>CM060327.1:57280264-57287764 GCA_030674155.1 Stramonita haemastoma | reverse complement strand
TCGTATAAGTCAAATACAAACGCTTCGATTTGTTTTTGCAAAATACAGCGCTACATAAACTCCATGTATCATTATCATCATTATCATTCTACTCTTTTGGTTCTTGACTCTCTTCACTAGCGGCCAGGTCGGCTTTCAGTTTGGCCAGGGCAGCGAGGCGAGTGTCTCTCCATCGTCTGCGAGCCTGCAGCTGTGACACGGGTCCTGCGATGGCCTCCATGTCCCTGTTGATGGCCTCCAGGGTGGGACCTGGGGTCATCTTCTCCGCTGACCCCTGCTTCTGCTGGATGTCGAAGATCATGTCCGCGTACCGTTCCAGGTAGCTCTCCATACCTGAACAAGACAGGGAAAGGGGAGGGGGTAGGGTTAATGAAAGGTACAAGACGAGTTTGTTAAAAAAATAGGTAAAGGTGTCCCCATAACTTATATGGTCGTAGGGGAGCGAGGCATCAGAGACCTCAGCTTCTCCAGGGGCCAGCATATTGAGGGCGGCGCCCATCTCCTCTCCTTCGCTGCTTTACCTTCCCTGACCCTCAAGAGGGCAAGTACCCATTTACAGCTGGGTGAACAGGGGGAATGTACTGAAGCCAAGGTGAGTAGTCACCCATCCAACTGGTAACCACACTCAATGCTGCTTAACATTGGATGGAGGAAAGTGAGTGCTGTGACCACTGAGCTATCCCATCCCCTGTTAGTAGTAGTAGTAGTAGTAGTAGTAGTAGTAGTAGTAGTAGTAGTAGTAGTAGTAGTAGTAGTAGTAGTAGTAGTAATAGTAGAAGTAGTAGTAGTAGTAGAAGTAGTAGTAGCAGTAGCAGTAGTAGTAGTAGTTCAGCTATAAACCAGCCTTCTGCATTGAGAGTGTTGATGTTTATACCATTATCTTTATCATCATCGTCATCATCATTATTGTCGTCATCATCATCATCATCATCATCATCATCATCATCATCATCATCATCATCATCATCATTATTTTCATTTTTATCAGTAGTAGTAGTAGTAGTAGTAGTAGTAGTAGTAGTAGTAGTAGTAGTAGTAATTTATTTTTTATCATTATAATCATCATCATCAATATTATTCTCATTATCATCATCATCATCATCATCAGTTCAGCCCCTAACCCACCTTCAGCGTTGAGGTAGGCAGTTTCCCAGGGTCCAATGAAGGCGTAACGGGTGCCCAGTCCACTGGACATCACTTTGTCCAGGTCTCCCGCTGCTATCACTCCATCCTGAACATTTGTTGTGTTACATCCCGTCATCAAAAAATATTGTTTAGATATATATACATACACAGATATATATATATATATGTATATATATATATATATATATATATATATATATATATATATATATATATATATATATATATATATATATATATACATATTTTATATATATATTTAGAGAGAGAGAGAGAGGGGGGGGGGGCAACGCTATACTAAAAAAACAAAAAAAGGTGTCCCATAATCTAGCCTATGTGGTCGTAGGGGAGTGAGGCATCAGAGACCTCAGCTTCTCTGGGGGCCAGCATATTGAGGGTGGCGCCCATCTCCTCTCCCTTGCTGCTTTACCTTCACTGACCCTAAAAGAGGGCAGGTACCTATTTACAGCTGGGTGAACAGGGGCAGGAGGGGGGGGGGGATTGTACTTAAGTCAAGGCGCAGAAACAGTCACCCATCCAACTCACTGGAAACCACACTCAATGCTGCTTAATTAACCTTGGTATAGGTGGGGAAGCAAGTGCTCTGAAGAAGAAAAAAAAAGGCAACAACAAAAAAGCATACAAACAAAAAATATAAATAAATATGTAAATAAATCAATAAAAATAAATAAATAGATAAATAAATAAACAAATAAATAAATAAATATTAATCAATTAAATGACTATATTAAATAAATAAATAAATAAATGAAAAAACAATAAAATAAATAAACAAATAAAACAAAAAAATAAAATAAAATAAACGAATAAATAAGATAAAAATCCTCTCTCCACTCACCCTGACAAGCCTCCATGCCTCGCCCATGATGGCGTACTGCAGACGGTTGAGGACGAAGCCCGCCACCTCCTTCTTCACCAGCACCGGCACCAACGCCACGCTGGCCAGCAGCTCCATCGTCTGCTTCACCACCTCAGCCCTCGTCCACTGCGAGGGCACCACCTCCACCAGGGGCGCGTAAAAGGGCGGGTTGGTCTGTCCACAGAATAAGTGTGTATGCCATGGATGTGTTACAGAACAAGATGTGCAGCCCATGAGAGGAGCTGGAAAAGACATGCCATTATCTTCCCTAGACACATCTGACAGTGTAAAGCAAACAAGAGAAGAAGAAGAAGAAGAAGAAGAAGAAGAAGAAGAAGAAGAAGAAGAAGAAGAAGAAGAAGAAGTAGAAGAAGAAGAAGAAGAAGAAGAAGAAGAAGAAGAAGAAGAAGAAGAAGACTGGAGTAGGTTCTAGGCAGACACAGTCTGAGATAAGCTTGTTATATAACTAGTGAAAACAATCCTAACATTCTTCTGGAGACTTTTTCCCCTGTGACTTTATACCATTTATTTACAGGGAACTGTACAAAGAGGGAAATGAAGAGGCATACATAAAAAAAAATGATGGGAAAACAACAACAGAGAGCGGACTACTAGCCTTGGGTGAAACATCAACTACAGAAAGCTGAGAATCACAATGAGTAGAGGAAGCTGAATGCAAAATCTAAAGTGGTGCCCCAACTGTCGACCAGACTACAAGATTGGTGAAGGTGGGGGGATACCATTTATGAATAGCTAGAGAAAATATCATGAATACTCTTCTGCAAGATGCTTTCTTCATCTTTTTATCTCTACGGAAAGTCAAACAAAAAGAGAATGAGAACTGCAACATAATTCTCATTAAAAACAAAAAAATCAAGGATGCCTTCCTGACTAGGGCTATTTTGACATTTCTGGCACTTACTGAGTGTGACACAATGAAGTTGATATGACCTGGCACTTACTGGGTGTGACACAATGAAGTTAATGTGACGTGACACTTACTGGGTGTGACACAATGAAGTTGATGTGCCCCAGCACTTACTGGGTGTGACACAATGAAGCTGATGTGACCTAGCACTTAACTGGGTGTGACACAAGTAAGCAGATGTGACTTAGCACTTAACTGAGTGTGACACAATGAAGCTGTATTTGTGACCTAGCCCTTAACTGGGTGTGACACAATGTAGTTGATGTTACGCTTACCAGGTGTGACACAATGAAGTTGACGTGACACTTACCGGGTGTGACACAATGAAGTTGATGTGACACTTACCAGGTGTAGCATAATGAAGCAGTCTTTGTGACTTGACACTTACTGAATATGACACAATGAAGCTGTATTTGTGACCCAGCACTTACTGGGTGTGACAATGTGACCCGGCACTTACCGAGTGTGACAATGTGACCTGGTGCTGACTGGGTGTGACAATGTGACCTGGCATTTACTGGGTGTGACACAATGAAGCCGATGTGGCCCAGCACTTACTAGGTGTGACACAGTGAAGCTGTATTTGTGAACCAGCACTTACTGGGTGTGAGAATGTGACCTGGCACTTACTGGGTGTGACACAATGACGCTGTATTTGTGACCCGGCACATACTGGGTGTGACAATGTGACCTGGCACTTACTGGGTGTGACACAATGAAGCAGATGTGACCTAGCACATACTGGGTGTGACACAACGAAGTTGATGAGACCTAGCACTTACTGGGTGTGACACAATGAAGCTGTATTTGTGACCTGGCACTTACTGGGTGTGACACAATGAAGCTGTATTTGTAACCCAGCATTTACTGGGTGCGGCACAGTGAAGCTGTATTTGTGACCTAGCATTTACAGGGTGTGACAACGTGACCTGGCACTTACGGAAGTGTGACACAATGAAACTGATGTGACCTAGCACTTACTGGGTGTGACAATGTGACCAGGCACTTACCGAAGTGTGACATAATGAAACTGGTGTGACCTAGCACTTAATGGGTGTGACAATGTGACCAGGCACTTACTGAAGTGTGACACAATGAAACTGATGTGACCTAGCACTTACTGGGTGTGACAATGTAACCTGGCACTCACTGGGTGTGACAATGGGACCTGGCACTTACCAGGTGTGACACGATGAAGCTGTATTTATGACCTAGCACTTACTGGGTGTGACAATGTGACCTGGCACATACTGGGTGTGACACAACGAAGCTGTATTTGTGACCCAGCACTTACCGGGTGTGACACGATGAAGCGGTCTTTGTGACGCATGCCTTCAGCGATGGCAGAGGGCAGGAGAGCGCTGGTGGAGCTGGAGAGAATGGCGTCATCGCTGACCACTGGGTCCACCTGGCCCCACAGAGAACGCTTGATGTCCAGCCGCTCAGGGACGCATTCCTTGAAGGCATGAAATAAACAAACACACAAACAAAAAGAAGTAAGTGCTGGATCACATCATTAAACAAAAAGAGTTTGTTTTTTGCATTTTGCGCTGAAGTGTGCGTGACGTAACGTAGGCTACATGCATGCTCAACTAGCATATTGACGCTTTTGTATGCATGGATGTACACGTGTACGTGTACACACACACGCACGCACGCATTCGCACGCACGCACGCATGCACGCACGCACATGCACGCACACGCACGCACGCACACGCACACACACACACACACACACACTTCTAATATATAATCCGTGTGGATTGGTTTTTTGATGTTTTGGTTTGATTGTTTGTTTTTTGGTGTGTTTTTATGTGTTTTTTGTTTGTTTGTTTGGTTTTGTTTTTCTTTTGTTTGATTGTATGTTTGTTAAAAAAAAAAAAAGTTAAAGTCTGTCCCGAGCCATAAGGCTCATCAGGCCGGTGCTTATCCCGGTTTCTGTGGCGTTAAGCGACTGAGAGTCATAGACTCCCCCCTGGATATGTATATGTATATGTTATTTCCTCTCAGTGATGATGGGTATTATCATAAGGTATCGTTGTGTTTGTTGTTTTTTCCTTATCTTCTTTTAAAAATATAAAGTATGAATTGAAGTATAGAGATATTGTAATCTGACATAAATTGCTTATAGATTTTTTATTATTTTACTTATTTATTTTAAAATTTTTTTGTTGTTGTTGTTGTATTTATTCATTTTTTTAAAAAATTGTTTTATTATTATTATTATTACTACTACTATATTATTATTATTATTATTATTATTATTATTATTATTATTATTATTATTATTATTATTTCTATTATTATTATTATTATTATTATTATCATTATTATTATTATTAAGTCTTAATGTTTTTTGGTTACATTGTAATTGATATAAGCTGTGTGTGTGTATGTGTGTGTGTGTGTGTGTGTGTGTGTGTGTGTGTGTGTGTGTGTGTGTGTGTGTGTGTGTGTGTGTGTGTGTGTGTGTTTTTGTTGGGTGTTTTTTTTTTTGACACTATATGATTTTTTTAAAAAGACTTTAAATGTGTGCATGTACCTACGAGTATACGAGCTGAGTGGAAGAGCGCAAACCGTGTGTGTGTGTGTGTGTGTGTGTGTGTGTGTGTGTGTGTGTGTGTGTGTGTGTGTGTGTAGATGCACGGGTGTGTGTGTGTGTGTGTGTGTGGTGTGTGTGTGTGTGTGTGTGTGTGTGTGTGTGTGTGTGTGTGTGTATGGGTGTGTGGGTGTATGTGCATATGTGTGTATGGCTTTCGAGTAGATTTTTAAAATATTTTTTTATTTTTATTTATTTATTTTATTTATTTATTTTATTTATTTTATTTTCTCTTTTGGTTGTTGTTATAGTAGTTGCTTGTATTATTTATAGGCATAGTTTATTTTAAAGTTGTTGAAATCATGTTAGCAAGTTAATGTTGGTAAAATGTTTGTTGTTGTTGTTTTAATTGTTTGTTTGCTTTTTCCCCTTTTCTTTCTTTCGTTGGTTTTTTTTGTTTGTTTGTTTGCTAGGGATTTTCTACTTTGTTTTTTGTTGGTTTTTTGTTTTGTTTAGGATTTGATTTTTGCTATTGTTTTGATTTTTTTCTTTTCTTTTCTTTAGATAGATGGCTTGATGGAAAAAAGCAGATCGCTGCTTACTCAATGTACCATCTGGAAATAAAAATTTGATTGATTGATTGACACACACACACACACACCTGATGTAAAACTGCCTAAGTTTTTACAAAAGCGTCATGATCAGATATCTTCTCTGTGATAATTAATATCGTAACCCTCCAAAATATGTCTTTAGATTAATATTTTTCCTTCTAGATGCCTTTAATTATAATTATGGTCTTTTGTGTTTGTTTTCCTCTTCCTCCAATTTTCCCCAAGTCAAGTTAAGCAGTGCTGAGCTGCGCGCCTTGGCATCAGTACAGTTCACCCAGCTGTAAATGGGTACCTGCCCTCTTTAGGGTCAGGGAAGGTAGAGCAGTGAGGGAGAGGAGATGGGCACCGCCCTCAACATGCTAGCCCCTGGAGAAGCTGAGGTCTTTGATGCCTCTACACCCCTACGACCACATGGGTTATGGGACACCTTTACCTTTTACCAAACATAACTAGTTATTGGCTTTTTTCGTTCACAACATCCACATTGAACATTTGTTTTACAGACGTTTACTCTATTAGGAATATTGTGTAGCGTAGCGTAGTATAACGTAACGTAGCGTAGCGTAGCGTAGAGTAGCGTAGTGTAGCGTAGTGTAGTGTAGTGTAGTTTAGTGTAAATTTCAAGACAAAGCAACCAACCAATCAACCAACCATCCACCCAGTACTTAAAACAGGCCTATACTTCGCAACGAACCTGGACAAAGAATGCTCCATTCACACAGGCTTTGAGGTCAGAGGCCTCCGAGATGAGGTCGAACTGCTCTTGGCGGCTGAGGGCTCCACGGAGCAGTCCTTGAGACTCCAGCAGCCGCAGCTGCTCGGCTATGTCGGCCTTGGCCTTGCTCACTTGCTCTGGGTCAAGGTCGTACAAGGTCACCTTGAATCCACCACTCGCGAACAGCATCGCATAGCTGCGTCCAATGAGCCCGCTGAAAAAGTGTGAACACATGATGTGGAGCCAAGATTTATAAAACTGCATACACACGGGGACTGGATGTAAAAAAGCACACGAGTGCTTATTCCATTATCCTCGATATAAAAGAATAAATAAATAAAAGAATAATATAATAGAAAGTGTCATAGTTATTAGGTCTACTAAGGACGGGATAGCTCAGTGGTCAGAGCACTTGCTTTTCCCCCAAGCCAATGTTAAGTAGCGTCGAGCATGGTTACCAAGTGGATGGGTGTCCTTTGCCAGCCTTGGCTTCAGTACAGTCCCCCAGCTTACCCAGCTGTCAATGGGTACCTGCCCTCCTTTAGGGTCATGGAAGGTAAAGCAGCGAGGGAGAGGAGATGGGTGTCGCTCTCAATATGCTGGCCCCAAGAGAAGCTGATGTCTATGATTCCTTGCTCCCCTATGACCACATAGGCTATGGGACACCTTTACCTTTT
>CM060327.1:57274106-57280164 GCA_030674155.1 Stramonita haemastoma | reverse complement strand
ATATGGTATTGTTGTTTTTATTTTTTTTTTCTTTTCTTCCTTCTAATATAATCCGTGTTTTTGGTTTTTTTTGATTTTTTGGTTTGATTTTTTGTTTTTTTTGGTGTGTTTTTATGTGTTTTTTGTTTGTTTTTTGTTTTGTTTTTCTTTTGTTGATTGTATTTTTTTAGCGTATATTTATTTCCTCTCATGATGAGGGATTATCATAAGGTAGGGTTTGTTTTTTTTTTTTTCCTTATCTTTTTTAAAAAAAAAAAGTATGAATTGAAGTATGAGATATTGAATTTTTGACTAAATTGCTTAAGATTTTTTATTTTTTTTACTTATTTATTTTGAAAATTTTTGTTGTTGGTTTTTTTATTCTTTTTTTTTTAAATTTGTTTTATTATTATTATTATTATTTTTATTTTTTTATTATATTATTTTTATTATTATTTCATTTTTATTATATTAATCTTAATGTTTTTTTGGGTTACATTGTAATTGATAAAAGCTGTTTGTGTGTGGTGTGGTGGGGTTTTTGGTGTGTGTGGTGGTGTGGTGTTGTGTGTGTGAGGTTTGGGATTTTTTTTTTTTTGGGTTTTTTTTTTTGACACTAATATTTTTTAAAAAAAAAGACTTTAAATGTTGCATTACCTACGAGTATACGACTGAGGGGAAGAGGCAAACCGTGTGTGTGTGTTGTGTTGTTTTGGTGTGTGTGTTGTGGTGTGTGGTGTGTGTGTTTGTGTATGGGTGTGGGGGTATGTGATATTGTGTATGGCTTTGAGAGTTTTTTAAAATATTTTTTTATTTTTATTTATTTATTTTTATTTATTTTTTTATTTATTTTTTTTTTTTTGGTTTTGCCCTAGATTGCTTTTTATTTTAGGAAGTTTATTTTAAAGTTGTTGAAATCATTAGAAGTTAATTTTGGGGAAATGTTTTTTGTTGTTTTTTTTAATTGTTTGGGTTGCTTTTTCCCCCCCTTTTCTTTCTTTCGTTGGGTTTTTTTTTTTTTCAGGGATTTCTACTTTGCCCTTTTGTTGGTTTTTTTTTTGTTTGGGTTTTGTTTTTGCATTGTTTTGATTTTTTTCTTTTTTTTCTTTAGATAGAGGGCTTGATGGAAAAAAGCAGATCGTGCTTACTCAATGTACCATCTGGAAAAAAAAATTTGATTGATTGATTGATTGATTGAACAATAAATAACAAACTGCCACCAATAAAAATCAACAAACGGGACCCCCCAATAAAACAACAAACTGACCCCAAAATCAACAAACGCCTCAACAATATAATCAAAAACTGACCAACAATAACCAAAAAAACAGACTCAACAACATAAGTCAACCGCCCCCCCAATATAACAACAAACGACCACCAATATAAAAACAAACGCTCCCAAAAAAAACAAACTGACCAAAAATATAATAACAAACGATCAAAAAATTAAACAACAAACGACTCAACAATAAACAACAACTACTCACCAAAAAAACAACAAATGACTCCCCAAATATAATCAACAAACGACCAACAATATAATCAACAAACAAAACTCAACAATATAATCAACAAACGATCAACAAAATAATTTCAACAAACGACTCCCAAATAATCAACAAACTGACTCACCAATATAATCAACAAACTGACAAACAAATAATCAACAAACTGCTCCCCATATAATCAACAAACGACTCACCAAAAATCAACAAACTACTCAACAATAAATCAACAAACTGACTCCCAATAAATCAACAAACACTCAAAAATTTAATCACAAACTGACTAAACAATAAAAACAAAAAAACTGACTCAACAGATGACACACAAGTCAACAAACTTCCCCTTAAAACCCATGAAACACACGTCAACAAATTGACTCAACAAGGCACACAAGTCAAACACTGACTTATCAACAAACCACACACAAGTCCACACTGACTTATCAACAGGACACACAAGTCAACAAACGACTTAATAACACAAACAACAACAACAAACTGACTTAAATAACACGCCACAAAAGTCAAAAATTGACTCCATTTTCCCCCAAAAAAGTCTTTTGGATGAGACGTAAACCCAAGGCCCCGTGTGGAAAATGCATGCAGAACATCTTGCAACACTTAAATCTTTTTCCCTTTTTCTTAAGAGTAGGCCATAGTGTGCCGTGGAAAGATGACAAGTTTAAAAAACTGCATACACACAGGGCCCTGGAAAAAAAAAAAAGCACATGAGTGCTTATTCCATTATCCCATATAAAAAAACAAATGAAAAAAAAAATAAACAAAAAAAAAATAATAAAGAAGCCCAAAATAAGCAAAAAAATTTTAAACTTTCCCAACATGACAGACAAATCACCAAATTTCACAAAAAGACCGACACCACAACAACACAGCCCCGGTCACCTTCAGTTTGGGCAGGAGGGGAAGGAGGGGGGTGACTGGCCACCGCAGACACAGGGGGATGTTGGGGCGGGGGGCAGCAGCATCTCCAAAACCCCTCACCTTACCCCCCCCTGACTGGGCACGAACACACCTTCCTCTGACACCTCCACGTAAATCATTTGGACCAATGGTGAGTGTGTGAGTGGGGGAGGGGGGGGGGAGTGTGTGGTGTGGGGGGGTGTGTGGGTAGGTTGGGTGGTGTATTGGGGGGGGGGGGAGTGGTCATTTGAGAGAGTGTGTGTTTTCGTTGTGGTGTGTGTGTGGTGTGTGTGTTGTGTGTGTGTTGTGTGTGTGTGTGTGTGTTTTTATTACTAAATTTATTTTTTTTTTAATCATTTACCAAATTTTAAAAGTTATAAAAGTGTGTGTGTGCCTTATTTCATTTAAAAAAAAATTCTTTTATACTGAGGATAATGAAAAAGCCTCATTGCCCTTTTTTACATCAAGTCCCCGTGTGTATGCTGTTTTTTAAAATCTGTAACGTTACCACCGGCACACAGGCCTACCCCCTTAGAAATGGGAACAGGGGTTTAAATGTGCGCAAGATGATCGCTGGTTTTTCACATGGGCCTCGGTTTTATATCTATCGGACTTTTGGGGGATGGAGTCGCACTGATGTTAACCCAGTGAAAAAAACCCCCCGAACGGAACAAATCCGGGCGCAAATTGCGGCACAATGTTCTGGGGGTTGGTGTTTTCTTTGAGAGTGTGTGTGTGTGGGGGTGTGTGTGGGTGTGTGGTTGTTTGTGTTTTTTGGGGTGCTGGTTGTGTCTGTGTGTGTCGGGGGTGTGTGTTTCTTACAACAAACTTTCCTTTTTTCCTTTTGTTTTTATAAAAAAAAAATCGTTTTTTTTTTTTGACAGCAAACCCGCTTTTTTCTTGTTTTTTTTTTTAAAAAAAATATTGGGTTTTTTTTTCTAACAACAAAACCGCTTTTTTCTTTTTTTTTTTTTTAAATATTGGGTTTTTCCGACAAAAAAAAAAAATTTTCTTCTTTTTTTTTTTTTTTTTTTTTTTTTAGATTTTGGATTTTTTTCCCCCTGCAAAAAACCCTTTTTCTTTTTTTTTAATAAAAAAAAAATTTGGGGGGGGGGGGGGGGGGGGGGGGGGGGGGGGGGGGGGGGGGTTTTCTTACAAAAAAAAAAACCCTTTCTTTTTCCTTCAAAAAAATTTTCATTTTTTTTTTATTTTCCCCAAACACCAAAACCTACTCACCTTCACCCCAACCTCCCCTCATTCCCACCAGGCTTCGGTAACCTTCAAGAAGGGGGGAAAAACCGAAAAAAAATGTAGTCTCCCCTTTTAAAGAAAACCTCCCCATTTTCCGACCCATGGGCACACTGGCCGTTCCCCCCTTCCCCAGCACGTGAGCCGGTCGCAGTGACCCCTGCCACCCAAAAAACCACGCCGGGGCCTTGCGTCCTCGTTTTAAAGGGGGGGGGGCGTTTATCTTTGGGGGGAAAAACGAGCGTCGAAGGGACGCGGGCGGAGGCAGCGTTTCTTGTTGATGGTGACCTTTTGCGGGTTTTGGGTTGTGCGTGGGGAGTAGGCTTGGGTTTGTGGGTTGGTCTTTGGAACATTTTTGGAAAGTTATCCGGGTAGACACAACAACAGACAGACAGACAAACGCGGGATGAAGCACCCCACCACACATGCAAACAACACAACTTGCCGCACATACATACGCACACACAATACAACCCACAAAACCCAAAAACAACCACACACACACTTTTAGCATGAAAGCAGCAACCACAAAAACAACACACACACACACCCCACCCAAACACAACACACACAAACAACAATGTTCAAAAAACAACAACAACCGCCACCAACACCATAAAACACACACATACACACCATACACACACCACCACAACAAAACAACAACACAACACAAAAAACCACCCCCCCTCCCCCCCCCCCCCCCCCCCCCCACCTACCCCACCCCCCCCACCCCCCAAAAAAAAAATGCCAATACCGCTCGGGCAGTTTCTTGAGGGAAGGTGAGAGGCCAGGTGTACGAGTCGCGGAGGTCCGGGGGGAAAGCGGCTGGCAGGGGTAAGGCACGGGACCTCCTCCCCCCGTCCTGACTGTGGGGGTTCGCTGAAGCTGCCTGGGCTCTATCAACCTTCCTGGGACTTGTACATGTCCCCGCCAAATAACAGCACCCCCCATCAAAAAAAATAAAATGGTAAAAAGGTTTTCCCAAACCCCGGGGGGCGTAGAGGAGAAGGCGTCAGAGACCTCAGCTTCTCTAGGGGCCAGAAAAATAAAAAAGGGGGGCGGCCCCCATCCCCCCCTCGCTTCCTTTTCCTTCCCCCCAAAAGAGGGGGGGGGGAACCCAATTTTCAGCTGGGTGAAATGAGGTGTAATTTAAACTAAGACCCCCTTCTTTTTTTTAAACTCCAATTATTAAAAATCCTGTTCTGCTTTTCAAAAAAAGGGAGGCCATTTGTGCCGGTTAAAGAAATGGCAAAAATCGCTCTTGAATTAAAAAAAAAAAAAAGTACATAAGTGTTTTAAACCATTACCTCAATAAAAAAGAAAAAAATAAATAAAAAAAAAATACCTTTAGGGCCCGGAAAAGACTTGCACGTCCCAAAAACATCACAGCGCAAGTTTCCCCCACTTTCACTCTAAGATCCATCCCCATCTCAGCCCAGCTGGAGCCCCGCGAGGGTAATCAAGCGGAACGACCACACTTGAACTTTTGGTAAAAAAGGGGAAAGGGGGGTCATAAGTTTGCACTGGGGACGATAACTTGGGTTGTGCACTGTTTCCTCCCTGTTCCATTTTTTCAGGAGCGGGTTTTAAAACCCCCCAAAAAAAAATTTTAAATGTTTTATTTTCCCCCGACGCCGGGAAACCCCGAAAAAACACCCCCCACACACACACTCATTCTGGAAAACGAAAAAAAAAGAAAAACCCCCCAAAAACCCCAAAGTGAAACGATATAACAGCCCCCCACACACACACTCACGTCCCCTGAAATCTGATATAACCCCCCACACCCAACAAATCCCGTTGTGAAATGCTGATATAAAAAAGCCCCCCCACCAAACTCACGCTGGAAATGCTGATAAAAAACCCCCCCACACACACCCACTCTGTGAAAAGCTGAAAAAACACCCACACCACCCCTAAACTGAAAAGCAAACCCCACCACCCCAAAAATCAGGGAAAAAACGTTTTAAAGCCCCCAAAAAACCACAAAACAACCTTTGGGTAAAAGAAAACAGCCCCCCCCAAAACACAAACGTCTGTGAAAAGCTGTATAACACCCCCCCACACACCACCCCAAAAAACTGTAAAAGCAAAAACACCCCCCCCCCAAATCCCAGCGTGAAATGCTTAAAAACCCCCCCAAAACCTCACCCCCTTTAGTTTTTCAGGGGGCAGGAAACGAAGGGGGGGCCCCGGGGGGAAGGGGGGAAAACAGAGGGGGGGAAAGGGGGGGGCCCAAAGGGAAAAAAGGGGGGGGGGGGTAGGGGGGGGGGGGGGGGGGGGGGGGGAAAAAAACCCGGGGGGGGGGGGGTTTTTCCCCCCCCAAAAAAAAAAGGGGGGGGGGGGGAAAAAAAATTTAAAAAACCGGGGGGGGGGGAAAAAAAAAAAAAGGGGGGGGG
>CM060327.1:57264106-57269106 GCA_030674155.1 Stramonita haemastoma | reverse complement strand
AATTAGCACCAGCTGGCCCCACTTAGGCTAGGCTGGGATGGGACGGATTAATTAGCAGCTGAAAGGAGATGAAAGTGAGAGAAACTGACAACTGTGAACTGTATACCATTTTCAGTCACAGCAGATTTCTCAGCTGATAGGAAAAGAAAACATGTCATATCAAAATTCATCACACCAGCCCCCACCGTAAAAAGCTGTGTAAATTAGACTGTCTACAATATTTTACGGCGACATAGGTCTAAATCAAAAACAAAACCACCAAAAACAAAAAACCCAAAAGGAGAATGAAAAAAATGAGAGAAAAAAAACAAACAAAAGGAAAATACAAGAACCAATTTTACAACACACACAAACTTTTTATACTGCTACTGAAAAAGACAGAAAGAAAAACAACAACAAAACACCAAGAAATCAATTTTACAACACACATACACATACATACACACACACACACACACACACACACACACACACACACACACACACACACACACAACACAACACAACACAACACAACACAACACAACACAACACACACACAAAACACACAAAACACACACAAACACACCATCCCCCACACATACACACACCATCCCACCCATCTCCACACACCCCCCGGCCCTCACACACACACACACACACACACACACACACACAATATCCACACTGCTGTGGGTGGTGGCTGCTCACCTTACTACGTATGTGGTCCCACAGGTGAGCAGTAAAGATGGAACACCTGTCCACCTGCCCCGTGTTGTGTTTCTGGCAGGCAGCCAACACCTCCAGTCCACTCAGCACCACCCAGCACTGCAACGCTCCTTCTGGCAGTTCCACCTGAGCACACGTTTTTTTTGTGTTTGTTTTTTTTAACTTTTAAAAATTCTTTTTGTTGTTCCGCTCCACGACGAAATGAGTCGCTTAGCACATAACCCACTTTTCCACTAGAAGCCATCAAAGGCAGGTGGGGTCAAGTTGGCAATTTTCAGATTTTGATTAATTATAAAGTTATAGCCATTATTCTACCTTGTAATGAAATATCAAGTCGTAATTTTGTATCCTTTTGCTTTTAAACGGGTTTTTTAAATGCCTATTTATTATGATGCTAAACTTGTCCTTTTCTCATTTTGTCATTTCCTGCAGTCTATCATTTCAACTTGTAATAACTTTCCACAGAATTGTCTGATTTTCAATCTGTTTTTTCTATTATGTAGCCATTTCACTAAAAGTCGTCCTCTGGTGCAATGCAACTCCTTATGTGGTGGAGCGTCACATATACGCATTACAAGCAATAGCATTGAGAAAAAGCGTAAACCATTTGCAGTCATATGGTCATGAATGCACAACAATATTGAAAATAAATAGAGACTAAACAACCTTCAAATACCCATATACATACTTACACCTGCGCACAAGTTTACCTTGGATTCAGTTCCATTCTAAATGTTTTTACTTTTGTTTATCTCATACCACTCGGCAGAATTTCTCTGCATGAAATTCGGGCTGCTCTCTCTCCCCTGGGGAGAGAGAGCACGTCGCCACAAATGCAGTGCCACCCATTTCTTTTTTTTAATTTTCCTGTCTGCAACTGTATTTGTTTTCCTATCAGAGTTGGGTGTGTATAAAAAAAACAAAATACGGTACAACACTACAAAAACAAACAGTATGTCTCCCCCCCCCACAGTTCCAATTCCTACCTTCAAAGACTTCATCTCGATGACGGTGTTGCGCAGAAAATCGAAGGCCCTTTCCGCCACCTCCCACGCTCTCCCCATGGAGAACAGCAGCGCCGCCTGTCGGCAGAACAGGTAGTTCCGGAACTCCAACAGAGAAACCAAGGTGTGTTTCACGCGGTCTCGAAGGTCAAGGTCGATGAACTTGGCCAAGGACAGACCCAACCAATTGGAGCAAGGCTGAAGCAGGGGAGACAACCACTTCACGGCGTCTGAAACAATGACGAGGAGCAGCAGTGAACACCAGCAGAAATTTTTCATGGAGGAAAACATTTCGATGTTGAAAGAAGAGAGATAGGATTTTATGACAATGTTATGTTGGGGTTTTTTGTGGGTTTTTTCTTTGTTTTTTTTTTAAAGCTCAAAATGGCCTACTCTTCTAAAAGCAGTACCTTAATGATGGATAAACGGTTGCACAAGCAACATCTCACCACAGGTGAACCTCAAGAGCTCTAGCAGAGTAACAAAATTCTCATCCAAGTAAAAAAAAGCCTCACTCACAGAATCTGCAAAGGAACAGACTCAGAACCACCAACATTACCTCAACAACAAGGACAACAACAACGACCAGAAACACACACCTCAGCCAAAGACTCAAACTTGCCTCCTCACTCGCCATCAAATCACAAATTTCGCAATCTGATCACTCATTTATTACGCCCTCCCTTCCCCGCCCCCCCTCCCTAAACCCTCATCCCACCCCACCCCACCCACACACCTCCTCCCACATACACATGAAACAGCACCAAAAAAAAATGCCCCCCCCCCTCAAACCCTCATCCCACCCCACCCCACCCACACATCTCTCCCAAGGCACATGAAACAGCAAAAAAAAGTAAAAAACAAAAAAAAGCAAACAGACTTACCCCCTCCTGCATGGTTCTCGACAAACTGGTCAAACATGGCGTCCAATTCATCGTACTGGATCAACGCATCTTCTCGTAACCCTAGTACTTCCAGCATAAAACCTAGCTCCTCCTGTTGAACACAAATAATAACATGATGAATAATAACATGATGAATAATAACATGATGAATAAGCCTTAGTACTTCCAGCATAAAACCCAGCTCCTCCTGTTGAACATGAATAATAACATGATGAATAAGCTCTAGTACTTCCAGCATAAAACCTAGCTCCTCCTGTTGAACGTAAACTATAACATGATAAATAAGCTCTAGTACTTCCAGCATAAAACCTAGCTCCTACTGTTGAACGTAAATAATATAATGATGAATAACAACAAGTAATAACTATGATGAATGATATTCAGCTTTTTTCGTTCGGAAACGGAAAAGCTTCTGTGTGTGTGTGTGTGTATGTGTGTGTGTGTGTGTGTGTGTGTGTGTGTTTCACTTCCTTACATTCTTTTATATACATTGTGTTAAACAACCGCTATGCAGACAGATTGATGGGCTTGCATATAATCAAATCTGTTTTAACCTTCTTGCATTCAAATGCAAAACTTAATCCCAGCTAATCCTGGGTCAGGACTAAGAGGGTTAAGTTCTTTCTCTCTCCCTCTCTCTCTCCCTTCTGTCTTCATTTCAGTCCTAAGTCTTTGGTCTCAGTAATCTTAAGTTCATGTATTTGTTTTGTACTGTGTATTTTGTAATTTACTGCTTATGTACACCCCTGTGATATGGGCCATAGGCCTCATCATTCAACCATTCAAAGTTCAAAGTTTCTCTCTCTCTCTCTCTCTCTCTCTCTCTCTCTCTCTCTCTCTCTTTCTCTCTCTCTCCGTCCCTCCTTCCCTCCCTCCCCCTCTCTCTCTCCCCCTCTCTCTTTCCCTCCCCCCCTCTCCCCCCCCCCTCCCCTCTCTCTCTCTCTCTCTCTCTCTCTCTCTCTCTCTCTCTCTCTCTCTCCCCTCTCTCTCTCTCTCTCTCTCTCTCTCTCTCTCTCTCTCTCTCTCTCTCTCTCCTCCCTCCCTCCCTCTCCCTCTCCTCTCTCTCTCTCTGTTCTCTCTCCTTCCCTCCTCCCCCTCCCACCTCTCTCTCCTCTCTCTCTCTCTCTCTCTCTCTCTCTCTCTCTCTCTCTCTCTCTCTCTCTCCCCCTCCCTCCCTCCCCCCCCCCCTCCCACCTCTCTCTCCCTCTCCCTCCCTCCCTTCACCTCCTCTCCTTGCTGCTGCCACCACAAAAGCACACAACAAACGACTGACATAAAGCACTAAAAAATAAACAACAAACAAAACTCACCTGCACAGCGAAGTAATCGAAATAGCTCCATCCCACCTCGTTGCGCTTCTCGCGCAGAGAGCGCATGTTTTCCTCGTACTTGTTCAGGTGGCGGTTGTACGCCTGCAGCAGCAGACCTCTCAGCTTCTGGAAGAACTGGTTCCACGAATCCTGAGACTTGGGCTCCGTCTTTGAAGGCTCTGTCAACACGATGCTCCTGGACAACACACGGGATGGGTTAGCCTAGTGGTCAAGAACATTGTGCTCGCAATTTGACGACCCAGGTTTGATTCCCGTCTGAGGAAATTTTTCTCCATCAGTGCTGACTCCACTCTCTCCAAAAGTCCTTCGGATGAGCCTATAAACTGAGGACCTGTGTGCGAATGCATGCAGAACTTCTTGCGCACACATTAAATCCTGTTCTGCTTTTCGTAACAGTAGGCTATTGTGTGCTGGTGGGAACAGATGACATTTACAAAACTGCATACACACGGGGACTGGGTGTAAAAAAGCACATGAGTGCTTATTCCATCATCCTCAATATAAAAGAATAACTAACTAAATAAACAAAAAACACACAACAGAAAACATGTAGAATGTGTACAGAATGCATACTCACCCGTTCTGATGCCGAGGGGGCCTGTCAGTGTAAACAGTATCCCCACCTTCTGGAAATTCTGTTAGGAATTTCCTCCTTTTCTATCTCTCTCTCTTTGTTCCTACCTTGTTCCTTGTCTTTGGATGCCAAGGGGGCTGGTCAGTATAAATAGTATTCCCACCATCTGGAAATTCTGTGCTAAAAAATCCCTTTTTTCTATCTCTCTCTCTTTGTTCCTGCCTCGTTCTTTTTCTTTCTGTCACCTCCTTCCCGTCTGTTTTCCACCTTCATTCTGTTTATCTGTAGTTTTACAAGCAAAAACTGATTAACTTCCAAGTTCTTTCTTGTGTTCACCTGTTACATTTTTTTTTTTTTTTAATCGATGAATGTTACCTACCTCTCTGGCTGCTTGCTGCAGAAGTCATTGCGGACTTTGTCGATGACGGACGAGCGGGGAAGGAGCTTGGCCTTGACCTTACTTTCATCAGGAATGACC
>CM060327.1:57239106-57261606 GCA_030674155.1 Stramonita haemastoma | reverse complement strand
TCTCCGTCTCTCTCTCTCTCTGTGTCTCTCTCTCTCTTACGCTGACCTTCTCCACTCGCAGACTTCTTTGGGAAGTCCATGAACAACAGCAGGGTGCAGGGTGGAGAACAACGACTGGTTACCGTGACCTGGAAAAAACAAACCATAGCAAATCAACAACTGATTGCCCATGTGCCCTGTAGGGATCCATAAAAGGTAACGGTAAAGGTGTCCATAACCTGTGTGGTCGTAGGGGAGTGAGCCATCAGAGACCTCAGACCTGGGATCCACACCATAACAATATCACACCTGTCCCATTTCAAGGAAATATACTGTTTGCATTTATAACTCCTGAAGCTTAGGATGATTTATGTTCCTACAAATGATAGCCTCCAGAGCTGAGAGCGAATCGGCACATACCAAGTAGCCTTTCTTTCCTGATTGCTGAATCAAATTTAGGGACAGGAAAAGAATGCTAAGTTCAGCAGTGTACATCGAGCTATCTGAAGGCAGGTACTCAGAAAGTGCCGACTCCTTGATGGTGGGGCAATAGGCGGCATAGACCATACAGCTGTCAGTTCCCCCACTTTCAGCTCCTCTCAGCTGCTAGTTATCCCGCCCCATCTCAGCCCAGCTGGGGCCAGCAGGTGCTATTTATAGCAGGAACTAACCACACTTGAACTGGGTAAAAGGAAAGGGTGTGATCAATTGAGCACTCTTGACTGAGTAATGTTGGATTTGTGCGCTGTGGCCACCTCCTCCTGGGACTTGACCCATCTGTGAAAATGCTTGTGTAGGACAGATTAAGACATACATAGTTCTCAGAAAAAGACCTTGTAAGCCGTCGAAATGGTGACACCCTTCTTATGGGTGGCAAAGGAAAAAAAAGAAAACTTTGCATCTTGCTCTATGAACGATGAGCAAAACTCAAGAAAACCTAACAGGTCTGATCACAGACACTGATAGGAGCTGTGCAGCTGCTGTGGCAGAGGTTGGTAATTCCTCAATGACCCTCCCAGCCACAACAGGCGCTAAGCTGCTCACAGCGCGCAAATCCAGCATACCTCAGTCAAGGGTCCAGGACCCAGGGCAAAAATTAGCACCCCTCCTTCCATTTACCAAATTTAAGTGTGTTCAGTTTCTGCTATAATTATAGCACCAGCTGGGATGGGACAGACAGCAGCTGAGAGGAGCTGAAAGTGGGGGGAAACTGAGTGACAGCTGTGGCTGCGCCATGATCAATTGATCATGACTCTTGATGCAAAAAAAACCCAACTGTTTTTTTCTTAAAAAGACCCTTATGCAGATCCATGGCCACTCGTGACCAAGGTATACAACGGTGATTTCATGCCATGTGTTTGGCAAAGTGCACACGTTATACTTACAGCACAAATTATGTCAGTTTAGTACAGTTGGGCATGTCAGTGGTTACATGAGCATTAGATTCATGAATCATTGAATGCCATGGATTCGAATCTCAGTGACAATTCAAATCTCAGAGGCAGTTCAGCTCTTCAGCATTGCCTAGAGTTTAAATTGATTTTGTTAACACTGATTCTACCCCCCCCCCCTCCCTTTCCCTGTAGTGTAACATGAGTCTTCTAAATGAGACTAAAAACCAAAATTCCATGTGTGAATGAAAGCATCACCTCTTGTGCCATCTACCTTTTGTGAAGAAGAAAGCCAATAGTGATTAGAAGTATGTGTCTCTGGACCATTATATGAATGTACTTGAAACTCTACTTGCTTCACAATAGAAAACTGACAAAAATTCATGCATGATCCCAAATCCCCATTTGATTTGTAAACTAAAGGCAATAATTAGTTTTCCCATCAATGGGGGAAAAAATATATTGTGCAGTCCAGTTTTTATAAGAGTAGTGTTAAATTTGTCTGGTGATGGGAGAAAAAAAAATGAATAGACCTTAGAGGCTAATCAATATGTTGCCTTTGTACTTTGTCTTTGGGCTTCACCATGATTGTTGAATCTGCAATGTGACCTATTTGGCGATGAGTATAAGGAAAATCTCTACAGACAATTTAACAGATCGAGCGAGCGCATACAGCATGGAGGTCAGTACAGAGAAATCAAAGATCATGGTCAACAGCGCGAGTAATGACATCACGGAAATAAAGATGAATGGAGAAACACTAGAAGAGGTCAGCCAATTCAAATACTTAGGCTCCATCCTAACAAAAGATGGCACATCAAACAATGAAGTGAAAGCTCGCATTGCAACAGCAACATCTGCTCTAGTCAGACTCGAGAAGATCATCAGAAGCAACAACATCAGCTTCTGCACCAAATACCACCTTTACAAATCCCTCGTGATATCTATCCTCCTATATGGCTGTGAATCATGGACTCTGACAGCAGAGTTAGAGAGGAGAATCCAAGCATTCGAGAACAAGTGCCACAGAAGACTCCTCAAAATATCATACAAAGAACACAAGACCAATAACTATGTGAAAGAAGAAATCAAAAAGCGTGTGGGCCCCCAAGAGCCTTTGCTCTCCACCATAAAGAGGAGAAAGCTGATGTGGTTTGGTCACACCACAAGACACAACACCCTAGCAAAAACCATCCTGCAAGGAACAGTCGAGGGCAAGAGAAGAAGAGGCCGCCAAAAGAAATCATGGGTTGACAACATCAAAGACTGGACCGCCCAACCCCTGCAACACCTCCTACTAGCCACACAGGATCGTGAAGCATGGAAAAAGATCTCCGTTGCGTCTTCTCTCATGTCCCCCCTACGTCCTTTGGGACATGGGACTGAGTGAGTGAGTGATAAGGAAAATTCCTTTTGTTATAACATATGACTTCCTGAGGAAAACCGAAAGTTAGAACCAAATGTATGCCAAGTATGTAACCAAGTTAAGAAGTCATACTTCCTGATGTTACTATTACACACTTTTACAATTAGACAAAGTGTCAGGGTGTTCATATCCCCTTCCCATCATCCCCACTTTATCATAATGATTAGATTTAGTGTATGAAGTGCAGAATACATGAAATAGTTCACATGCATTAAACCCCATTAAAAAAAATTGAATACACAGAAATATTCAACAACAACCAAACAGATCCATGCCTCCCTCTACTTTCAGCCCTTACACTCTTTAATTTAAAAAGCCATTTGCAGCAGACAACTCATTTAAGACAAGTAGGCACCCATCAGTCTCGGAAGACTATGGAGTTGCCCTCTAGTCTTCAGAGCTCAAAGCCTGGGCATGTATGCATGGAGGGCAAACTGTTACCCATGCATTAGACCCCCCCTCTCCACGGCACTGGAATGATCCATTGGAAAGGCAATGACCGATAAGAACGGTTCCAGTACCGTCGCAGGAGCCACCAGAACGCTGCCATAGGTCCTATACCTACAGCCCCAGCCGATCTGGGACTCCAACTCGATTTTTCCTCTGAGATGGTATCTAAACACGACACCTGTGTGCACGCTGGTTTGTTATAATTTTGTCATCCGTTCCTACCAGCACACGATGGCCTGCTCTTCCGAAAGGCGGAACGGGATTTTAACGTGTGCGCAAGATGTTCTGCGTGCATTCGCACACGTGTCTCATCCGAATGACTGACATTCAGTTCGATTTTTTCGTCAAACTGGGAAGAAAGGGCGAGGCTGGGTACGAACCCAGAAACTCACGGTTTACATATTGGCAGGCGAACGTCTTAACCATCCTGTCACCGTCCTTTAAGACAAGCATACAAACAATGATACATTGCATCTTACACGCCTTTATAAAAGAATCTGGAAAAATGCTATGCAAAACAACATCAGCAATAAAAGAGTACACGTTATATATAGAGTAAAGTATGTTCCTTACATGTTATAATTGGTTTTGCTTCCATAATTTGCTTTTACTTGAATACATGTCTTCCTTGCCGAAAGAAAATCGCCCACCGGAAGTTTTGATCAATGCAGACCAAAGGGAAAGTAAGTGTTTAGTTTCGTCTTCAACAATTCAATCTTTTTTTGTGACATTTTTTAGAATCTATGAATGAGATGGGATCAAATATAGTATATAAACTAAGAAAATGACAGATGTTTCTGTTTGTTAAGAAAGAATTTGTGTTTATTGAGTTTGGGTAGCACTGTCGCCAGGCCATTCAAAGGAGCAATGAGAGTTGTTTCCCGTGGAAAGTAGCACGTCTGCTTTCTTTTCAAAGTAGGTTAGCCGAAGTTAAAAAGTGGTGTGCCTTATCTTATATACCAGAGTCCTCAAAATCAACGTACATATGGTATCTGATAACGGGTAAGGTGGATACTCCTTTTTGTCCCCTTGCTGACAGTTCAGTTCTGTACTGTGTCGTCTGCAAGGTGAGCCATTTGCTAACACGTTTTGGACTTCGGTGTTGCATGTTTTCAATAGGCTTAGTTGTGTTGTTTTCTTTTCGACTTTTGTTTTCTTGTCTTCGCGAGTGTATGTGTGTCTGTGTGTGTGTGTGTGTGTCTGTGTGTGTGTCTGTGTCTGTGTGTTCTTTATCGTGCCATCTGTGCCTGTCTGAGATTCAGTTATGCATTATTATGCAACTTTTAAGGAATGTTTTTTTTAATGCAGATTTCTTTTAATCATGTGCAGCGCTCGTAACTGCAAGGACTACAACATCCGTTACCGAAACTTTCTGGCCAAAAGAAAATGCCAGACAAAATAGCAATCGTGGGAAGGTAAGTTACTTAATCTCTACACTACTATCATAATCAGTTATTGAGCTAAAAAATTGTTTGCATTGTTGCTTTTGCTGTTGTTCTTTTATTGTTGTTGTTGTTATTCACAATGACATTGGATGAAGCTTATCCTCCCTTCTTTATCATAAGCTCTTTTTTCTTATCTGGATATAATATAATTGAGCCAATTTGAGGAAAGAGTAGTGGAGGAAAAACAAGTGCAGGTAACCACTTAGGCCTACAACTTCTGGATATAATCTCCTATAACTAGTATAAGGGAAAGGACTTGGATGTTAAAAAAAAATTAAAAGCACATATTATATCAAAATACAGTGCTTATTCATTACGACATTATCCTGAAAACTGAATTTGCCTTGCCACAAAATAATGATTCTACAAAGCTTGCAATTGCTTTGCCTCAAAATGATTCTATGAAGATCTATTTTATCAATGTGTAACTCATAACTGTAAGTTGTTTTTGTGTACATGTGTGAGTGTGTGTGCATGCATATGTATGTGTGTATGTGTGTGTGTATGTGTGTGTGTGTGTGTGTGTGTGTGTGGTATATGTGTGTGATATAGTATTATTCATTTATTTTTAATTCTTTTTATTTTGAGGATCATGGAATAAGCACTCGTGTGCTTTTTTACATCCCGTCCCCATGTGTATGCAGTTTTGTAAACTTCGTCATTCATTCCCACCGGTACACAATGGGGAAAGTGAGTGCTTCAACCTCTGAACTATTGGTTATTAGTCCGAGCGTGAGGTATTGTAAAATCGACTAAACCTTGTTTTGTGAGATATATTAGGTTTTTCAACGGATTTTGAAACTTTAATATGTCTTTATTTGAAATCCGTTGGAGGCCAAGTTGGGAATGTTGGGCAACTCTTGATATAAAGCATTATTTATCCCTACCCTAAACACTTTTCTGGCATCACTGCGGCGTTCTAAATTTAGCTGACCGGGATTTTAGAAGACCATCCCAACAGCGCGCAGGGGAAGCGGCTTCTATAAACAGTGGGCCAGCTGCATGCCAGGCGCCCTGCGGCCTTGTTTTCACCCCCGTGAAACGGAATGGGCTCGCTCACAGCGAGTCGTGCCGGCGTTTGGCTTTTACACGTTTTGTGTTGACTATATTGTACCATTGACACTTCTCGTTGTGTTTCTTTTGTGAAGTACAATCCTCGATTATCAAAAATATGCACACCATTTTATCAAACATTCTTGGCAGATCGACTGTGTGAGCGGATGCGTCTTGAGAAGCTGTTATGCTTGATCAGAAAGAGCAATGTTTTCGACCCAGAATCTTTCGTGTACCTTATTTTAGAATGTAAGCCAGAAAAGATGGAATTAGTGTGTGTGTGTGTGTGTGTGTGAGAGAGAGAGAGAGAGAGAGAGAGAGAGAGAGAGAGAGAGAGAGAGAGATGAAATGAAATGAAAATGTTTTTATTGAACATCAGCCTTGGGCCACAATTCAATGGGAGATGGGGGAGTGGATGTATGTGCATATAACGAATTTGTTCAAAGTCTCATCATAAAGCAACGGTACACACTTGATACAACGCATCTTTTTCACTATTAGATCTAGATCTACTTACTTTACATAAGTTCTGCCACTGTCTGTCTTCTTCGAATAGCACGGAATAAAAATGTTGCTAGCTGCACTAAACCACATCTACTACGTGCCTGAAGAAGAAAAGGCATAGGCACATGAAGAAGATCTTTCAGGTAACTGGTTCGTAAATCTGTATATAATGGACAAATATATATTAGATGGTATTCATCTTCAATAACGTTTTTGCACAAAGAACAGTTTTTATCTTGATTGTTGTTGCTGTATCTGTTGAGATTATTATTTAAAGGAAGAACATTCATTCTGGCCTGTGACAGTGCAACTCTGAAACAATAAATATCAATACTATGAAGATACAATTCTTTTTCAAAAACAGTTTTAAAATATCTATATGTTGCATACCTATTACTCTCTCTCATGACACCTGACCACTCCTGAATAAACATATCAATTAATCTTTGCTTGAATGCACTAAGGAATCCCTGAATATCACCAACACCCTGTTGTAGCCAAACAATATTAAACCCTGAATTGCACAACAATTCCCTTACACTTGCTACCCAACATTTTTTACCTTTCTCATCTAGAATTAATTGCATTTCGTAGGCCTGTCTTGGCAACCTCTGATTACTCATTTGTAGTAATTTTAACCAATATCTAACTGCACAAATATATGAGTTTATGAATAAAGGATATCTGGCAACTTCCCCATAAACCATTTCATTTGGTGTTTTAACAGGAACTCCCAGAAAACGTTTACAAGCCATCAAATGCATTTTTTTCTACATGTTCTAAGCGATTTACTCCCCATACTTCAGATGCATATAGCAATATTGGCTTAATTTTTACATCAAAAACTTTAAAATAAACCTGGTAAGAAATATCTTTGTTTTTTTGAAATGCTCTAATTAAACTTATTAGTGCTTTTTTCCCTTTTACACACAAATGTTCTGTACCCAGCCTATGACAAAGTTTTGTCGTAAAAACATACCCCAAATAACAATATTTATTTACAACTTCTAACTTTTTATCTCCTAAAAACCATTCCTCATCCTTACACAAAATCCCTCCTTTCCTAAAGACCATAACTTTGGTTTTATCTGTATTAATGTTTAATTTCATATCCACACAACACTTTTGGAGAATATTCAACTGATTTTGCAGGCCTACAGGAGTAGAAGACAACAAAACATCATCTGCAAAAAGCAAAATGAACAACTCTACAGCACCTGGTATCAGTTGTACACCATGTTTTCCCTTCTCAGACATATGAGTTGCTAGTTGATTAATAAACATTCCAAACAAAGTAGGACTCAAGACACGAGAGAGAGAGAGAGAGAGAGAGAGAGAGAGAGAGAGAGAGAGAGAGAGAGAGAGAGAGAGAGACTGGCCACTTTATTTGTTTGCAGTTGAGAAAATAATGCATACTTTTTTTCCTGCTGGTTACTTCAACTACGCACGCTATGGGCTCTATTGTCTGCATTCCAAGCTAGTCTACATCTTGATCTGTCCAAAAAGTTCATTGGTGGAGGACACGTCATGCGCCATGAAGCAGGTCTCTGGAATGACAGATGGTCTGACCTCTTCATGGAGACAACATACATGTGCTATAGCCATGGACCATCTGGGGTTATTGGATCCACATTAAATGAGTCCACATTGGTTATTTGGGCATACTCTCACAGTACAATGACGCCAATCCTGCACGATCTTCAGGAGATGAAGAGAGGGAAAGAATCCCACACAGCTGTTGAGTCTCCAAAAGAAGAACACAATACTTGCCTGAAAGAAGATGCTGCAGACAGAGAGAAGATAAGAGAGGCCCTGTCAACATGCGTTGATGTGTTTGACATCAGTAAACACCCAGAAAATGGCACATCAGTAATATCTATCTTAATCAAGCAATGATGTAGATGAGCCCTCGCTGAACGTTCATGAAGCTGTTGAAATTAAATCCCAGCAATGTGAAGATTTGATTTTTGAAAGCCACCGGCCCACTGGTTTCCACATAAAATGGATAAGATGCATCAGAACAATGGCTTCTGTAACAAAGAGAGCCCACAACGACCAGGCTGGACATTCATGCATAGACACTGAGTTCATTTTTGTGCATTGTCTTGGAATCATGGCCTAAATGAAGGACAATATCTTACTAGAAACTCTCTTTTCTCATGAGTTGGCACCATTTTTTGATGTCAATAGCGCTATGCACACAACAGCTAAGTCTGCATTGAAGAACAAGCTGCTGGCTGTTCATGGAACACGTCGTCTGGACCCTGCAGATGTTGTCATCCTGGATGCCTGTGCTGTACTGTGCACGGTGTCATGGCCTAGCCAGCTTGCAAAAGTGTCGGATTTTGTGAATGCAGCTGTTGCTATCATTCTTCGTTATGCTGAAACTACTTCACAAGTTCTGCATGTGGTGTTTGACCCATACCTTGAAGTGAGCACCAAGTCATGTTGTCCTGCTGGGTGACAGGAAGGATTCAGCCGGTTGTACACCCTCAGTGAGAGCACATCTCTTTAAAGCAAACATTGGTCTTGAATGGAACAGCCAACAAGCAGCCAGTCATCAAAATGATTGCAGATGAACTGAGGGTCATGGAACCAGTGAAGGGAAAGCAGATGATTACGACTGGGCCAGATCTGCAGCCATTGTGCTAGGTGTTGGTCCACTGCAGACAGCTGTCCACCATGAGGAGGCTGATGTGTTGATGGCACAGACTGTGCTTCAAGATGCAAGAAATGGACGCAAATCCATGCGTGATTTCTGATGACACTGATGTCTTGATTTGGACCCACCACTTACATTACAGGACTGATGGGTTTTCTAAAGACCTTCTGACCATGGAGTCATGCAGTTTTGGCAAATCCATCATCAAAGTAAATGAAGTCATCAGAAGACACACAAACATCATGCCACACCTTCTCTGTGCTCATGCACTCACTGGATCTTACACTGTGTCCCTTTCTGGTGTTAGCAAGCTAACTGTGCTGAAGAAGCTTTCGTCATTTGATGGATTCCTGAGACTTGGGAATCTGACAGCAGAGAAGAAGGACGTCATAATTATATCCATGCTTGGATTGTGTTTCCATGCTATACAACCATGAGCAAAGAACACACCTGGAAACTACGCGTGCTGACATCTTCAGACCAAAGATTAAAGAGAAACGACACATCGCTCACAAATTGAATTGTCTGCCACCAACCAAGACCAGCTTTGAAGCACACTGCTTATAGCCATTTATCAGGTGGCCCTGTGGAAAGGAAGCAGCAGAACACCCAACAACTCCAGACATCAGTCCTCTGAACTGTGGCTGGGAACTGTGTGGGTCCACACTCATTCCACAGCATGGATTGCAGGGACAATGACCAGCACCAGACGAGGTCTTGAATCTCAACAGCTGCACCTGCAAGACTGAATGCAGTTCAACCATTTTCACCTGCACCAAGTTAGCACTGACCTGCAGGGAATTCTGCAATTGCAAAAGATTTTTTTCTGTGCAAACCCCCCAGGACAGACGTCACCAGAGACCCAGAAAATGATGATGTGGACAAGACCTGTGTGGAGAGCTGATTGGATTTGAATTTATGTACCTGATTCTTTAAACCATATTTTCCAACACATGCATCCATTAATCATTCAATACTGGAATAAGCTTTATTATTTGTTTGCTGGCTTGTTTTAGATTGCCTGTTTGTTTGTTTCTGTTTGCTTTACATTATTTATTTTATTCAATAGCATGCCCAAGTATATCCATTGAAGTATTTCTTGCCTACCTTGAAAAAATACAAAAAATACGTAAAATTATGCAAAATTACGTAATCTCTTTATAAAAAGTGTACAATTGTGATGATATGAACCCCTTTCAGTTAACTGATTAATAATTTTGCATGAAAAAAATTTTATTTGAAATTAGATGTCAAATACCCTCTACTTTTAAAATTCTCTGTATCCGTGGCGGCCATCTTGGATATTACGCAATAACTCAAGATGCCCAACATTTACGACTTGGCCTCCAACGGATTTGGATTCAGCACCCCAAAATCCTGTAGAATCACCAAAAAAACTAAATATATCTCTCAGAACAAGGTTATCCGAATTTCGCCTGGACTATATGGAAGCACAAACATACCCAGTGTTCACTTTATACCTGGAGAGGGATGGGCTTCACCATGTTCAACTGTCCTGAGTTACACTGACACAGCTTGAACAATTCATTGCAGTGCAATTCAGCACACTTCCCAAGCACCATTGACTTTTCAAGAAATTAAGAAAGGAAAGGAAAACAGAGCATTAGAAAATGTTTCTAAAGTGTCATACAGGGTTCGTACGGTCCTTGAAAGTCCTTGAAAGTCCTTGAATTGTGCACCCCCCTTTTCAAGGCCTTGAAAGTCCTTGAAAATCAGGCATATGCCTCCAGGTGCTTGAAAAGTCCTTGAATTTTACTTTTACCAAAGACTAAGAAGGATAAAGAGAAAGAGAGAGAGATTGGCATGGTAACATCAGGTATGGTACTGACTGCAAATTCGCAGAATTTTTATAAAATTAAAAAAAGAGAAGAAGAAAAAATAGGAGAAAAAAAGAAATCTACGAAAGCAGATCAAGGGAATTAACTCTTCCATGCCAGTTAGTAATTACTCCCCTTCTCTGCTTTATGTCACAAGGCAATTCAAGCCTAGGTAGGCCTAACAAGACCACTTTTTCTGTTGAAAGACGATGTTTTCCAACAATGGGTGTCAAGTTTCATGATAGGGATGGACTAGCAGCTCTAATATAAGGCAGAAAGGGAGGGGGGGCTTTCACTGGCGGTTCACTTGGGGTCAGAGAGCAATGGTTATAGTAAATAAAATACAAGTCAGCAGGCCACCAGCCTCCCCTTTTTCATGGAGAGTTCCCCCCTCCCTCCCTCTCTCTCTCTCTCTCCTCTCTCTCTCTCTCTCTCTCTCTCTCTCTCTCTCTCTCTCTCTCTCTCTCTCTCTCTCTCTCTCTCTCTCTCTCCCCTCTCTCCTCACACACACACACACACACACTGGAAGTAAAAGACTGACTTACACAGGCGCGCGCGCACATACACACACACACACACACACACACACACACACACACACACACACACACACACACACACACACGCACAACTTCTCTCTCTCTGTCTCTCTCTATCTCTGTCTCTCTCTCATTTTCTCCAACTCTCCCTGTCTCGTACACACACAGACACACACACACCTCTCCCCCCCCCCCCTTTATCTCTTTCTCTCTCTGTTTCTCTATGTGTGTCTGTCCTTTCTTTCTCTTTCTTCCTCTATCTGCATTAGTGCACATTTCTCTAGAAACATACTCATTTTTGTTATGTGATTACTTGGGAATAGAACCTCCTTTAGATTGAAGAAATGACAGAAAAAGTCATACTTGGAGAGCTTATTTCAGGGCAGAAATTGCTTAGTATCAAGAACTGAAATTAGTTCAAGGAGAGGCCATTAAACAGGCTAGAATTGTTGAAAAACCTTCAGCTTCAGGGGGCGTTGCCCCCTGACCCCCACAAGGGGCTCTGCCCCTTCACCCCGCCAGGGGGCAATGCCCCCTGGACCCCTCCCACCTTTCACAGTTTTTGGAGTCTGTCAGTTCCTATCCCTGCAACACTGAAACTTGATGGGGCATCAGAGGCACACACATGAATGTGCATACAGTTATATAAGGGGGGGAATTGTACTTAAATTGCTTCAGGATTGAAAATGTTTTTTTTTTTAGGATTTGGAATGTCCAGAGGACAAAAGAAATTTGGGTTTCATGATTGAGAGATTTTTTCACTTTCACCCATGTCAATGTGTTGTGATGTGAAAATCTGTCCACAGCAATACCATCAGCTATTTCCCCTCTCCAGCCCCTCCCCCCTCCCTTCCAACCTGTTATCCAGGAGGATGAATGTTTACTATTGTAAACTATTAGTCTGCTGGTAAAGTAACTCACAGGGAGCTTTACACATATTTAGACTTTGAGAACCAGTATGCAGAGAAATTATGAATGAACAGATGGGGTGATCACTTAGATTGAAATTGTTTTAAGCTAAGTGCACACTTTAGGCCAACGATTGTTTTTGATTTAGCCCGGTTAACTGCAGTAGAAATATTGATTCTTGTTATGAAGAAAATTTGGACCAAATGGCTATAGATATTTTCTATATATTTTCTTTTCAGCTGTAAAGTGTGTAGACATTGTTAAAATGCAAGCACTATTTGTCGATGGAGGTCCTTGAAAATTGAGAGTGAGGTCCTTGAAAGTCCTTGAAAAGTCCTTGAAGATCTGTATGAACCCTGTCATATAACAGACAATTTTAGCAGCTGATACTCATGGTAGTGGGACTGCAATTTGCATTAACTGCGGCTTCATGTACAAAATATTTTCAGTATCATAACTGAAGTTATGACAAATTTTCTATCAGAGAATGAAAATTATTTTACCACTTAGCAACTTTCATTGCTGAGAATACTGTGGCCTTTCATAAACATTCTGTATTTTCCATGCTATTCTTGTGTTTTTGTAACCATATATTATTAGAATAACAGATGCTAGACTGAGTTTCTTTTCAGAATACTTACATGTTATCTTTTTTCAGGGTAGGCAGGGGTATTTTCATATTCTAAGCAGCCATTAGGGATGGGATAGCTCAGTGGTGAGAGCACCCACTTTCCCCCAGCCAAAGTTGAGCAGCATCGACCATGGTTACCAAGCAGATGGGTGACCGTTTGCATGCCTTGGCTTCAATACAGTCCCCCAGTTCACCCAGCTGTCAATAGGTACCTGCCCTCTTTAGGGTTAGATAAGGTAAAGCAGCGAGGGAGAGGAGAATGGCGCCACCCTCAATATGCTGTCCTATAGAGAAGCTTTTTTTTTTCTTTTTTTTTTTTTAGAAGCTAAAGTCTCTGATGCCTGGCTCCCCTATAACTACACAGGTTATAGAACACCTTCACCTTTTTTAAGCAGACCAAAAAAAGAGTCCACTGCATTGAAAGTCTCCATGTTCACTATTTTCAGCGGCCTCATCGGCCAGTTATGGGCCATGATTTTTGCCAGCGCGGGCTACCAAGTATCCATCTACGACATTGATGAAGAGCAAGTGGCCAGAGCCCTGAAGATAATCCGCGAAAAGCTGCAGCAGTATGAGCGGCAGGGGTGTCTGAAGGGGAGCACGTCGGCATCGCAGCAAGCAGAACTCATCACCGGCCACACTGACCTGGCCACCTGTGTGCAGGGAGCCTTCTATTTGCAGGTGAAAATTTGTGTGATAAGAGGAAATTTTTGTTTTGTGGTGAAAAGGGTGTGATTTTTGTGGAATGTTGTGTGTATGTGTAGCGTGGGTGTAGTGTGTGTGGGGGGGGGGTAGGTGTATGTGTGTGTGGTGTGTGTGTGTGTGTGTGTGTGTGTGTGTGTGTGTGTGTGTGTGTGTGGGCAGGTATTTCCTCCCCCCCTCCCCCCACATTCTTACTTCGGGAATGGAGAATCTTATTAATATTATTAGCTCCTTTCCGCACAAAAATTATATATATATATATATATAATATATATATATATATATATAAGCCCCTTTTTGCACCAGTCAAGAGACCATACATACATAGAATGTAAAAAAAAAATAATAATAATAATAGCGGAACTTTTGTGTGTGTGTGTTGACATGACAGGAATGCGTGCCGGAATCTGCAGAGCTGAAGACGAAGGTGTTCCAGCAGTTGGATTCCATGTTGACAGACAGCATGGTGGCTGCCAGTTCCAGCAGCTGTTTGGGTCCCTCACAGTTCGCTGGAGGAATGAAGCATCGAGACAGAGTGGTCGTGGCTCACCCTGTGAGTGTGTTTCTTATTTATTTATTTATTTATTCTTTTATATCAAGGATAATGGAATAAGCACTCTTGTGCTTTTTTAGATCTAGTCTCTGTGTGTATGCAGTTTTTTCAATCTTGTCATCTGTTCTCACTGGCACACAGTGGCCTACTCTTACGAAAAGCGGAACGTTTGTTCTGTTTTGTTTCATGGATATACATCACATAGCAACAGCATGCAACTATAGCACTATATAAATTCCATTTTTTATTATTATTATTTTCATCATCAGTATTATTACTATTATTACTATTATTATTATTACTACTACTATTATTATTATCATCATTATTATTATCATACAGGCACATGCATATATATAAATTACTGAACGCAGGTCAACCCACCCTACTTTCTGCCGCTGGTGGAGATAGTGCCGGGGCCGTGGACAGCGCCGGATGTGCTGGACAAGACGCGTGACCTGATGCAGAGGGTGGGTCAGTCCCCCGTCACCCTCAAGAAGGAGGTGCCCGGCTTCGCCATCAACCGCATCCAGTACGCCGTCATCAACGAGTGCTGGTCCATGCTGAAGGTAATTGACATTAAATGACGATAAAACAGAAGCCCTGCTGATTCACTCCACTCATTCTTCTCTATCAGTTGATCTACCGTCTACCATCCGTGTTGGAAAATCAGATATATCTTTCTCACCATCAGCTCACAATCTAGGGTTCATCATGACAAATACCATGTCAATTGAGAAACATGTTTCACAGACTTGCCGCTCAGCTTATGCTGCGCTTTGTCAGATCAGTAACATCAGAATGTATATCGATGTAGATACAGCCAAGAAACTCGTCTGTGCCCTTGTTCTATCTAGGCTTGACTATGCAAACTTCCTGCTTGCAGGCTGTCCCAAGTTGTTAAAAGAGAAACTACAAAAGGTACAAAACTCAGCTGCCCGACTGGTACTCAAAACAAAGAAGCGTAATCACATCATACCTGTATTATGAAATCTACACTGGCTTCCAATCCAAGCTCGTATCCAGTACAAAGTTATGATGCATTGTCATAATTTCTTCTTGAACAAAGTTCCAGCATACTTCTCCGATACTCTTTCAGTGTACCACCCAAACAGACCACTCCGCTCATCCTCTGACACTAGAATCTTGAACGTTCCCAAAGTAAAAAAAACAGCGCGGCGAGCACTCATTCTCTCATGTAGGTCCCACTCTCTGGAACGCACTTCCATCTGAAATAAGACACGCTGACTCTACTTCCTCCTTTAAAAGGTTGCTCAAAACACACCTTTTTATCCGATTCTTGTCCCTGACCACTGATCAAAATTGATTACCCATTTGATTGACTCATCTCTGACCTTAGTGCTGGTCTTTTGCTGTTTTGGGATATGATAAGGTTCTTCATTTCTATTTTACTTCATCTTTTTTTTTTTTGGTTAATGTGAGTGCATGTAGGGTAAATCCGTGAATGTGCCATTTTCTTTGTTGTTGTGTGTTTTGTGTATGCGTGTAATTTTTGCATGCCCACGCGCGTGTGTATGTGTGTGAGTGTGAGTGTGAGTGTGTGTGTGTGTGTGTGGGTGTATGTGGGTGTGTGGGTGTGAGTGTGTGTGTATGCATTGTACTGCACTGCACATTTTCTTGATGATATTGCTCTTATTTTACTTTTATTCTCTGGCCATGTAATATGCTGTGTATTGTATGTGCATGCATTTTTTTTCCTTATTTTTTTTGTGCTAGTCAAATTTTTCACGTTCATTTGTAACCTATTTAAATTGATTCGATTGTACAGCGCGGTGAGCCCATGTTTTTGGGAATTCGTGCTATATAAGCCTCCATTTTTTTATTTATTTTTTTTTATTATTATTATTATTATTATTATTATTATTATTATTATTATTATTATTATCATTATTATTATTATTATTACAAAATCATGTCAGGCACACATGCTCGCTTGCCTTTTCCTCCTTCTAAGTACATACCAGCAGCTGTAATTACTTCCAGACTCTCAGCAGATTTGTACCTTAGGCCTGATAGAGCTTTGACATATGGTAGCAATTAGTGATGGTCACAGCATGATGGAAATCAACTGTGTAAATCCTGGCAAATCCTGATTGGGGGGGGGGGGGGGGGGGGGGCAATTATTCAATTCTGGCAAATCCCGGTTCGGGACTAAGAGGGTTAAAGAACTCTCACCTTCAAGAATTGATCTTAGCTCACTTTTTTTTTATTTGAGTGTTGAAAGTCAAGTATTGATTTGAAATAAATCATCCTAAGGATGTTCACCCCGTGCTGGCTGACATTGCAGGAGGGGATCTTAAGCCCTGAGGACATTGACCGGGTGATGAAGGACGGGTTGGGTCCACGCTACGCTTTCATCGGACCTCTGGAGACCATGCATCTGAACGCTGATGGTGAGTGTGTGTGGTCAGTAGCTATGTACAAATAATGCATGCTCAATCAGTCATGTCCATTATAGTAGTCAGTATGAAAACAAAGATTCCCTATTCAGTATTCCTGAGGCTACATGTGTGATTCAATCACATCATAGTTAATGACAGGAAAAAACTGAAAATCTGATCTCCAAAAAAGAAAAGTTGCTGCTGACAAGGATGAAGGTAAAAAAAAAAAAAAAATTAAAAAAAAATAATAAAAAAAAAAAAATACATATATATAAAAAAATAATAATAATAATAGTAATTTTTTAAAATTTAAAAAATAATATAAAAAAGAAGGTTAAAAAAAAAAGGAAAAAAAAGACAAGGATGAAGGTATATTTGCTGTTGTCCATGTTCAGAGCTTGTTATTGCACAGATATAATCACGCTATGTTGGGACTTTGAAGTACCCTGTCTTTTAAGAAGGAAAGTGATAGGACAGTTAAGACGTTCACCTGCCTAACAAGTAAACTGTAAGGTTCTGGGTTTGATTCCCTCAAACAGTGATGGCTCAAACCTGGGCCATGAGATCACGAGTGCAATGCTCTAACCACTAGATTATCCCCCCCTCTCCCCCTGATAGGTATATGTGTGGTATATGTGTGGTATATGTATGATATATGTATATATATATATGTATGGTATGGCACATCATCTTGCCCACACGTTAAATCCTGTTCTGCTTTTCGTAAGAGTAGGCCATTGTGTGCCGGTGGGAACAGATGACAAGATTTACAAAACTGCATACATACGGAGACTGGATGTAAAAAAGCATATGATTCCTTATTCCATTATCCTCAATATAAGATAATAGATAAATAAATAAATGAAAAATAAATACCTTAAAAATCCCCACCTGATGCCATCGCCAAGATTCAAACCCGTGAATTCATTGAATGGAAGTGAAACACTTCACCCACTCAACTGTAGAAGCTAAACAGTAAGCACAGAGCACATGATTTGTTTCACTGGATAGCTCAGTAGTCAAAGCACTCACTTTTCCCAAGCTAAGGTTAAGCAGCATCCAGCATGGTTACCAAGCAGATGGGTGACCGTTTGCTCACCTTGGCTTCAGTACAGTCCCCCAGTTCACCTAGCTGTAAATTTGTACCTGCCCTCTTTAGGGTCAGGGAAGGTAAAGCAGTGATGGAGAGGAGATGGACACCACCCTCAATATTCTGGCCCCTGGAGAAGCTGAGCTCTCTGATGCCTCACTCCTTAACCCTCTTGCATTCAGATTCTCTGAACACAAACTGCCCCTAGATTTCGCATTCCATCACGAAATCAGGCTAGGCACACATGCTCGCTGGCCTTTTCCTCCTTCTAAGTACATACCAGCAGCTGTAATTACTTCCACACTCTCAACAGGGTTCCTGCCTCTAGTCTGATAGAGCTTTGACAGGTTGTAGCATGTGGTAGTGATGGTCACAGCGTGATGAAAATCTACTGTGTGTAAATCCTGGCAAATCCCAGTTTGGGATTCAGGGGGGGGGGGAATTATTCAATCCCAGCAAATCCCAGTTCAGGATTCAGGGGGGGCAATTATTCAATCCCAGCAAATCCTGGTTCCGGACTAAGAGGGTTAACAATCACATAGGTGATGGGACACCTTTACCTTTTTACTCATTTGTCACACTGTTTCAGGAATTGTGGATTACTGCCAGCGGTACGCAGACGGGGCTTACCGCGTAGGTGAGACCATGACTGCCCCCCCAGTTCAGTACGACATCCCTACTGCCGAGAAAGTGGAACAGGCATTCCAGTCCACCATTCCCAAAGAAACAATTCCGGACCGAAGACGCTGGAGAGATGAGCAGCTGGCTGCCTTAGCCAAAGTGAAGCGCCAAAACAGTACTTAGAATGTAGCCACACACATAGATTTTTTTTTTTCGATGTCTCTGGCTCATTCAAGAAGCGTTGGTTGTTTCAGCGCATCTGCGTGTGTTACTCTCATTTTTTAAGTAAACAGATCTTGACAGGGTTTTGTATCATCATTATTTGTTTTTTACATGTGTTGTTGTTTACCAGTGTTGTTTAAGCCAATATATGTAAAGGACAACAATCTGTTTATACATCGTGTTGATATTTACTGGGTGTAGACCTGCCAACCCCCTTTTTTTTTCTTTTTTTTACTTCTGGTGGAATGTATTCCTCTAACTTCACAGTCATTCAGTTACGCTGCTTTGTTATCATATAATTTGCGCTGGCAGCCACAAAGTTTTTTTTAAAGCATTTTTTAAACAAAACAAAACAAATGAACCTGTAAAAAGTCTGTATATCACTTGTGAGGGCACTGGCACTTCTATAGTCAACCATTGCTGACATTTTTTCCCTCTGTGGATCTGTTTCCTCATGAGCCAATGAACATTCACATTACATCATGGTCAGTAAAGACCCACCAATCAAGGGTTCTCTCACTTTTTGTCTCTAGTTGTCATGGCGTTGAGGGAAAAGAAAGCTCTGTGGCTGACTGAGAAAGAAAAGACAAATGTGCAGACAGACTGGTAAAGATAAAATTGCCTGTGCCTTGTCTGAATTCAGCATAACCCCCCACCCACCCATCCCCACTCCCTCACCCTCAGCTTTAAAAGTGTTCACCTACATAGGGTGACCCTATTTTACCAAAGTCAGGTTAGGGGTTGGCAGGTCTGTGAGCATACTTTTATAATGTTCTGATTTTTTTTTTCAAATCTGTGAAACAAAATTATATATATATATATATAAAATAATATTAAGCACTATTGTGCTGTTACTTTGAGGTGAGGATCATCATTATTAGAAGGAAGATCTGTTTTTTGTGTTACCAGAAGTCTTGCAATTTTTTTTTTTTTTTTTTTTTTCCTCTGGTGATCTTGAACTGTATGTTTTGTTTGTTGTTGTTGTTGTTTTTATTGAAATGTATGCTGTGTGATATGATAACCAGTTAGAATTTCCTGCAGCATGGCTGGCACAGAAGAATTTGTTGTAAACAGATTTTGCTTTTAGAAATTGTGGTTGCTACATATTTTCTTCCTTTTTTTTTTCTTAACCAGAAAGATGTATACAGTGTTTCATTTTTAACTCCCACTGATGATGTTTTCCAAAAGCTAGTCATGGTGAGTCTGTTAGCACTGAGGTGAATGTGTTCTTTATGAGGAATGATTTTCATTTTTTTTTAAAAGGAAAAAAAGGAAGAGATGAAAGAGTGAAAGAAGGATTGCTTATTAGCTGGTCCCAACTGACATGATTGCTACTTCTTCAAGATTTGTAGAGAGACAAAAATTACTTATTTGCTAGTAACAACTGACATAATTGCTACTTCTTCAAGATTTGTAGAGAGACAAAAATTACTTATTAGCTGGTCCCAACTGACATGATTGCTTCTTCTTCAAAATTCATACAGAGGCAATGATTATTTGCTTGCCAGTCACAACGAAGACAATTGCTACTTCAAGATTTGTAGAGAAAGAGAGAGACAGTCAAAATCATGACTCAGTATTATTGTTTCTAATCAAGCTTGGATCTGTTTTACCTATGTTCCTGCTAATGCTAATCTCGGACTGAGATATGTTGGTCATGCAAACAGAAACGCACAAACAAATCACATGACGACAGTTCGCCAAGGCAAGGTGAGGGCAGAAAGAAGAGGCAGACTACCAACATCCTACATTGCCAACATCACTGAGATCACACACACACACACACACACACACACACACACACACACACACACACACACACTTGCACGCACGCACGCACTTGCACACACGCACACACATACACACACACACACACATATTCACACACACACACATGCACACACACATGCGCACACATCTGATATCACTATTTAGTAGAAGGACATTAAACTAAAGAGTTAACTGGTCTGTGAGGGCTACAGGAGATCGTAGAACTCGGCAGAGACAGACAGAGAAAGATGGTGAACCCTGGTGGCATTGCGTGGAGTTCCTACCATCGATGCTGGTGATGGAGACAGTTGGCATGTAATATGCTAATCAGATTTGCATAATTATGTGGTGATTGAACAAGACTTGTCGTGGTCTAATCTTCATGATGTTTTTTTTCAAAATTTATATCATGTTGATGATTATCCAGTATTCAATATAATCTATGATTTTTTCAGAACTGAAAGAGAGATGGGTTGATTTTTTTTTTTTGTTGTTGATCGTGGGATGCTAATCTCTCTCTCTCTCTCTCTCTCTCTCTCTCTCTCTCTCTCTCTCTCTCTCTCTCTCTCTCTCTCTCTCGCTGTGTGTGTGTGTGTGTGTGTGTGTGTGTGTGTGTGTGTGTGCGTGCGTGCATGTGTATGGGGGACAGGATAGCCATGTGGTTAAAATGATTGTCATTGAACTCGTCATCTGCTGACCTGGGTTCAAATCTTGTTCAAGAGGATTTTTCCTCTGTTGTTAACATCAGTACCGACTCCACCCCTCCTAAAGTCCTTTGGATGAGACTATAATCTGAGGCCCTGAGTGGGACCGCATGCAGAACATCTTACACACATGTTTAAACCTGTTCCGCTTTTTATTTATTTTATGCTTTTATTTCAAGGATAATGGAATAAGCACTCAAACGGGAATCAAACCTGCGTCGTCAAATTGTGAGACAATGTTTAACCACTAGGTTATCCTGTCCCTGACCCTAAAGAGGGCAGGTACCCATTTACAGCTGGGTGAAGTGGGGGACTGTACTGAAGCCAAGGCGCGCAAGCAGTCACCCATCCACTTGGTAACCACGCTCAATACTGTGTATCTTTTTACATCCCTGATATGCAGACAGCCGCTGCTGTAGTCTAGTGGTTAGGGCGTTGGACTCGTAATCTAAAGGTTGCGGGTTCGATCCCAGCTTTCGGCTATGGCGTTGTGCCCTTGGAAAAGGCACTTTACGGCTATTTTCTCACCCCACCCAGGTGTAAAGGGGTACCAACCTTGTGTTGGGGGTTAACCCTGCGATAGACTGGCATCCTATCCAGGGGGGAGTCTATGACTCTCAGTCGTTTAACGCCACAGAAACCGGGATAAGCACCGGCCTGATGAGCCTTAGGCTCGGGACAGACTTTAACTTTAACTATACAGACATGTGAGTGTGCTACTATGTGAGCATGATTTCAAAGAAGTAAACAACAATAGTTTCTCTGCACACGCAACCTGGAGATATGTACATCAAGTCAATCTCATTTGTTTTATTGAAACAAAAAAAGCATTCAAAAATGTCTTCATCCTTGAGTATTTTGGCCCAAAAGGCAAAACGTGCATTAAAGTACAGTAACACATTCTTTTACATTGTAGAGTACAGTGAAGAGGTATTCCTTCCTTCCTGAGTGTTTAGAGTAGAGAGAAACTCGTGCAGAAAAAATAATGCATGGAATTTATAAAGTGCTGTATCTTGCAAAAAAAATACAAATCAGACATGCACACATGCTCATTTTACTCATGTCAATAAAAACAAACCAACAAAAAATACAGGGAAAAAAAAAGGTTTTCTTTAGGCTAAGCTTTGAAGTATTTCTTGTCTGTATTTCTTATTACTTTTCTTCATTATTATTATTATTATTATTATTATCACTTTTCTGTATTTTGTGGTGTTATTTTCAAAAGCGTACTCAGAAAACTTAGCTTTGAACTTTCACTATATTAAAAACTCTCTCCCCAATGGGGATGCTGGCGGCCTGTCAGTAAAAATAGCACCCCCCACCTGATGAAAATTCTGTGCTAGGAATTCCCTCTTTTCTATCCCTCTCTTTGTTTCTAGCTTGTTTCTTTTCTTCCTGTCACATCCTTCTTGTCTGTTTTCTGCCTTCTTGGTCCATTTTCCTGTCTTTTTTTTCCAGAAAGACTTGGAAGATAACAGTTATCTCCCATGCCGAAGTTGGATGCGCTGGGCCTGACTTGTCAGATGCTAAACGGCATGGCAACATATTTCACTCCTATAACAGACAACAGAATCCAGCAAAGCATTTATCCCTACGAAAATCTTCTATC
>CM060327.1:57219106-57234106 GCA_030674155.1 Stramonita haemastoma | reverse complement strand
TGACCTGACATCGGGTGAGACACGATGAATGACATGACATCGGGTGTGACACCATGAAGTTGATATTACCTGACATTGGGTGTGACACGATGAATGACCTGACATTGGGTGTGACACAATGAAGTTGATGTGACCTGACATCGGATGTGACACAATGAAGCAGTCTTTGCAACTTGGCACTTAATGGGTGTGACACAATGAAGTTAATGTAACACTTACCGGGTGTGACACAATGAAGTTGACATGACACTTACCGGTTGTGACACAATGAAGCAGTCTTTGTGACTTGACACTTACTGGGTGTGACACAATGAAGCTGTATTTGTGATCTGGCACTTACTGGGTGTGACCATGTGACCCAGCACTTACTGGGTGTCACCATGTGACCTGGCACTTACTGGGTGTGACAATGTGACCTGGCATTTACTGGGTTTGACACAATGAAGTTGATGTTACCTAGCACTTACTGGGTGTGACACAATGAAGCTGTATTTGTGACCCAGCACTTACTGGGTGTGACAATGTGACCTGGCACTTACTGGGTGTGACACATTGAAGCTGATGCGGCCCAGCACTTACAGGGTGTGAAAATGCGACCTGGCGCTTACTGGGTGTGACAATGTGACCTGGCGCTTACTGGGTGTGACACAATGAAGCTGTAGATGTGACCTAGCACTTACTGGGTGTGACGATGTGACCTGACACTTACTGGGTGTGACACAATGATGCTGAATTTGTGACCTAGCACTTAACTGGGTGTGACACAATGATGCTGATGTGACCTAGCACTTACTGGGTGTGACACAATGAAGCTGTATTTGTGACCTTGCACTTACTGGGTGTGACAATGTGACCTGGCACTTACAGGGTGTGACACAATGAAGCTGATGTGACCTAGCACTTGCCAGGTGTGACATAATGAAGTTGATGTGACCCAGCATTTACTGGGTGTGACAATGTTACCTAGCACTTACTGGGTGTGACGCAATGAAGCAGCACTTACTGGGTGTGACAATGTAACCTGGCATTTATTGGATGTGACCTGGCACTTACTGGGTGTGACACAATGAAGCTGTCTTTGTGACGCATGCCTTCAGCGATGGCAGAGGGCAGGAGAGCGCTGGTGGAGCTGGACAGAATGGCGTCATCGCTGACCACAGGGTCCACCTGGCCCCACAGAGAACGTTTGATGTCCAGCCGCTCAGGGACGCATTCCTTGAAGGCATGAAACAAACAAACAAACAAACAAGTAAGTGCTGGGTCACATCGTGAAACAAAAAGAGGCTGTTTTTGCATTTTCTGCTGAAGTGTGCGTGACATGACGTAGTTTACATGCATGCTCAACTAGCATATTTACGCGCGCTTGTATGCATGGATGTACACGTGTACACACACACGCACGCACGCGCACGCACGTACACACGTATGCATGCACGCACGCACGTACGCACGCACGTACACACACACACACACACACACACACACACACACACACACACACACACACACACACACACACACACACACACACACACACACAACTGTTGTAAAACTTCCTAAGTTTTTGCAAAGGCATCATGATGAGGTATCTTCTCTGTGATAATTAATATTATAACCCTCTCCCAAAATCCATCTGTACATCACTATTTGTCCTTTTAGATGCCTTTTATTATAATTATGGTCTTTTTGTGTTTGTTTTCCTCAGTTTTCCCCAAGTCAAGTTAAGCAGCATCAAGCATTGTTACCAATTGGATGGGTGCGCGCCTTGGCTTCAGTACAGTCCCCACAGTTCACCCAACTGTAAATGAGTACCTGCCTTCTTTAGGGTCAGGAAAGGTAAAGCAGTGAGGGAGAGGAGATGGGCACCGCCCTCAACATGCTAGCCCCTGGAGAAGCTGAGGTCTTTGATGCCTCTACACCCCTACGACCACATGGGTTATGGGACACCTTTACCTTTTACCAAACATAACTAGTTATTGGCTTTTTTCGTTCACAACATCCACATTGAACATTTGTTTTACAGACGTTTACTCTATTAGGAATATTGTGTAGCGTAGCGTAGTATAACGTAGCGTAGCGTAGTGTAGAGTAGCGTAGTGTAGCGTAGTGTAGTGTAGTGTAGTGTAGTTTAGTGTAAATTTCAAGACAAAGCAACCAACCAATCAACCAACCATCCACCCAGTACTTAAAATAGGCCTATACTTCGCAACGAACCTGGACAAAGAATGCTCCATTCACACAGGCTTTGAGGTCAGAGGCCTCCGAGATGAGGTCGAACTGCTCTTGCCGGCTGAGGGCTCCACGGAGCAGTCCTTGAGACTCCAGCAGCCGCAGCTGCTCGGCTATGTCGGCCTTGGCCTTGCTCACTTGCTCTGGGTCAAGGTCGTACAAGGTCACCTTGAATCCACCACTCGCGAACAGCATCGCATAGCTGCGTCCAATAAGCCCGCTGAAAAAGTGTGAACACATGATGTGGAGCCAAGATTTATAAAACTACATACACACGGGGACTGGATGTAAAAAAGCACACGAGTGCTTATTCTATTATCCTCGATATAAAAGAATAAATAAATAAAAGAATAATATAATAGAAAGTGTCATAGTTATTAGGTCTACTAAGGACGGGATAGCTCAGTGGTCAGAGCACTTGCTTTTCCCCCAAGCCAATGTTAAGTAGCGTCGAGCATGGTTACCAAGTGGATGGGTGTCCTTTGCCAGCCTTGGCTTCAGTACAGTCCCCCAGCTTACCCAGCTGTCAATGGGTACCTGCCCTCCTTTAGGGTCATGGAAGGTAAAGCAGCGAGAGAGAGGAGATGGGTGCCGCTCTCAATATGCTGGCCCCAAGAGAAGCTGATGTCTATGATTCCTTGCTCCCCTATGACCACATAGGCTATGGGACACCTTTACCTTTTACCTTTTCAGTGAGCAAGAAGGAAGGTGGGGTGACGGTTAAGATGTTTCACCTGCCTGACAAGTTGGTGAACCCTGATGTTCCGGGTTCGATTCCCACCTATTCTCTTTCTTCCCAGTTTGACGAGAAAATCGACCTGAGTGTCAAAGTCCATCAAATGAGATTATGAAACGAGTCCCTGTGTGTGAATACATGCAGAACATCTTGTGCACATGTTAAAAACCCGTTCTGCCTTTCAGAAGTGTAGGCCATTTCGTGCAGGCAGGAACAGATGACAATTTTTTTTTACAAATTCAGACACCATTCTAGGAATCAGAATGCGGCTACCTACAAGGGGAGTGAGGGTGGGGGGTTTAGATCTTGTGAACAAGAACTGCCTGCTGCATATCGATGTGACCCGACATGTGCGAATTATAAGTGTTACAAGTAGCTGCTGAATATGGTGTTGGTGTTGGTGTAGTGTAGTGTAGTGTATTGTAGTAGGCCAATAGTGCAGTGTTGTTTAGTGTAGTGTAGTGTAAGTGTAGTATAGTGTAGTGTAGTGTAAGGTTGCGTAGTGTTGTGTAGTGTGGTGTAGGGTAGCGTAGTGTAGTGTAATGTAGTGTAGGGTAGCGTAGTGTAGTGTAATGTAGTGTAGGGTAGCGTAGTGTAGTGTAATGTAGTGTAGGGTAGCGTGGTGTGGTATAGTATGGTGTAGCGTAGTATAGTGTAGTGTAGTGCAAAGCGAACGTGAACGCGAGTCTTGTAGCCTGTAGGTCTATCCGGGTCACGTGGGTCGCTTGCATAACTATGTAGCAGAATACATAATATGTGGGAGTATGCCAGGTATGTGTTGTTTGCACAGACAAACTGATGTGTTGATTGTGTAGGGTGCTGTAAGCTGCAAGCTTTCTGATGACACGTACAGATTCCTTCTTTTATCGTTTTAGATCCTTTGCTTCCTAACCTAACTGAATTTCTGTTTTGAGATAATATACAGCGTATCCCTGTGAATCATGGACCCTGACTGCAGATTTGAAGAGAAGAGTACAGGTAGTAGAGATGAGATGCTTCCAGAGACTCCTTGGCATATCCTACAGAGACCATATAAGCAACGGAGACGTGCATAACAAAAATCCAGCAAACCATTGGTCCTATCAATCGTAAAGAAGCGTAAATTTAAATGGTATGGGCATGTCACAAGATCAAAAGGACTAGCAAAAACAATAGTGCAAGGCACTGTCCAAGGAGGAAGAAAAAGAGGCAGACCAAGAAAGAGATGAGAGTACAGCATCAGCGAATGTACAGGCCTAGAACTCAACAAAACTTTAAGAAAGGCAGAACAGAGAGAGGAATGGAGGGAACTGGTTGTCAAGTCTTTAGGGGTGCCCCCACGGTCGCCAGACTACAGGATAGATAGAGAGATAAATGCTGTAAACAGACACTAACGGTGGCACATCGTCTGTCTACCTTAGTTTGAGGTTATGGCTCAGATCCACACAGACGCAGTGTAGGGTGTAACTGCCTGGGCCCTAAGGGGGAAAAAAATCAATATCTGCATTGGGAGACAGTAGTTAAACCTAGACAGATGTGCATCTGTCAATGGGGGACACACATGACATGAATGAAAAAAGTAGTCTGCATACACCGTGAGGCTACGTGTCAAGCAGAACGCCCCCCCCCCCCCCCCCCCACACACACACACACACAGGGAGGGACGGCTCTCTCTCACACACACAACACTTTTGACTTCACACACACTTTTGACTTCACACACAACACAACACACACCACCACACACACACACACACACACACACACACACACACACACACCACACCACACCACACCACACACACACACACACACACACACACACACACACACACACACACACACACAATTTGGACTTCTCTCTCACACCAACACGCACACACCCCCCACACCTACCTACCTTCCAAGGACAGCAATTTTCTTACTGTTTGCTTCCGCCATAGTTTTCTTCACGTAGATCTCTCAATTGTCCAAAAGCCTTAATGAAACTGACGATAATAATTATTACTTTACACTGACACTTCGTCTTAGATCACACAGTTTTAGTTTTTAACTATTATTCACACGAAATAATAGTTCAAGGTCGCGGCAAGAACTTCACACTCAACCACCTGCAAACGTAAGCGCATAGATCTAGCTTAGCTACTGGTTTAGATCAGTACAGTAGGCCTACTGTAGCGTAGGCTACAGTCAGTGCTGGCGAACCCAACACAGAAAGAACAGGAGATACACTCCATGGTTATCAGTTACGGCCGTTACGTTCGGAGAAAGCACGTCTGCTATCATTATTCAAGCATGTAGCTTACATGTCGCTTTCTGATAACATCTTGGCGAGTCACGATACGCTCTCTCTCTCTCGATATATATATATATATATATATATATATATATATATATATATATATATATATATAATGTGTGTGTGGTGTGTGTGTGTGTGTGTGTGTGTGTGTGTGTGTGTGTGTGTGTGTGTGTGTGTGTGTGTGTGTGTGTGTGCGTTTGTTTATTTTATTCTTTTATATCGAGGATAATGGGATAAGCACTCTTGTGCTTTTTTTACATCCAGTCCCCCTGTGTATGCACTTTTGTAAATGTTATGTTCCCACCGGCACACGATGGCCTACTCTTACGAAAAGCGGAACAGGATTTAACCTGTGCGCAAGATGTTCTGCGTGCATTCTCACACGGGGGCCTCGGTTTATAGTCTCATCCGAAGGACTTTGGGGGAGTGTGGAGTCAGCACTGATGTTAACTCCAGGAGAAAAATCTCTTCGACTCCGGGTCGTCTGATTGCAAATGCAATGTTCTGACCACTAGGCTATCCCGTCCCTATGTGTGTATGTACACACACACACACACACACACACACACACACACACACACACACACACACACACACTTATATATTTATAAGTGTGTGTATTATGTGGTGATTATTTCAAGAATCATGGAATGAGCACTCATGTGCTTTTTTTTTTTTTTTTTTTTTACACTAGTCCCCGTGGGTATGCAGTTTTGTAAATCTTGTCACCTGTTCCCACCGCACACAATGGCCTAACTCTTCCAAAAAGCGGAACAGATTTTAACGTATGCGCAACATGTTCTGCGTGCGTTTGCACACGGACCTCGGTTTATAGTCTCACCTGAATGACTTTGGGGGGGGGGGGGGGGGGGGGGGGGGGGGGGAGGTGGGGGAGTTGGCACCGATGTTAACTCTAGAGGAAAAATCCTCTTGTACGAGTTTCGAACCCAGGTCAGCACAAGCATAATTCGCATCACTGTAACCACCATGCTATCTGTACAGAAAGATAAATACCAAATTTCGTTTACCAAGGGTAGTAGATTAAGTACAACGACTTTTTTTCCCCTCCCATCCAGCCCTCAAAAAGGAAATAGGCCTACTCCAGATGGCTTTATTTCAGATTTAAAGTCTGTCCCGAGCCTAAGGCTCATCAGGCCGGTGCTTATCCCGGTTTCTGTGGCGCTAAGCGACTGAGAGTCATAGACTCCCCCCTGGATAGGACGCCAGTCTATCGCAGGGTTAACCCCCCAACACAAGGTTGGTACCCCTTTTACACCTGGGTGGGGTGAGAAAATAGCCGTAAAGTGCCTTTTCCAAGGGCACAACGCCATAGCCGACAGCTGGGATCGAACCCGCAACCTTTAGATTACGAGTCCAACGCCCTAACCACTCGACTACCGCGGCGGCATTTCAGATTTAGTTGTCGGTTTATTATGGCGTATTTAAGATGGCTTTATTTTTTAAATTTATAATGATAATGGAATAGAGGTGGTTTTATTACAACATAAGATAGCATTATTTCACATGTAGAAGTGGGTTTATTATGACATATTAATTTTAAGATAGCGTTATTTCACATGTGGAAGTGGGTTTATTATGACATATTAATTTTAAGATAGCGTTATTTCACATGTGGAAGTGGGTTTATTACGATGGTTATTATTTGAATGCTTTATTCCACATGTGGAGGTGGATTTATTAGAATGATTATTAGAATGCTTTATTTCACATGTGGAGATGAGATTGTTTTTTTGGTGGTTATATTTATGATGGCTTTATTTTACATATAGTTGTGGGTTTATTACAGTGTTTATATTTTTAGATGGCTTTATTTACATGTAGTTGTGGTTTATTAAAGTGGTTTTATTTTAGATGGATTTATTTACATGTAGTTGTGGGTTTATTGTAACGTATTTTAGATAGCTTTATTTCACATATGGAGGTGGGTTTATTACAGTGGTTATAATTTTAGATGGCTTTATTTCACATGTAGTTATGGGTTTATTACAGCAGTTATGTTTTAGATGGCTTTATTTCACACGTAGTTGTGGGTTTATTATGGTGGTTATGTTTTAGATGGCTTTATTTCACATGGTGAGGTGGGCTTATTACAGTGATAATGTTTTAGATGGTTTCATTACACACGTGGAGATGGGTTAATTATGGTGGTTATATTTGAGATCACTTCATTTCACATGTGGAGGTAGGTTTATTATGCTGATTATATTTATTTCACAAGTGGTGGTGGTTTATTATTACAGTACTTATATTTGATGGGTGGGCCCAGAGTTTATTACAGTGGTCATCTTTTCGATGGCTTTATTTCACAAGTGGAGGTAGGTTTATTATAGTGGTTGTATTTTAGATGGCTTTTTACACGTGAAGTTTGGTTTATCACGGTGGTTATATTTTGGTTTTATTTCACACGTGGGTTTATTGCAGTGGTTATATTTAAGGTGGTTTTATTTCACACATGGAGGTGGGTTTATTACAGTGGTTATACAAGTTTCATTTCACACTTGGAGGTGGGTTTATTATGGTGATTATATTTTAGATGGTTTTATTTCACACGTGGAGGTGGGTTTATTATGGTGATTATATTTTAGATGGTTTTATTTCACACGTGGAGGTGGGTTTATTAAGGTGATTATATTTTAGATGGTTTTATTTTACACGTGGAGGTGGGTTTATTACGGAGATTATATTTAAGGTGGTTTTATTTCACATGGAGGTGGGTTTATTACAGTGGTTATACTTTAGTTTCATTTCACACGGATATATTTTAGATGGTTTTATTTCACGCATATAGGTAGGTTTATCACAGTGCTTATATTTAAGACTCTCATGTGGAGGTGGGTTTATCATCATGTTGCTTTCGACAACTGCATTGTAGATGGTTTTATTTCAATGTGGCGATGGATTACTACAATTGCAATTTCGATGGCACTATTTATTTATTTTTTTATATCGAGGATAACAGAATAAGCAATCATGTGCTTTTTTTCATACGGTCCCCGTGTGTATGCAGTTTTGTAAATATTGTCATCTGTTCCCACCGGCACACGATGGCCTACTCTTACGAAAAGCGGAACAGGATTTAACGTGTGCGCAAGATATTCTGCGTGCGTTCGCACACGGGGCCTCGGTTTAAAGTCTCATCCGAAGGACTTTTGGGGAGAGTGGAGTCAGCACTGATGTTAACTCCAGGAAGAAAATTTCCTCGACCGGACTCGAACCCGGGTCTTCAAATTGCCAGCGCAATGTTCTGACCACTAGGCTATCCACCCGACACATGGAGGTAGGTATATTACGACAGAATGTAGATGGCTTCATTTCATAGGCCTATGTAGTGGTGGGTTTATTGGATAGATATACTGGATGATTTTATTATTATTTTTATTAAGGGATGATGGAATAAGCACCCTGTGCATTTTTAACATTCAGTCCCAGTATGCATGGAGGTGTAGTTTGGAGGGCTTTGTTCTACCTTTGAAGGTGTGTTTATCACGACAGTTGTACTTTGGCTTAGGCCCATTTCCCTTGGTTGTGTAGTTCATTTCACACGTGGAGGTGGCTTTATGTCGCCATTTTCATTTTAGTTTCATTTCACATGTGGTTACAAGATTTAATGTCGACAAGTTTCATCTTGGTTTTATTTCACATGTGGTTACAAGATTTAATGTCAAGTTTCGTTTTGGTTTTATTTCACATGTGGTTACAAGGTTTAATGTCAAGTTTCATTTTGGTTTTATTTTACATATGGTTAGGCCTACAAGGTTTCATGTCAAGTTTCATCTTGGTTTTACTTCACATGTGGTTACAAGATTTAATGTCTACAAGTTTCATCTTGGTTTTATTTCACATGTGGTTACAAGATTTAATGTCTACAAGTTTCATCTTGGTTTTACTTCACATGTGGTTACAAGATTTAATGTTGACAAGTTTCATTTTGGTTTTATTTCACATATGGTTACAAGGTTTAATGTCGACAAGTTTCATTTTGGTTTTATTTCGCACATTTCATTTTCTTTCCACATGTGGTTATGCGGTTAAATGCCTACCAAGTTTCATTTTGGTTTTATTTCACTTGCGGTTATGAGGTTTAATGTTGGCAAGTTTCATTTCAGGGTTTAATGTTGACAAGTTTCTTTTTATTTCACATGTGGTTACGATGTTTCTCTCAGTCGTGAAGGTAGGTTTATAACGAGTGTATAGTGGGTGGCTGTTTCACATAATGGTTGTGGGATTTAATGGGACAGTTGGATAATTATGTAATTCCTTTGTTTCACATGTGGAGGGGGGGGGGGGGGGGGTTGGAGCTGATTATGATGGTCATCTGACATGGCTTTAGCCGCCGCGGTAGTCTAGTGGTTAGGGCGTTGGACTCGTAATCTAAAGGTTGCGGGTTCGATCCCAGCTTTCGGCTATGGCGTTGTGCCCTTGGAAAAGGCACTTTACGGCTATTTTCTCACCCCACCCAGGTGTAAAAGGGTACCAACCTTGTGTTGGGGGTTAACCCTGCGATAGACTGGTGTCCTATCCAGGGGGGAGTCTACGACTCTCAGTCGCTTAACGCCACAGAAACCGGGATAAGCACCGGCCTGATGAGCCTTAGGCTCGGGACAGACTTTAACTTTAACTGACATGACTTTATTTTGTATGCGGATTAGTGTTTATTGATTTTTTTCTCCAATGGTTTTTTAAAGACAGCTTTATTTTATAGTTACAAGGTTTATCATTGATGCTGTTTTGTCTTTTTAAACGGTTTTATTTTACTAGGTTCATTATTGATGGTCGTTTTATAGATTTTATTTCATAAGTGGAGAGGTGTTTCTTTAGGTGGCTTTATTTCATGTGGTGGGTTTATCATCGATTTATTTTTTTTTAAAGATGTCCTTGTTTAATATGTGGTTATGATGTTTATTATGATGATTTTATTTTTGATTATTTTATTTCATATGTTGAAGTTTACTACTAATGTTTTATTTATTTATTTTATTTTATTTTTTATTAAAGATGGCTTATTTCACATGGGGCGGTGGTTTATTACAACGACTGTATTTTACAAGACTGTCTCGCATGTTGAGGTGGGTTTCAAGATGGTCATTGTAGATGGCTTTATTTTGTAGCTTTAGGGGAGTTTATTACAACGCATCTTGGACGGTTTTGTTTCAAACGTGATGGTTTTTTTTCCATATTTTGCATCACTTTATTTTACAAGCACAGGTGGGTTTATAATTGTGGATGCTTTTTAGATCGCTTTACTTTACATGCGGAGATGAGTGCATTATGACGGTTGCATTTTGGTAGGAGAGCTGGGTGTAGCGTAGTATTTCAAATTACATTTCAACAAGTGAGAAGAGAAGAAGTGCAGCCATGTTTTTTACAACTGTGCTGCTGTAGAAGGTAGTGTTTGTTTAGTCAAGGTAAATCACTGAATAAACATACAACACACAGATCAAAGCGCGCACACACACACACACACACACACACACACAAATAAAAAGAAACCAGAAACACGGGCATGCATGAACCCCCTCCCCCTCTGCAGCCAATTTGGAAATGAACATTTTCCATCCATTTTTTAAACAAAGGTTGAGCGTGAAGGGAGTGGGGGTGGGGGGACTCTAGTAATAAGGCTGCAGTAAACATCTTTTTATTTAAGCTGCTGCAAAGGGGGTGGATGGGTGTACGGTTGTAGTTATTTTGGGTTTTGTTTTTATTTCACAAGTGGTATTCCCTAGGATGCAGTACTTTAGATGGCTTTAAATCAGCACTGAAAAGAGAGAGAGAGAGAGAGAGAGAGAGAGAGAGAGAGAGAGAGAGAGAGAGAGAGAGAGAGAGAGAGAGAGAGAGAGACAGAAAGACAGAGAGAGACAGAGAGAGATGGGGGAGAGAGAGAGATGGGGGGGGAGAGAGAGAGAGGGATGGGGAGAGAGAGGGATGGGGGGAGAGAGAGAGGTGGGGGGTGGAAATGCAGTAGAATATTTGGATGGTTTAAGTCCTGACAGTTGAATGTCAGCATAGGAATGATTTGACAGTGTGTAGGAGGGAGAGGGGTAAATGATGGTTATTTTGGATGCTGTTAAATGTGCCCCCCCCCCCCCCCCCCCCCCCCCATGAAATAAGTCGCTTTGCACCAAACCAACTTTTGCAATAGATGCATTTTAGGCAGGTGGGGGTCAGGATCATGATTTTAAGATTTAGACCGATTATAAAACTATAGACATTGCCTTTTACTGAAATGTCAAGGCGGTTTTCTTTAGTTTTGTTTAAAAATACTCAAGCCCTCCTTCTGACCTTCTGTTACCATGCTAAACAGGTCCATTTCTCATTTTGCCACATCCCCCAGTGCATAATTTCAATTTGTGATAACTTTTTCATAGAACTGTCTGATTTTCAATCTGTTTGTGGTATTGAATAGCCTTTAAAATATCTTTTTATGTGAAGATTTATTAAATGTCAATAATTATCTAAAAATTTGATGTGTGGTGCAACGTGACTCATTATGTAGTGGAGTGTCAGAAATATGAGGGAAAAAAATATGAAAGGATGGGTAAGGGGGGGGGGGGGGGGGGGGGGTGCTTAGGGTATTAGGTATGTTATAATGCAGTAGCAGGTATATGCTTAGGCTACAGCCATTGTAAACCCGGCCGTCCGGAATTTTGATGGGCCTTCTCTTTATTGGTTTAACGGATCTGTCAAAGCGGCCATAGTCAACCAGGCTTTCTGGAGTTTGACGGCTGTCTCTCTCTGAGAATGTGGTCACCCCAAGACTGCGAGTGACGCAAAAACGAGGCTGCCACAGCAACTGAGACTCCGCCCCATGCCCCATGCCAAATCGACAGAAAATAGTTGACATAAAAAGTGTTTTTACGTAAAATCCCCTCACAAAACTTTTATCAAAACCACTGGAATGTAATTGGGAAGGGTCAATTTACTAGTTTGTGTAGTCAGAATTTTTGAAGCACCATAAATAAGTTTTTCTATATTATTTTCCTTTCTGTCAACCCCGCAAACGGACGGTTTGCTCGAAAGTCAAAACGACAGGTTAAAAATACCGGCCCGGCTCTACTATGGCCAGCACAGCCCTTATCAGTGACGCCACAGAGTAATTCACCCCAGCAGCATTTTTCACCCCGGCCGGCAAAATTGACAGCGGCAAAATGCTGGGTTTACTATGGCCGTAGTCTTATCTCAAGTTTCACTTTCAGGGATGAAGCCACTGACTATCAGAGGGAGGGACTAATTTTTCTAGGAGACTTGAGCAGGGAGGGGGGAGGGGGAAGCAGGCAGAGGGAGTGATGATTGCAAAGGAGTTGTACTTAAGCACCCACTTCATTAATAGTCTGATCCCCCCCCCCCCCTTTACAATCTGAAACCACAGCCCTAATCTTTAAGTTAAGCTCTCCTCTATATATACTAATTCAGTACCCCCCTGTCAGTGCTCTTGCAAAGCCTCTTCCTGTCTGGGCGTAACACTGTCTTGTGATGCTGCCTCCTTCATCGTGATCACCATCTGCACACAGTATAACCGTTTGCACACGTCAGTTACCACATGACATGGTACAACCATTTGCACACATTAGTTACCACATAACACAGTATCATCAATGAAATATCATCACCAAGTAGCTTCAACAGGCATGTTTACAGTTGAGTTTCATTTTCAGGTACAAAGCTATTGAAAATCACTGGATAATTTTTACTGATCAAATTTGAAAACAAATACATAGTTGTAGAACAACTCGCATCATCACATGCTTTCCACTTTAGTGCCATCTTTTCAAATCATGTACAAACACTGCTGCCCATGTGTATTATCTATCCCTAGAACCGCAACATGAGACTTCTTTATACATATCACATCAGCTACTGTGTGCATACATAGAGATGCTGAGGAAGATACAAAGCGCTCACAACAATCTGGCTCAAAATGTTATTTGATATAAGGATTTTAACCTTTCGAGACACATATCAGAAAACCAGATTCCTAGGACACTTGGTCAACTACGACACTTTTCCCTTACAAAGACACAAATGCAAACATGCCGGCATCAGCGACCAACACCAGTCACAATACAACACCGTAAATAATACCAGGGACATACAGTCACAGAAAAATCCTTCCTATCATAAGTACTTCACAATACAACACCGTAAATAATACCAGGGACATACAGTCGCAGAAAAATCCTTCCTATCAGTAAGCTCTTCACAATATAACACAATATAATGCAGGTCAATACAGTCCCAGGTGGTGGTATAGCTTAGCAGTTGGACCATTGAGCTCACAACTGAACCACTAGCGAGATGCCCTTTCAAGGGGACTGACTATTCCCTCCCTCAAGGGGATATTTTTCCTCTGGAGTTAACATCAGTACTGAACCAGCCGCCATGGCGCAGTGGTTAGCGCCGTGGATTCCGGACTGGAAGGTCGCGGGTTCGAATCCCATAAGTCATAGGGATTTTTTCGGGCTCCGGCCGGCTCCTACCCAGAGTGAGTGTGCTGTGGGCTCAGTGGGGAGACTTCATCCACTTTACGGATGCGAATTTGAGAGTGTTGCTCAAATTACCTGACCAACACTGCAGGTGTCTATATCTCTCAGGCCTGGTTGACGCCGGGATATATTATGACAGTAAGCGTAGAGAACAACCCTGTCAAGTAGTCTCAAAGCGGATGCACCTCCACAGCAGCATCATTACATCATCCTCATCATCATTGATCATCATGCAATAATAAAAATTGCCTCTGATTCGGTGGCCTCCGTTGCTCTGGTCTCATGGTGACCTCAGATTCGGTTTCCCCATACGCTTCTGTGCCTGTGGTGAATTTGTGTCAAAGCCTTTGGGGTTGGGAGTTCGTGGGGAGGCGGTCGTTGGAGGGACGTTGTGGTGGTCGCCACCTTGGGTGGGTGACTCACTCAGTCTGGCTCCGCGACTGAGCTAATACTGTCGTTAGTAGGGGGCTTAGTAGGTGGTGTCCCGCGTATGTTAGCTCAGAACAGGCACCACTGAACACCACCCAAAGTGACCCAGCAGAAGTGCAGGGCCCCTCTGGCTGGTGGCCCCGCGGCGGCCTAATATTGATGAGCTCCCTGTGGACTCCCGACCCCGGGGTGAGACACAACGAATCTGGGTATGGCTGTGGCGGGGAGATTGAAATGAGCGGCGTGGGAACAGCAGTACGGGAACGTCACAGAAGACGAGGCAGCAAAAAAAAACAACAACAAAAAAACAAAAACCATCAGTACTGACTTCACTACCCCCAAAAAGTCCTTCAGAGGCTATAAATCGAGGTCCTGTGGCGAATGCACGAAGAACATCTTGCGCACATGTTAAATCTGTTCCGCTTTTTGAAAAAGTAGGCCATTGTGTGCCGGTGGGAATAGATGACAAAATTTACAGAACTGCATACACACGGGGACTGGATGTAAAAAAGCACACTAGTGCTTATTCCATTATCCTTAAAATAAATTAAAAATAACAATAAAACCACATGCACTCACACCGACACAGTGTTGAACATGACGCTCCAAAACAGCTCTGAAGTCTTGTCTGTCCTTGTGCACCAGCCCTGGAAACAGAAAAAATTTACATAAACTCATTGTCTTTGACAATATCTGCAACTCCCCAACACACACACACACACACAAAACACACACACACACACACAACACACACACACACACACCCATGGATTAGTTATCTTGGGATAATATCTGCCTTAACAGCAAGAAATCATAGGTTTGAT
>CM060327.1:57204106-57214106 GCA_030674155.1 Stramonita haemastoma | reverse complement strand
GGCTTGAGCAATTCTGCTTCAATGCTTTTTGTGCATGGGGCACTGGCTGATTTGTATGACCAGGGTGTTTAACATGACTAATTCTGAAGGATTCTCCTTCAACTTGTATGCTCCCATCCACGAATTCACCAATATACATGATCTTGAATTGTGACATGTGACATGACCAAGCGGTCCCAGCTTCCTCAACTTTACAACAGCCAGAGGGGTTTGTTCCTGTGGCCCAGCTTTCATGGTCACCTCTTTCCACACTGACTCCTTGTCCTGTGGCCCAGCTTTCATGGTCACCTCTTGCCACACTGACTCCTTGGTTCTGTGGCCCAGCTTTCATGGTCACCTCTTGCCACACTGACTCCTTGTTCTGTGGCCCAGCTTTCATGGTCACCTCTTGCCACACTGACTCCCTGGCTCTGTGGTCCTGTCAGGAGATGTGGAGAAGCCTGATGACAGTGACGAGTGATTTCATTAAAGCAAGCTTCTCCACCCCAAGGAAAAATGGGCCCAGCCTCAAGAATAGGTGGCCCACATTGTCTTCTGGGCTTTTCCTTTCTACGTATCATCAATGTTAAAATGCCACAAGCTTCACTTCTTCTGGTGGTGTTCTCAGGGACACACCACGCACGCACGCAACAACACACCACACACACCACACACACACACACACACACACACACACACACACCACACACACACACACACACACACCAAATACACCCACATCCTAAATAATGATATACTTCTTTGCAAAATTTCTAAATGTCCGCTACACAGCCTAGTCGGTATCTTCCTGTGATTGATCATTTTGTTTTAAAGGCAATTCTTTATGACTTGTTCTTTATACCTCTCCTATTGCCCCCCCCCCCCCCCCCCAAACTTTGCGCATAGTACCTACATCGTCATGTGTAAACATATTCCAAGTCAAAAAATTTCTTTATGTTATAGTTCCTATTGTTAGTTAATTGAGAAAGTTTTTTTCTACTTATTATTGATTGGTTGGAGATTTTTGAAAAACATGTTCCTGATTTGTTCCCTTATAGTTCAACACCATACTTAAAGCTAAGCTCCCCCCCCCCCCCCCCCCCCCCCAGTTCTTATTAAGTGCTTTGTCCTATAGGTTGTTAAACTGTAACACACACACACACACACACACACACACACACACACACACACACACAGCATCCCTACTATGCAGAGAAGTAGTCACTTTGATTTTTTTTCTCTACTTTTGTTTGCTTTGTTTTTCTATAGTCCCATTGCACCAAGAAATTAACAGTATGGATTTTTCTCATTTTGTTTTCTTCATCTTATTTTGTTTTAAATATCCCTTTGCACTGAGAAACTGGTGCTACGGATTTTTCTCTTTCTTCTAATGCTTCAATTACAACAACAACAACAAATGGGAAGTATGGGTTTTGTTCTCTGTTATTTTATTTTTTTAGATTGGACTTTAATACCCCCATTGCATCAACAAGTGGACACTATGAACTACTTTCTTTTGTTTGTTTTGTTTTTAATACCCCTATTGCAGAAAGCAGACACGGGATTTTTCTCTTTTTATTTTTGTTTTCGCTTTTGCTTTCTTTTTAAATACCCCTACTGCATCAAGAGAAGGACACTATGAATTGTTCCTTTCTTTTGTTTTTTGTAGGTTAAAAAAAATTCATATCCCTATTGCAGAAAGCAGACACTTGATCTTTTTCTCTTTGCATTTTTGCTTTGTTTTTAACACCTCTACTGCATCAAGAAATGGATGTTGTGGCGTTCTTTTTCTCTCTGTTTATTATCTTCCTTCTGCTTGATATTATTTTCCTGCTGCACAGCTGTCAGTTTCCCCCACTTTCAGCTGCTCTCAGTTGCTGTCCACTTCATTCCATCCCTGCCCAGCTGGTGCTAATTATAACAGGAACTGACCACACTTGGACTAGACAAAAGGAAAGGGCACACTAAATTTTGCACTCTCAGAACTCAGAAATTTAATTGATATAGGCCTTTGCCCAAATCAAAAACAAGACCAACAGTGAAGATAAGCAAAATGCATTCATACATGGGGTGCATTGTATCGAATATTCAAAACAAAGGGTAGCATAGAACAGATGCAATTAAGACGCTGTGGGAGAGAGTTGCTTTTTCCTTAGTTCAAAGGCAAATGCAATGTACTTGGAGAGCTCTATGGTGTGTTCAGCACCAAATGGGTTAATGGCTGATTTTTTTTCCGTGTGAAAGTGAAAATTCACCAATATTGACTGAGTGATGTTGTATTTACCCACGGTGGCTGCATCAAGAAATGCACATGATGGTAATTTTTCCTCAACAAAGTTTACAGTTTTAAAAATGTGTTGACATAAGTAGTCAATGTGTAATGCAATGTTTCCTGCACAACTGAACTGGTGTGAAGACACACTATCAAGGGCAAACAATGCTCATTTAGGAAAAAATAGTGGCACTGTTCTGTGGCAATGATGCTCTGCTTGGGATAGATAGGAACCTTATTTTCAAAAAGAGAAATCTATAATACTAAGATGTGATGCTACAACAAAGCACTCTGACAACCATAATACCAATAATAATCATAAGGATTACTATAGTTATTACTATCATTAACTACTACTACTACTACTACTACTACTTCTACTTCTTCTACTTCTTCTACTACTACTACTACTACTACTACTACTACTACTACTACTAACTACTACTACTCACTACTACTACTACTACTACCACTACACTACTACTACTACTACTACTACTACGTCTACTACTACGTCTACTACTACTACTATTATTATTATTAATAAGATGATGATGTGAATAAAAATTCAGAAACCATTATTATCATCATGATGGTGATTATCATAAGTGTAGCAGAAGTAGTAATATCACAATTATTCTTTAAAACATTATCCTCTTTATGCCATCACAGTCTATTGTCATGAACAAAACACACAAGTCAACTTTTTCTTGATTTAGTTGGTACCTTTTCATCTTTCCTCTGTGGTGCAACCCCCCCCCCCCCCCCCCTCCAAGAAAAAACAACAACAAAAAACAAAAGCAAACCCCAAACAAAACAACCTAAAAAAATTCAACCACAAACAAAAACAACAAAACAGCAACAACAAACACATCAAACAAACAATTAAAAAAAGCAAACACCTTAAATAATTAATTTTGATACCAGCACCTTTAAAAAACAACAACAGATCACTATGTACTTATATTTTACAAAAATATGTGAATTAAAGAATTGTAAAAAATCTCTCCACATGGTTAAACCATATATTATAAGAAGATAAACAATACCCAAAGAATTGCTTAATAAAAAACCCAAACCCAGCTATAGACCAAGTGTCAACACAATGACACAGTGTTCTACAATATCTTAGAACTGAAAATCATGCCAATAATAACAATGATAACCATGAACACAGAAATAATAATATCCCACAGCATTTCCGAATTAAAAACAACAACAGTAACATCATTACAATAAACACAATATTCCACATCTGTAAACATACGTCAATGATGCTATTTCCCAGGCACCTGGGTGGTAGGTAGGCACAAAACACACATTTCATACATTGCTTTCAATACACCATTTTTCAACAAAGGTTTTGTTGTTTTTTTTCCTTTCTCTCTTTTTTTCTTTTCTTTTTTTTTCCTTTTTTTTCTCCTCTCTTTTTTGTATTTTTTTCACTTTTTTTTCTTTTGGGTTTTTTGGTGGCTTTTTTTTTTGGGGGGGGGGGGGGTCCAATTTTTTTCTTTTTTCCTTTTTTTTTTCTTTCATTTCTTTTTGAGGATGAGGACATTACAGAACAATAAATTCCACACATACATCATTCTCTTTCTTTCCTCTTCCATGCCAAAAGTTGTTTTCCCCGGAAAACACTTCTATCAACACTACCATGTTCCAAAGCAACAATTCAAATCACATCACACAGATCATAAAAAAACAGGACTGTCCATGTGACAGTTAAAAAACATTCCCAAAGAACAAAAACCAACCAAGTCAGCTGTACCATAAATAGGACCGTCCATTTGACAGATTACCACATACAAACAAAATACAACCAAATCAGCTGTCTGTTCTTTCATCTGATTCACGAAGAATGCCATTTCTATCACTTGTATTTCCATTTCACATTCAAAAAACCCAAACTTAAAAACAACAGGGATGGTTGGGGCAACTCACCCAGTAAAACAAAAAAAAAAAGGGGGGGGGGGGGGGGGGGGGGGGGGGGGGGGGGGGGGGGGGGGGGGGGGGGGGGGGGAGGGGGGGAATGAGAAAAAAAACACCATCCATTCATTAAATTGGTGAGTGGTCTGCCCCATTTCTGTCATTTTCATGCCACTTCCATTCCCAACAATAGAAACAATATACTATTATAACTGATGGAGCACATACCTTGCAAGCACTCAAAGTATTGTACAATCACACTAAGATGAAAAAACAAAACATGGAATATTTATTAATAAGCACATTCCTCATCATCATCAATGGGGAAAAAATAAAGAACTACTCAGATAAAAATGCAGTGTTCACATATTTGTACTTTTTCCATGGACATTAACAAATATGTATATCCCCAACGTATCTTTTGTGTGCATACACAAAATTACACATATACATACACACACAATAACATACTTTCCACCCTTACCTTCTCTCTCCCTCACCCAAACAACCCACCCCCTCTTTCTCCCCCCCCCCCCCTTCACCTCCCCCCTTCCACCACCACCCACCCTCTCTCTCTCTCTCACTCTGATCATATAAATCATAATTGGCAACTTGGAAAAAACTATGCAAGCCCACTGCTGATTGTCTACAAAATCTGCCTAAAGTTTTGTGCAATTTTCACAAACTTGTCCAACTTTTGGTCACTGATATCAGTTTGCCTTGCATGATTTTTCCTGGCTGCATCGCTTATCAACACACACAACACACACACCACACACACACACACACACACACACACACACACAAACACACACACACACACAAAGAGGAGGAATTAAGTCACATCTCCTTTCACCTAGTCTACCTCCCACCCACCCCCCTCCCCCAACAAAACACACACACACAGACACACACAAGAGGAGGTATTTAGTCACATCTCCTCTAACCCAGTCTACCCCCCCCCCCCCAACACACACACACACACACACACACACACACACACACACACAAGGAGGAATTTAGTCACATCTCCTCTAACCTAATCTCCCCCCCCCCCCCCCCCCCCCAAAAAAAAAAAAAGACAACAACAAAAAAACAAAAAACACACACACACAAAGAGGAGGAATTAAGTCCCATCTCCTCTAACCTAGTCTACATCCCCCCCCCCCCCCCCCCCACAACACACACACACACACACAAACACACACACACACAAAGAGGAGGAATTAAGTCACATCTCCTCTAACCTAGTCTAACCCCCCCCAACAAAAACACACACACACACAACACACACACACACACACACACACACACACACACACACACACACACAGAAGAGAGGCATTAAGTCACATCTCCTCTAACCTAGTCTAACCCCCCTCCCACAAAACAAACACACACGCATGCATGCACGCACGCACGCACGCACGCACGCACGCACGCACACACGCACGCACGCACACACACACACACACACACACACACACACAAGAGGCATTTAGTCACATCTCCTCTAATATAGTCTACCCCCACCCCTACTTTTGTTCAATCTATTCTTAGGTACTGAGCTGAATGCGTTCCTTTCATAATTCCCCATAATACTTTCTCTCTCAAAAAAAAGTATAATTTTTTTTTTTTTTAAAAAGGCTTTCAAACAATCTCTTTTAAACTATGATGCTGATACAGCACAAAGAAGAAAAGCAAACAACAGGCATCATTCCAAAAAAAAAAAAATCCACTCAAAATGCATAATCATTTCCACCATTAAAGCAAAGATGGTTTTTGGGCATCACATTCTGACAAATATGTCACATATGTCCAGAATTTTCATAAATATCAAAGCGTTTTCATATCAACACAATCGGTCTTGTATCAACCTCAAGGCCAATAAATATCTTTTAAAAATTCACACACACACAAAAAGAAAAAGCACAAACTAAAACACAAAATTCACAACCAAATAATTAAAAACAAACAAACAGCCAACTCCTACACACATAAAATGACAATGTTATATACTGCGTAACTAACAACTCAGGAAAGTTTTGCTAGCTGACTGACAATTGTTTGCAAAAACAAGTTTTTAGTAATGTGCATGACTTGACCAGGTTTTTGTCACTGATATCTGTCGGACTTGCAAAATGTTCCATGTTGCCCATCATACATAATACATGCACACACGCACAGCGCGTGCACATGCACGCATGCGACACGCACACACACACGCGCGCACACACACACACAAATGAGGAGGAATTTACTCACATCTCCTCTTGCTTAGTCTAACCCCCCCCCCCCCCCCCCCAAACAAAACACAGACAGAGCACAGGCATGCAAGAACACACACACACACAACACACACACACACACACACACACACACAAGGAGGCATTTAGTCACATCTCCTCTTACCTAGTCTACCCACCCCCCATCCCCGAAAAAAAAAGAGAAAACAAAACACACACACAACCCCCCCCCCACACAACACACACACACACACACAAAATGAGGAGGAATTTAGTCACATCTCCTCTTGCCTGGTCTAACCCCCCCTCCCCCAACAAAGCACACACACACACACACACACACACACACACACACACACACACACACACAACACACACACGAGGGTATTTAGTCCCATCTCCTCTTTCCTAGTCTAACGCCCCACGCCCCCCCCCCCCCCCCCAAAAGAAACAAACACACAAAAAAACCCTCACACACACACACACACACACACACACACACACACACACACACACACACACACACACACACACACACACATACACAGAGTGACATACACGAGGCATTAAATCCCATCTCATATCACATTATTACCCCCACCCCCCCCGCACCCCAACACACACACACACCTCTGTTCAATCTAAGATACTGATCAGATAGCCTTCCTGTCATAAATTCACAGAACACTCTCCTAGATCTCTCAAAAAAAACCCACAAAAGTATTTCAAAAGATTTTTAAATTATGAGTTTTCAAACCATCGCTTTAAAACTATGATGCTAATACAGCAAAGAGAAGAAAAGGCAAACAACAGACATCATCAACAAAAAAAAAAAAAAAAAACCCACAGTGAAAATGCATATTTTCATTTCCGTCATCAAATCAGACTCTTTTGGGCATCACATTCTGACAAACATGTCACATAATGTCAAGAATTTCCATAAATATCAAAACATTTTGATATTAACACAATCCGTGTTGTAAGTAACTCACAGCCGATCAATTAAAAAAAAAAAAGTTCACAACCAAAAAAAGAAAATGCAAATGCACCACCAAAAAAAAACAAAAAATAAAAAACATTCCAACCAAATAGATAAAAACAAACAGCCAAAGTTATCCTACACACAAAAATACAATGTCACATATTGCATAACTGCCATTTAGAAAAGTTATGCAAGCTGACTGATGGTTGTCTGCAAAACTTGACTAAGCTTTCAGCAATGTTCATGAACATGACAGGTTTTTGGTCACTGATATCAGTCGGCCTGGCATCAATTTTCCATATTGCCCATCGTACAGATTCCATGCACATGCATGAGCATACGCGCGAGCGCACATACACACACACACACGCACACGAGGACGAATTTAGTCACATCTCCTCTCACCTAGCCTACCCCCCCCCCCCCCCCCCCCCCTCCGAAAACAAAAAACACACACACACATACACGCACACGCACATACATACAAGGAGGCATTTAGTCACATCTCCTCTGACCTAGTCTACCCCCCCTCCCAACACAACACACACACACACACACACACACACACACACACACACACACACACACACACACACACACACACACGAGAAGGAATTTAGTCACATCTCCTCTAACCTAGTCTATCCCTCCCCCTCCCAACAAAACACAACACAACACACACACACACACACACACACACACACACACACACACATGAGGAGGAATTTAGTCACATCTCCTCTCACCTAGTCTATCCCCCTCCCTCCCAACAAAACACACACACACACAACACACACACACACACACACACACACACACACACACACACACACACACACACACACACACTCACACATGAGGAGGAATTTAGTCACATCTCCTCTAACCTAGTCTATCCCTCCCCCTCCCAACAAAACACAAACACACACACACACACACACACACACACACACACACACATGAGGAGGAATTTAGTCACATCTCCTCTCACCTAGTCTAACACCCCTCCCCTCCCCCAACAACAACAACACACACACACCATAATGAGCATTAAGTCAATCTCCTCTCTCTTAGTGTACCACCCTCCCCACCCCCACCCCCCCAAACACACAACCACACGCGCGCACCACAACAACACACACAACACACACACACAAGAGGCATAATCACATCTCATATCATTATTATTCCCAGAATACTCTCTGCCCCCCCCCCCCCCCCCTCGCCAAGTATAAATAGGTTATAGGTAGATTCAAAAAACTTGTTTTGAAACAATCTCTTTCAAACTGTGATCCCAAATACAACACAAGGAAGAAAAGCAACCAATAGACATCCTCAAAAAAAAAAAAAAAAAGGAAAGAAAACCCCAGTCGAAATGCATACTCATTTCCATCATTAAATCACAATCAAAAAAAGGGAAAAAAACACCAGTCAATATGCATTTTTCATTTTCCATTGTCAAATTCAAGATTTTGGGCATTACTCCCTGATAAACACGTCACATACGTAAATATTCCCAATATGAATATCAAAACATTTGAAATTCAACAACTGCAATATAACTAAACCTCACAGCCCAAATTAAAAAAAAAAATTGAGACAAAGAAGAAAATAACACTTGCCAAAAAAATATATATCTATATTTCTCTCTCTCAAAAACACGGAAAACAAAAGTAAAAAAAAAAAAAGACCAAACTTTTTTTCACTGAATCTATATCAAACTATGATGCCAAAACATCTTTTAAACAACAGACAAAAAGAAAGGCAAAGAACTTACATGTATACACACACAAAAAAAGAAAAAAAAATCTGAATTGAATATATCTTTCCATCAATCAACATGCTTTGTTCATTACTTTTTGACAAATATGTCACATATGTAAAAATGCTAACATTTCTATAGATACCACAGCTTATTTTGTGTTCAACACTATCTTTAAACTAACTCACAGCAATTAAATAAATTAATTTGAAAAAAAAAAAACAAAACTGAAAACATCCTATCCTACACACACATTTCATATAACTTCACAAATATGTGCACACCTAGTATTTAAATCACACGCACACACACGCACACATCTATTGAGATAACAAAATTTAAACATATATCACAAGGGCTATCTCCTCCATTCTAGTCACATAAAAGAAATTGGAAAACTTGAAAAAATTACGCAAGTCGACTGCTGAAATTATCTGCAAAAACTGCCTAAGGTTTTCAGTAATCTTTAACTCTTAACACCTTTTGGTCCCTCATATTCGTCTGACTTGCATAATTTTCCCAGGTTGCCTATGATACAGTTTACAACCCCACGTATGCAGCCACACACAAACACACACGCGAGGAGGAATAAAGTCACATCTCCTCTCAAACCCCCCCCCCCCCCCCCCCCCAAACACACACACACCAAGCCCTCGTGCACACACACACACACACAAAGTGAGGAGGAATAAAGTCACATCTCCCCCTCTCCCCCCCCCCCCCACAAACAACAACACACATCAAACACGCAGCAGCGCGCCGAGCGCACACACACACACACAAGGAATTTAGTCACATCTCTCATCTCCCCCCTCCCACCCCCAACACACACA
>CM060327.1:57201714-57204006 GCA_030674155.1 Stramonita haemastoma | reverse complement strand
GTGGTGTGTGTTGGGTGTGTGTATGTGTTGTGTGTGTGTGTGTGTGGTGTGGTGTGTGTCTGTGTGTATGTGTGTGGGGGGGGTGTCTGTGGGTGTGTGTGGGGGTGTGCGTGTTGTGGTGTGTGTGTGTGGTGTATGTATGTGTGTGTGTGGGGGGGGGGGGGGGTGTACTCTGTATGTGTGTGTGTGTTTGTTTGTGTGTTGTGAGTGTGTCTGTGTCTGTGTGTGTGGGTGGGTGAGTTCTTGTTGTTGTGTGTGTGTGTGTATTTGTGTGTGTGTATGTGTGTGTGTATGTATGTGTTGGGGTGGGTGGGGTGTGTGTGTGTCTGTGTGTGTGTGTGTGTGTGTGTGTGTGTTGTGTGTGTGAGTGTGTGTGTGTTTGAGTGTGTTTGTGTGTGTGTGTGTTATTTATTTATTTATTTATTCTTTTATGTCGAGGATAATGGAATGAACACTCATGTGCTTTTTTACATCCAATCCTTCTTCATACCTGCACACACCTTCTTTTCTTATGTGGGTTTGTGTTGTTGTAGGATGTCTGGGGTGAAGGGGTGGCCCTGAGAGAAGCGTCCTACATCAACAAAAGTCTCTCGGCCCTGGCCGATGTTCTGGGCGCCTTGGCCGAGCACAGGGTCACGTCCCCTATCGCAACAGTCGCCTAAACGCATTTCCTGCAGGATTCTATTGGTTTGTACTTTTATTTTTTTTAATTTTATTTATTTATTCTTTTATATCAAAGATATATAATATGGAATAAGCACTCATATGCTTTTTTACATCCAGTCCCACATTATGCATTATTTAGGGCGGAATAGCTCAGTGGTCAGAGCGCTCACTTTCCCCCAGTCAAGTTAAGCAGTGCCGAGTGTGGTTACCAGTTGGATATTTTTATTTTTATTCTATTTCATATTTGATACCCCTTTATGTCACAGCAGATTTCTCTGCATGAAATTCAGGCTGCTCTCCCTGGGGAGAGCGCGTCGCCACAAGTGCAGCGCCTACCCATTATTTTATTTTTCCTTCAGGGATGGCGTCTAAACACGACACCTGTGTGTATGCTGGTTGTTTTTTTTTTTTAATTTTGTCATCCACTCCTACTGGCACACGATGGCCTGCTCGTCCAGAAGGCGGAACGGGGTTTAACATGTGCACAAGATGTTCTGCGTGCATTCGCACACGGGGCCTTGGTTTATAGTCTCATCTGAATGACTGACATTCAGTTCAATTTTTTTCATCAAATGGAAAGAAAGGGTGAGGCTGGGAATCAAACCCAGAACCTCACGGGTTACTTGTCAGCAGGTGAACGTCTTAACCATCCTGCCACCTTCTTTCCAATATGTGGTGGGTGGAGCATCACAAACACTAACCGTTATTTTCCTCTGCCCCCCAGGTGGCGATGCCAAGCTGCTGGTGTTGCTGTGTGTCTCCCCGGCGCAGCGGTACATCACGGAGTCGCTGCAGTGTCTGGGGTTCGGGCAGCGGGCCAGACAGGTGCAGCGCGGCCCCACCAAACGCCGACTGCCGTCCTCCGCCGAAAAAGTGGACTCTTCCCAGGGTTCCCAGCACCGCCGGGCCAGTTCTGCTGCCAGTCCTTCCCGATGATTTGGGCTGTGTGGCTTTTGGGGGTGGGGGGTGGGTGGGGGGGCTGTGTTTGTGTTGTGTGTGTGGTGTGTGTGTGTGTATGTGTGTCAAGTCAAAATTTTATTTCCAGATGGTACATTGACTAAGCAATAAATTTGCTTTTTTTCATCAAGCTATCTATCGAGCTAAACAACAACAAAAAACAAAAAAAACCCTGCAGTGTGTGTGTGTGTGTGCGCATGTGTTTGTGTGTGTGTAGGGGGGGGGGGGGTTGTGTTTGTGTGTGTTTTTATGTGTGGGTGAGTGTGTGTGTGTGTGTGTGTGTGTGTGTGTGTGTGTGTGTGTGTGTGTGTGTGTGTGTTCAGGAGAGAGGGAGACGTGGAGGGATTTTTTTTTTATTGATTGTATACAGAGATCTGACTGCTGTAGACATTCACCATATCAAACAACACTGCCATTATGTTGTGGTGTTACAGTGTGTTGTGTTGTTTTTGTGTTGTATTGAGGGGGGGGGGGTGTGAGGGGGGATATTCGGTTAGAACATTGCGCTCGTGATCTTGACAGCCTGGGTTCAAACCACCATTGAGGTCCCTGTTCCTGAAGACTGCACCTCTGGAGTTAACATCAGCACTGTGACTCCACTCCTCTGAAAGCCCTTGGAGACTATAAAATGAGGTCCTGTGTGTGAATACGTGTAGAAATGTTCTGCAT
>CM060327.1:57191714-57196714 GCA_030674155.1 Stramonita haemastoma | reverse complement strand
CTGATGATTATACCAGAAGACTTAGGTAACCTGACAGTAGACACTTGTGCTAATGATGCTTTTTTTTCTGTACTATAGGCTCGTGACAGGAGACCCAGAACTTTCCATGAAAAAACAGAGGAGCAGAAAGGAGCAAGAGACTGGTGACAGTGGCTTCATGAGCAATAATTGAGAGGTAGGTGTTTGACAGATGTTTGACAGGTATCTTAGAGTGTTATGTTGTCATGAAGGGTAGATCCTTTGTAGGTTGCCACTCTACTATGTACTTCAGCTGATGATGCCAGGTTGAGAAATTTAGCTGGTAAATTGAGTTATCTGCACTCCACACAGTTTGTGACTGGTATGACTGAACAATACAGTTCACAGATTGTGATATATGTCATTTTTTCCTGTGACTTACTAAGTGACTGCCATAATTTTTTTGCTAAAGGAGCCACAGGATGCCACTGAATGATGAATCTTTTACTGTTTTACTTTCAGGCTGGGACAGGGACAAACATGACTTTGGGATATTTTGAAGTATAAATTGCTGAACACAATGATTATATGAATGGGTTTTTCCTATAATTATCTGTTATCTCATTGGAGACATGGTTTAGAATCTGACATGAAGTTTAGTGTTATTAAGCCAATTTTTTTTTTGTTTTTAGTTCATTCATGTAATATAATCCTGTAAAATATGAAATCAACTTCTTTTTAAATGAAAGGAAATAAATTTCATTGTACCAGAATTTTATGAACCTTTCTCAGTTTCTGAATATTTTGGATATGCAGCCTTGTTCAACTTCAAGGCATCTCATTCTAACCATCTGAAAAGATTTGACAATAATGCTGAAAACAAGTGAGAACAACAATGATGTGCTTAACTGCTTTTAAGTTTTTTCTGATGATTATACCAGAAGACTAGGTAACCCTACAGTAGACACTTGTGCTGGTAGTGTTTGTTTTTTGTACTATAGGCTTTTGACAGAGGAGACCCAGAACTTTCGATGAAACGCAGAGGAACAGAAAGGAGCAGGAGACTGGTGACAGTGGCTTCATGAGCAACAATTGAGAGGTAGGTGTTTGACAGATGTTTGACAGGTATCTTAGTTAGAGTGTATGTTGTCAGGAAGGGTAGATCCTTTGTAGGTTGCCACTCTTACTATATACTTCAGCTTATAATACCAGGTTGAGAAATTTAACCTGTAAGCTGAGTTATCGGCATTCCACACAACTTTTTTCAGCACACACACAAAAAAATCACACAGGAGAAGGATGTTTCCTCATGACCCATGGGATTGAAGTTGACGGTCCTAGCCACTCAGCTGTGGCACCTGTTGTATGCAGACATAAATCGTGCTTTCAGCTTTTTAGCCCTGGCTGTTTGTACAGGTAAGTTTCTTTCAGCGCTGGAGATTGTCTGGTGGTGAGTTTAAGTATCATTGACAAGAGTTAGCAAAATGGCTTTGCTTAATTAGTTAATATTAATGATGATTATCCTGCCAGCGCTTTGGTGTACAAGAATTAGTCTGATTGGGGGAGTGTTGGAATGAAGGGGATGGCAGAAGAGAATGATTTTGAACTGGGTGAGGTGGAGAAGACTGAACTTTGAGATTTACCACTTTCATAGAGAGGGGCGGGATGGCAAAGTGGTCAGAGGGCTCGCTTTCCCCAAGTCAAGTAAAGCAGCATCGAGCATGGTTACCAATTAGATGGGTGCACGCCCTGGCTTCAGTACAGTCTCCCAGTTCACCCAGCTGTAAATGGGTACCTGCCCTCTGTAGGGTCAGGGATGGTAAAGCAGCGATGGAGAGGAGATGGGCGCCGCCCTCAACATGCTGGCCCCTGTAGAAGTTGAGGTCTCTGATGCCTTGCTTCCCTACGACCACCTAGATTAAGGGACACCTTTACCTTTTACTGAAGGTTGGGTAGCAGATGATACTGCCCCTATGCTTGAACCAGTTGCAAGCGGTGAGACACCAAAGAATCAACTGTATTGAGAGTGACTTGGGTTAAACATTTATATTTTGTTTGTGCCGACTGTTGTACTTAATCAGTACTTGATACTACTCATCAGCAGAATTGCATTTTGGCGATTTTCAGATTTTTTTCATGAAAAAAAGAGGAATTTTAGATTCAAAACCACGAATCCTTTTGAAAATGACCAAAATGACAACCTGTGACAAACACCTTTCAAACCCTTGAAAGTCAAAGCTTGTCCATCAAAGTAGTAGGCACCCATCAGTCTTGGAAGACTATAGAGTTGCACTCTAGTCTAAGAGCACAAAGCCTGGGTAAGTAAGTATGGAGGGCAAGCTGTTATCCATGCAGCAGAGACCCCCCCCCCCCCCCCCCCCTGAAAGTGTTCTCATTAAGGATGATGATAAAACAAAGATAACATTTTTGTGTGGAAAAATAAAGGTTTAATTACATATGAGAATGTGTAGTGTTTCATAGCCGGGTGGCCGCAGGGTTATGTGGATGGGTGCGAGCTGATGTTCATATGCAATGTTGTGGTATTTTCCATGATATTATGTTTACATGTTTACTTTTTATGTTTGGCTTGTAACCCCGGTGAATTTCTCGGTGAGATGATGAAGTATTTGGATTGAATTGAACTGAATTGAGTGCATGGACCAAACAAACAAGGACTTACAGGTGACAGTCTCCAAGGAGGTAAAAATTGATTTGGCACATGCATAGAAAGTCTCCAAGTCATCTCTAGATTGCTCAGTTGGATGGATTTTTGTCATTCAGAGTTCAAAACGACAAAGCAAGGCGAAAACTATGTATTGAAACTTATGTAATAGACAAAAGCATCGAAGGCTATATTAATGAAGTATCAACAAACAAAACAACTGTTTTCATTGAACATGTGATAAAACACATTGGTATGCTTGCATGGTGGATATGAGTGTTTGTGTGTGTGTGTGTGTGGGGGGGGGGGGGGGGTGAGTATCTGTATGTGAGCATGTGTTCATATAAATAAGTGTTGGGGAGGCAAGAGGGGAATCATCGTTGATTTTGTAGAAGAGGTACTAAAAGGAAACTGATAATTGGAAGGAGGGGCTTTTTTTCTTAGATTAACTGTTAGGTTCATTTGTCAATTGTGAGAAAGGGGTAGGATATGTATGGCTAGGTAACTGGGAATAGAAAAAAGGCTAGCATATAAAAGAGCATGTTTTTCTCCCTCTGTTTTTATTTGGGGCTGATCACTATCTTTGGCCATTAATACAACATTGGTTCTTTTGGAAACGGGCACGATTAAAAAAAAATATAGTAAGCTGGAAACTGCTGATTTCAGAGCTGAAAAATTGTAATTTAATAGTGGGGAAATTCAAGAAATAAGCAAGAAAAAACGTATCTCTCGGCTTGATTGTTCGTTTACTTAGTTTTGGTTCTTTACAAAACACCCACAGTCCATTTGTATACAAAGGTACACTTCTGGAAGCCATTGAGCTGATTTCAAAACTGGAACATAAAAAAAAATCCAACCATGGATGGTTGATAGGACGGACGATTTGTGATTTAAAGAAAACTTCAAAACCCTTGTGTCAAAAGCTAGTACCATTCTGTCCATCTACCATTGTGTCCACAAGCTTACATACATACAAGCAGACATGCCAGCTGACCAACAGCATTTTCCCAGTTACTAATGTTATGTGCTAACACTAACACTAACCTTTACAGTAACCTTTGTTCTCTTAACCTGGCCCCACATGTGGACACAAAAGGTAGATGGATATGATGATACAAGACGTGACACAGAGACAAACCTTTTTTGGTTCTTGCATTTTTCGGTGTGGAAGAGTAGGGGGGGGGGGGGGGTAGGAAAACATGTTAGAAGGGGCAGGATAGAGAGGTAGCTGTATGTGGGAAGGGGCATGAGAAAGGTTAGGGCTCAGTCGTCAGTGTTAGAACAAGAATAGGGAATGGGCAAACATGGTTTTGTTGGGGGGAGGGGGGGCAGTTGTAAGAGAGGAGGGGGAATGTTTTAGTAAAATAGATATTTAAATATAAAAAGTAGGGTTTATTGGGAAATGCAGTTACTAAGATAATTATTTTGTGTGTGTGTGTGTGTGTGTGTGTGGTGCATGCGTGCATGTGCTTGAGAGAGAGAGTGTGTGTATACTGACATGCATACATGGATTCATGAAAGGAGGGAAGAGAACGTAAACATAATTTTAATGTAGGCCTTGGTAATTAGATGACATCAATAACTGACACAGCTTTTGGCTTGGGCCAAGTCTGTTATTTTTAGTGTTTGCATTTTGTTTAGATCAGATGAACTGTAAGCTGAAAAAAAAGAGAATAAGAAGCATCAGACTAAGCAAAAGAACTAAAAGAGGCCAAAGAAAACAGAAGAAGAAGTACATGTTAAAGGAACTTGTAAAGGAAAAGCACAATAACAACAAAGAAGTAAATGTATGGAAAAGAAAAAAAAACGCAAAGAAGACAGAAGCAGGTTAATAACAAAGTAAATGGTGATAGAACCACAAGAACAACCAGCAAAAGGATCACCAAACAGAAAGAGCAAAATGAAGAAATGGGCATCAAACCAAAAACAGCAACAACAGCAACAAAACAAAATTAGAGGTGGGGAAAAAAATGGAAAGAAACAGAATTTAAAAAAGGGGGGGGGGAGGGGGGAGGTAAAGAGGCAGCATGGGTAAAAAACAAAAAGAAGAAGAAAGAAAAGGAAAGAAAAGGATATCTAAGAAAGGGACAAACACATGGGTGATTTTCTTTCCAGTTTAAACAGAATTCTTTAATGGCAATTTTCGGACTTGGCTTTATTCTTGGCTTTAGTGGTGATATCACATTCTTGGCTTTATTCATGGCTTTTAGTGGTGATATGATCGCATTCTTGCCTTAATGGTGAGTTTCTTTAGTACATCCTTGCCTTTTAAGGGTGACTTTATGCCATTTTTGGCTTTAGGCTAGTGGTGACTTTCTTTATGACTGTCTTGGCTTTAGTGGTGACTTGATCACTTTCTTGGCTTTAGTGGTGACTTTAT
>CM060327.1:57158539-57191614 GCA_030674155.1 Stramonita haemastoma | reverse complement strand
AAACAAACACTTTGCAGACGGGAAAAAAAAAAAAATGGGGGCACTCCTCCCATGGCAATGTGCCCCCCCCGGGGAAAAACCCAAATTTCACACAGAGAAAATCGGGCCGTGACCAGAGGGTGTAAAAAGTTTTTTTAAAAAAAATTTAAATAAAAAAAAAAGAACAGAGGGCGGGCGTAAATGGCAAAAAATGCTTGTGGGAAAGTCTGTCCACAATGCAAAACTGGCATGGGACATTAGGGAAAAAAGAAAAAAAAAAAGACCCCCTGCTCCCACCCCCCCCCCACCCCCCCCGGAAAAATAGTGTCCTGTGATGCTTTAATCCATGTGTCTGATCGGTCACCCCCAATCTGAAACAAGACCACACAATTCATTTTTAAAAAATCTTAGCAAAAATATAATCAGTTTATATCACCCACCACCCTTCTCTCCTACACCTGTACACAGCAAAACATCTCACGTTCACCTGTCAGCAACATCATTCTGTTCACCTGTCACCAACATCAGTAGCCACTACTTTATGCCCTGTCAGCTGTTCCTATCCCCTACTGTCTTCCATCCTTCAGTAGATTTCATCTTTCAGCAACTCTGTCCACTTGACTGTTTTCTCTCCATCAGAGAAGTAGGCAGTCATCGTTGGTGTCTCCTTTCCTCCATCTTGCCCAGGCCCATGGTGAAGTCTTCAATACTTGGCAGCTCTGATGTCTCATGGCATGTCCAAAATATTTCCTTTTCCTTTACTTCATCTTCACTTGTCCCGTAGTCCTGTGGACGTGGGGGCACCACTGAAGATTTTGAAACCAGCTTCCTCCACTCCCCATCGTCCTCTGCCCTCCGTAGTAGGCTGTTCCACCCAAGGCCTGTTCCTTTACTTCGCCAAGCCTTAAAGTTCAGGTGTTTTTTTTCCAGTTCTTCCAAAAATGCTGTGTGTGTTTGTTGTTCTTCAATGTCACGTCCATTCACATTAAATGATTTGTTTGTCTTTCAGTCCAGCTTATTCTTAGAGGTCTTCTGTAGAACCACATCTCTGCGATTTTGATCCTGTTTTCATCTGCATGCTTTAGAAGTCCACCCTTCACTGCCATGTAGAACACTGGGCCAAGTAAGTGTTCACCTTTCAGGTGTGATTTCATTTCATAAATATCTGTCTTTTCAAATATCAATCAGTTGTTCAGTTCAGCTGTCTCCATTGCCTCTGTCGTCAGTAGGAGATCCACGCAATGCCACCAGGGTTCACCATCTCTCTCTCTGTCTCTGCCAGTTCTATGATTTCCTGTAGTCCTCCCAGACCAACCGATATCAGTGATGTTGACAATGCTGGAGATTCTCCTTGGGGTTATAAAGATGGGGATTTTTTACTTTGGCTTGGGCAATTTCTGCTTCAATGTCTTTTGTACATGTGGCACTGGCCGGTTTGTATGACCAGGGGTATTTAACATGACTAGTTTTGAGGGATTCTCCATCAACTTGTACGTGGATTCACCAATATACATGATCTTGAATTGTGACGTGTGACATGACCATGCCATCCCAGCTTCCTCCACTTTACAACAGCAGAAGGGTTTGTTCCTGTGGCCCAGCTTTCATGGTCACCTCTTGCCACACTGACTCCTGTCCTGTGGCCCAGCTTTCATGGTCACCTCTTGCCACACTGACTGTTGTTCCTGTGGCCCAGCTTTCATGGTCACCTCTTGCCACACTGACTCCTTGTCCTGTGGCCCAGCTTTCATGGTCACCTCTTGCCACACTGACTTGTTCCTGTGGCCCAGCTTTCATGGTCACCTCTTGCCACACTGACTCCTTGTCCTGTGGCCCAGCTTTCATGGTCACCTCTTGCCACACACTGACTCCTTGTCCTGTGGCCCAGCTTTCATGGTCACCTCTTGCCACACTGACTCCTTGTCCTGTGGCCCAGCTTTCATGGTCACCTCTTGCCACACTGACTCCTTGTCCTGTGGCCCAGCTTTCATGGTCACCTCTTGCCACACTGACTCCTTGTCCTGTGGCCCAGCTTTCATGGTCCTCTTTGCCACACTGACTCCCTGGCTCTGTGGTCCTGTCAGGAGATGTGGAGAGGCCTGATGAGTGATTTCATTAAAGTAAGCTTCTCCACCCAAGGAAAATGGGCCCAGCCTCAGGAATTGGTGGCCCACATGTCTTCTGGGATTTTCCTTTCTACGTATCATCAATGTTGAAATGCCACAAGCTTCACTTCTTCTGGTGGTGTTCTCAGGATGCATGCATGCATGCACACACACACATACATGCCCACATCCCCCCCCACACACACACACCTCTCTCTCTCTCTCTCTCTCTCTCTCTCTCTCTCTCTCTCTCTCTACACACACACACACCAACACCACACACACACACACACACACACACACACACACACACACACACACACACACACACATTCCTAAACAATGATATACTTCTTTGCAAAAATTTTAAATGTCCGCTACACAGCCCAGTCAGTATCTTCTTGTGATTGATCATTTTGTTTTAAAGGCAATTCTTTATGACTTGTTCTTTATACCTCTCCTATTGCCCCCCCCCCCCCCCCCCCCCCCCCCCCCCCCCCCCAACTTTGCGCATATTACCTACATCATCATGTGTAAACGTATTCAAAGTCCAAAAAAATCTTCATGCTATAGTTGCTATTGTTAGTTAATTGAGAAAGTTTTTTTCTACTTATTATTGATTGGTTGTAGATTTTTGAAAACATGTTTGATTTGTTCCCTTATAGTTCAACACCCATACTTAAAGCTAAGCAAGCCCCCCCCCCCCCCCCCCCCCCCCCCCCCCCCCCCCCCCCCCCCCCCCGTTCTCCCAAGTACTTCATGGCATAGGCTGTTAAATTGTAAGACACACACACACACACACACACACACACACACACACACACACACACACACACACTCACTCACTCACTCACACACACACACACTTTCCTGTCTGGTAATCACTATTTAGTGGAAGGACATTAAACTGAATAACACACACACACACACACACACACACACACACACCCCCACACACACACACACACACACACACCACACACACAAACACACAAAGCATCCCTACTATGCAGAGAAGTAGTCACTCTGATTTTTTTCTCTACTTTTGTTTGCTTTGTTTTTCTTATAGTCCCATTGCACCAAGAAATTAACAGTAAATGTTTTTCTCATTTGTTGTCTTCATCTTATTTTGTTTTAAATATCCCTTTGCACCAAGAAACTGGTGCTACATTTTTTTCTCTTTTCTTCTAATGCTTCAATTGTATCAACAACAACAACAAATGGGAAGTATGGGTTTTGTTTCTCTGTTGTTTATTATTTTTTAGATTGGACTTTAATACTCCCATTGCATCAAGAAGTGGACACTATGAACTGCTTTCTTTTGTTTTGTTTTGTTTTTAATACCCTTATTGCAGAAAGTAGAACACGGATTTTTTCTCTTTTTTTTTTGTTTTTTTGCTTTTGCTTTGTTTTTAATACCCCTACTGCATCAAAAGAAGAACACTATGAATTGTTTTTTCTTTTGTTTTTTGTAGTTTAAAAAAAAAATTAATATCCCTATTGCAGAAAGCAGACACTTGATTTTTTTCTCTTTGTATTTTTTGCTTTTTTTAATACCTCTACTGCATCAATGGATGTTATGGGTTTTTTTTCCTCTGTTTATTATCTTCCTTCTGCTCGATATTTTCCTGCTGCACAGCTGTCAGTTTCCCCCCCACTTTCAGCTGCTCTCAGTTGCTGTCAACTTCATTCCATCCCTGCCCAGCTGGTGCTAATAATAACAGGAACTGACCACACTTGGACTAGGCAAAAGGAAAGGGCACACTAAATTTTGTACTCTCAGAACTCAGAAAATTTAACTGACATAGGCCTTTGTTCCAATCAAAAACAAGAACAGCAGTGAAGATAAACAAAATGCATTCATACATGGGGTGTATTGTATCGAATGTCCAAAACAAAGATAAGCATAGAACAACAGATGCAACGTTGTGTGAGAGAGTTGCTTTTTTTCTTAGTTCAAAGGCAAATGCAACGTACTTGGAGAGCTCTGTGGTGTGTTCAGCACCAAATGGGTTAATGGTTGATTGTTTTTCCAGTGGAAAGTGAAAATTCAGCACTATTGACTGAGTGATGTTGGATTTGCCCACTGTGGCTGCATCAAGAAATATGCATGATGGTGTTTTTCCTCAACAAAGTTTACAGTTTTTGAAAAAATTGCTGACATTAAGAAGTCAATGTGTATTGCAATGTTTCCTGCTCGACTGAACTGTTGTGAAGACACACTATCAAGGGCAAACAATGCACATTCAGGGAGAAAATAGTGGCACTGTACTGTGGTGATGATGCTCTCTCTTGGGATAGATAGGAGCCTTATTTTCAAAAAGAGAAATCTATAGTAGTGAGGTGTGATACTACAGCAAAGTCCTCTGAAAACCATAATAACAATAACCATAAGGATTACAATAGTAATCATTATTATCCTTATCATTAGGTACTACTGCTACTGCTACTAATAATGATGATAATAATAATTCAAAAACCATTATTAATATCATGATGGTGATTATCATAAGTGTAACAGAAGTATTAATATCACAATTATTCTTCATAACATTACCCTCTTTGATGCCATAACAGTCTATTGTCATGAACAAAACACACAAAAGAAGTCAACTTTTTCTTGATTTAGTTGGTACCTTTTCATCTTTCCTCTTTGGTGCAGCCCCCCCACCCCCACCCCCCACCCCTAAACCCCCCCCCCCCCCCCAAAAAAAAAACCCAAGCCCAAAACAAATCAACAAAACAGCAACAACAAAAACACCCAAAAAACAAACAAAAAACCCCTCCTTAAATAATTAATGCTAATACCAGTACCTTAAAAAAAAATCCCAACAAAACTGTGTACTTATATATTACCAAAAAAATTGATGTAAGAATTGTAAACTATCTGCACATGGTTAAGCCATATAACAAGATGAACAATACCAAAAAAAAACTTGCTAAAAAAACAAACCCAACACCTATACACCAAGTGTCAACACAATGACACAGTGTTCTACAATATCTTAGAGCTGAACATTATGCCAATAATAACAATGATAACCATTAGCAGAGTAACACAATATCCCACAGCACTTCCGAACTGAAAACAACAATAGAAACATCCTTAAAATCAACACAATGACACAATATTCCACATCTGAAAACATGTGCCTATGCTGCCATCTCACAGGTACCTGGGTGGTAGGTAAGCACAAAACACATTTCATACATTGTTTTCAATAGTCTTTTTTTTTCAAGAAATAGTTACTTTTTTTTTTTCTTTTCTTTCTTTTTTTTCTTACTTTTTTTCCCCTCCTCTCTTTTTCACAATCTTTTTTCTCTTTTTTTTTCTCTTTGTTTTTTGTGGGGGGGTTTTGGGGTTTTGTTTTCCACATTTTTTGCATTTTTTTTCTTTGGCTTTTTCCCATTTTTTTTTCTTTTTTCTTTCAGTTTTTTCCTTTCATTTCTTTTTGAGGTGGACGAAGTTGTTGTCGTACAATAAATTCCACACATACATCATTCTCCTTCTTTCATCTTCCCTTCCAAACAGTAATTTCCCCGGAAAACACATCTATCAACACTACCATGTTCCAAAGCAACAATTCAAATCACATCATACAGATAATAAAAATTTAAAAAACAGGACTGTCCATGTGACAGATTAAAAAAAACAAAAAAAACCCAAAGAACAAAAACCAATCAAGTCAGCTGTATCATATAAAAAGACTGTCCATTTGACAGATTAAAACATACAAACAAAAAACAACCAAGTCAGCTGTCTGGTCTTTCATCTGTTTCATGCAGAATGCAATTTCTTTCACTTGAGTTTCCATTTCACATTAAAAAACCCAAACTTTAAAAACAACGGGGATGGTTGGGAAACTCACCCAGTAAAAAAAAAAAGGGGAGGAAAAAATGATTAAAAAAACACCATCCATTCATTAAACTGGTGAGTGGTCTGCCCCATTTCTGTCATTTTTATGCCACTTCCATTCCCAACAATAAAAACAATATACTATTTTAACTGATGGAGCACATACCTTGCAAGCACTCAAAGTATTGTACAATCACACTGAGATGGAGAAAAAAAAAACCACGGAAAATTTAATAATAAGCACATTCCTCATCATCATCAATGGGGAAAAAATTAAGAACTACTCAGATAAAAATGCAGTATTCACATATTTGTACTTTTTCCATGGAAAGAACAAATATGGATATTCCCAACGTATCTTTTGTGTGCATACACAAAATTACACATATACATACACACACAAACACACAATAACATACTCTCCACCCTCACCTCTTTCTCCCTCACCCAAACCCCCCCCCCCCCCCCTCTTTCTCCCCCCCCCCTTCACTCCCCCCTCCACCCCCCACCCCCTCTCTTTCACTCGGATCACATAAATTATAACTGGCAACTTGAAAAAACTATGCAAGCCCACTGATTGTCTACAAAATCTGCCTAAAGTTTTGTGAAATTTTTCATGAACTTGTCCAACTTTTGGTCACTGATATCAGTTTGCCTTGCAAGATTTTTCCTGGCTGCATCGCTCCACACACACACACACACACACACACACACACACACACACACACACACACACACACACACAAGAGGAGGCATTTAGTCACATCTCCTCTCACCTAGTCTACCCACACACACACACAGACACATACACAGACACACACAAGAGGAGGCATTTAGTCACATCTCCTCTCACCTAGTCTACCTCCCATCTCACCCCCCCCCCCCCCCCCCCTGAACAAAACACACACATACACAGACACACACAAGAGGAGGCATTTAGTCACATCTCCTCTAACCTAGTCTACCCCCCCCCCCCCCCAACAAAACACACAGACACACACAGACACACACACAGAGAAGAGGAGGCATTAAGTCACATCTCCTCTAACCTAGTCTACCCCCCTCCCCCCTCCCACAAAACCCACACATACACACACACACACACACACACAAGGAGGAATTTAGTCACTTCTCCTCTAACCTAATCTACCCCCACTTCCACAAAACACAGACACAAGACATGAAATGAAGTCTCCTCCTTCCCCCTCCCCCACAGACATTTTTCCCTCAATCTTTAATAGATTCCATGCATCTCCCCCCCCCCCCCCTCTTTCTCTCTCTCTCAAAAAAAGTTTTCAAACAATCTCTTTCAAACTATGATGCTGATACAGCACAAAGAAGAAAATGAAGAAAAGCAAACAACAAACACAATCCAAAAAAAAAAAGTAAAGCCAAGTCAAAATGCACATTCATTTCCATCATTAAAAAAAAGAAAGAAAGAAAACCTGTCGAAATACATATTCATTTTCATCATTAAATTACAATCAAAAGAAAAAAAAAGAAGTCAAATTGCATATTCATTTCCATTGTCAAACCAATGATAATTTTGGGCATTACTTTCTGATAAACATGTCACATACATAAATATTCCCAATATGAATATCAAAACATTTGGAATTTAACACAATCCATAACATAACATCAAAGCCAATAAGTTATAAAAATTTAAAAAAATTCACACACAAAATAAAATATGCTAGCCAAAAACCCCCACAAAATTCCCAACCAATTAATAAACAAACAATTAAAAACAAACAGCCAACTCTTACACATATGTAAAGTTACACTGTCATATATTGTGTAACTGACAACTCAGAAAAGTTATGCAAAAACTTCCTAAGCTTTTGAGTTATAATCATGGACTTGACCAGTTTTTGCTCACTGATATCAGTCAGACTTGCACAAATTTTCCAGGTTGCCAATCATACACAATACACACACACACACACACACACACACACACACACACACACACACACACACACACACACACAAAGAGGCAATTAGTCACATCTCCTCTTTCCTAGTGTACCTCTCTCCCCCCCCAAAAAAACCCTCCCAAAAAAACCCCACAAACACACATTAGGTATTAAATCCCATCTCATATCACATCATTATCTCCCCCCCCCCCCCCCCCCCCCCACAGCACACACACACTTTTGTTCAATCTATTCTAAGATACTGAGCAGAAAGCGTTCCTTTCATAATTTCCCAGAATACTCTCTCTGTCCTTCTCTTTCTCTCAAAAAAAAAAAGAAGTAAAAAAAAAGATTAAAAAAAAACAAGTTTTTAGTAATGTTCATGGACTTGACCAGTTTTTGGTCACTGATATCTGTCGGACTTGCAAAAATTTTCCATGTTGCCCATCATACACAATACATGCACGCACGCGCGCACACACACACACACACACACAAATGAGGAGGAATTTTGTCACATCTCCTCTTGCCCAGTTTAACCACTCCCCCCCCCCCCCCCAAACAAAACATGCACACACGTGCATGCACACAAGAACACACACACACACACACACACACACACACACGAGGAGGCATTAAGTCACATCTCCTCTCACCTAGTCAACCCCCCCCCCCCCCCCCCCCCCCAAAAAAAAAAAAAGAAGAAACAAACAACCCCCTTAAAACAAACAAAAAACACACATACACAACACCCCCCCCCCCACACACACACCACACACACACACAAATGAGGAGGAATTTAGTCACATCTCCTCTTGCCTAGTCTAACCCCCCACCCCCCTCAAAAGAAACAAACAACCCCCAAAAAACAAACACACACACATGAGGTATTAAATCCCATCTTATATCACATCCTTATCCACACACACACACACACACACACACACACACACACACACACACACACACACACACACACACACACACTTGTTCAATCTATTCTAAGGTACTGAGCAGAAAGCGTTCCTTTCATAATTTCCCAGAATACTCTGTCTACTCTTTCTCTCAAAAAAAAGTATAAAAAAGATTTACATTTTTTTTCAATTTTTTAAAAACTGTGACGCTGATACAGCACAAAGAAGAAAAGCAAAGGACAGATATCATCCAAAAAAAAAAAAGAAAAAAAGAAAAATCAACCCAAAAAAAATTCATTTCCACCATTAAATCAAAGATGGTTTGGGGCATCACATTCTCACATTCTGACAAATATATCATATACATCCACAATTTTCATCAATACCAAAGCATTCTCATATCAACACAATTGGTATTGTAACAACCTCACAGCCAATAAATATCTTTTAAAAGTTCACACACACGCAAAAAAGAAAAAGCACAAACTAAAAAACAAAATTAACAACCAAATAATAAAAAACAAACAGCCAACTCCTACACACATCAAATTACAATGTTCTATACTGTGTAACTGACAACTCAGAAAAGTTATGCAAGCTGACTGATAGTTGTTTGCAAAAACAAGTTTTTAGTAATGTTCATGGACTTGACCAGTTTTTTTGTTGCTGATATCAGTCAGACTTGCACAAATTTTCCAGGTTGCCCATCATACACAATACATGCATGCATGCACGCACGCATGCGTGCATGCACACACATACACACACAACACACACACACACACACACAACACACACACACACACCACAATACGAGGAGGAATTTAGTCACATCTCCTCTCGCCTAGTCTAACCGCCCTTCCCCCCGACAAAGCACACACATGCGCGCGCACACACATGCACGCGCGCACACACACGTACACACACACACACTCAAGGAGGGATTTAGTCACATCTCCTCTCACCTAGCCTAACCCTTCCCTGAAAAAAAGAAGAAACAACCTCCCTAAAACAAACAAAAAAGACACACAAGGAGGAATTTAGTCACATCTCCTCTTTCCTAGTCTACCCCCCCCCCCCCCCCCCCCTCCGAAAAAAAAGAGAACAAACAATCCCCCAAAAACAAACAAAAAAAACACACACACACACAAATTAGGAGGGATATAGTCACTTCTCCTCTCACCTAGTCTAACCCCCTCCCCCCAACAAAGCACACACACGTTTGCTGCACACACACACATGCTCAAATAAGGAGGCATTGGGTCACATCTCCTCTTTCCCAATCTAACTCCCCCCCCTTCCCCCCAAAAAAAACAAACAAGAAATAACCATTTTCATATCAACACAATCCGTATTATAACTTAAAGTCAATCAATAAAAAAAAAATTTTTAAAGTTCACACACACAAAAAGAAAAGGCACAAACTAAAAAACAAAATTCACAACCAATATTTAAAAACAAACAGCCAACTTCTACACACATAAAATTACAATGTTATATACTGCTAACTGTCAACTCAGGAAAGTTATGCAAGCTGACTGATGGTTGTCTGCAAAAATTGCTAAGCTTTGTGTAATGTTCATGGACTTGACCAGTTTTTTGGTCACTGATATCAGTCAGACTTGCAAACATTTTACAGGTTGCCATCATACAAAATACATGCACGCACGTACGCGCGCACACACACACACACACACACACACACAACACACAATATATACACACAAGGAGGCATTTAGTCACATCTCCTCTAACGTATTCTACCCCCATCCCCAACAACACTCACACACACACACACAACACACACACACCACACACACACACCACACACATGAAGAGGCATTTAGTCACAATCTCCTCTCACCTACTCTAGTCCCCCTCCACCCCACCCCCCACTCCGAACAACAAAAACAAAACAACAACAACAACACAACAACACACATAAGGAGAATTAACGTCACATTCACCTCTTAACCTAGTCTACCCCCCCCCCCCCCCCCAAACAAACACACACACACACACACCACATGAGGAGGAATTTAGTCACATCTCCTCTGACATAGTCTAGCGCCCCCCCCCCCCCCCCCCTCCCCCAACAACAACCACACACACCCACACACACACACACACACACACACACACACACACACACACACACACACACACACACACACACACACACACAAATATGAGAGAAATTATGCCACATCTCCTCTCTCTTAGTGTGCCACCCTCCCCCCAAACACACCCACGCTTGCACACACACAACACACACACACACCACACACACACACACACACACACACACACACACACACACAGGCATTAAATCACATCTCATATTATTATTCCCAGAATACTCCCCCCCCCCCCAACAAGTATAAAATAGATTATAGGTAGATTAAAAAAAATTGTTTTGAAACAATCTCTTTCAAACTGTGATGCTGATACAACACAAAGAAGAAAAGCAACCAATAGACATCATCAAAAAAAAAAAAAAAAAAAGAAGTTGAAATGCACATTCATTTCCATCATTAAATCAGAATCAAAAGAAGGGCGAAAAAAAACCCAGTCAATATGCATATTCATTTCCATTGTCAAATTCAAGATTTTGGGCATTACTCCCTGATAAACATGTCACATACGTAAATTTTCCCAATATGAATATCAAAACATTTGAAATTCAACACCTTTAATATAACTAACTCACAACCCAAATTTAAAAAAAAATTCACACAAACAAGAAAATACACAAGCCAAAAAAACCCCAAAAAACATATATATCTTATAATATATATATATCTCTATCTCTCTCTCTCTCTCTCTCTCTCTCTCTCTCTATATATATATATATATATATATATATATATCTATATATATCTATATCTATATATCTATATATATCTCTCTCTCAAAAATAAGGAAAACAAAAGTTTAAAAAAAAAAAAAAATTTTCACTGAATCTATAAACTATGATGCCAAAACATCTTTTAAACAACAGAACAAAAAGAAAGGCAAAGAACTCACATGTATACACACAAAAATCCTAATTGAATATATCTTTCCATCATTCAACATGTTTTGTTCATTACTTTTTGACAAAGATGTCACATATGTAAAAAGGCTAAATTTCTATGGATACCACAGCTTATTTTGTGTTCAACACTATTTTTAAACTAACTCACAGCAATTAAATAGATTAATTTGAAGAAAAAATAAAATTGAAAACAATTCCTATCCTACACACACATTTCATGTAACTTCACAAATATGTGCACACATAGTATTTACTCACACGACACACACACACCTATTGAGATAGCATATAATCATATATGCACAAGGGCTATCTCTCTCCATGTCTAGTCACATAATAAAATAATTGGAAAACTTGAAAAAATTACGCAAGTCGACTGCTATTTATCTGCAAAAGCTGCCTAAGGTTTTCGTTAATCTTTAACTACTTAACACCTTTTGGTCACCCCATTTCGGTCTGACTTGCATAATTTTCCCAGGTTGCCTATGATACAGTTTACAACCCCACGTATGCAGCCACACACAAACACACACGCGAGGAGGAATAAAGTCACATCTCCTCTCAACCCCCCCCCCCCCCCCCCCCAAACACACACACACCAAGCCCTCGTGCACACCACACACACACACACACACACACACGTGAGGAGGAATAAAGTCACATCTCCTCTCCCCCCCCCCCCCCCCCCCACATACACACACACACATCAAACACGCACGCGCGCGAGCACACACACACACACACACAGAGGAATTTAGTCACATCTCTCATCTCCCCCCTCCCACACCCCAGACACACACAAGGAGGAATTAAGACACATCTCCTCTTCCCTCTCCCCCCCCCAACCCCCCACACACACACCAAGCACACACACAGTGACAAACATAGGGACACACACAGAAGACACACACACACACCAGGAGGAATTAAGACATCTCCTCTTCCCACGACCCCCCCCCCCCCCCCTCCTCACCAAGCACACATACAGTGACACACACATACACACACATTCACTCACACACAAGGTGGAATTGACTTCCCCCCCCTCCCCCACCACACACACACACAAACACACAACACACACACACACTCACACATATACAATACACATGTTTCACATCTCTCACCATATTCTCCACCCCCTACTCACACCAAACATAAACACACACACACAAGGCATTAAGTCACTTCTCTCTCCCCCCCCCCTCCCCCCCCCCAACACACACACACACTTACACTCTCTCTGATCATATGACATCAGATTGACTTGCATCACTTTTCCAGGTAACCCATCACACACATTACAACCTCATAATCCCTGCCCCCTCATCCAACATGCACACTCACTCACTGTTCTTCAATCTATGGTACTAATCTGACGTCATTCATTTCATAAAATTTCCAACATATACCACTTCTATCTCTTTCTAAAAAAAATTTTTTTAAGTTTGTTTTCACAGAAACTATATTAAACTATGATGCCAAAAAATAAAAAAGTAAAACAACTCGCACACATACAAAAAAAATCTTGAAGTGAATATTTCTTCCCCTCATTTAAACATAGTTTTGTTCATTACTTTCTGACAAAGATGTCACATGTTTAATTTTTTTTATGTTAACATTGTCATGGATATCACAGCTTATTCTCTGTTCAAGACAGTCTGAATTACAACTAATTCAGCACATAAATAGATCAATTTGAAAAATGAAAATAAACTTAATAACAAGCCCAACACACACATTTCATCTAGATTCAATCACACACACACACACACCAACACACACACAACACACACACACACACACACACACACACACACACACACACACGTGAGGAGGAATTTAGTCACATCTCCTCTCATCCCTCCCCCTCCAACACCAAGCACACACACAAACACACACACAAACAATGTACATAAACATGTGTGAGGAGGAAATATGTCACATCTCCACTCACCCTGCCCCCTCCCCACACACCAAGCACACACACACACACACACACACACACACACACACACACACACACACACACACACACAAACACACACACACACACACATGCGAGGAGGAATTAAGACACATCTCCTCTCCCCCCTCCCCTGCCCCTCATCAAGCACACACATAGCGACACCCTCCCCCCCCCCCCCCCACACACAACAAACATCTCTCACCTTATTCTTCCCTCCTCCTTCCCCTAAACACACATACCCACCCCCACACACACACAAGGCATTAAGTCATTCCTCTCTAACCCCCCCCCCCCCCCCCCCCTTACCCATTCCAACTGACACACACTCTTTCTCTCTAATCATTTGAATCATAATTGGTAACTTGGACAAAATAGGCAAGCCCACTGCTGTCTGTCTGCAAAATCTGCCTGAGGTTTTCAGCAGTCTTCAATGCTTCACAACTTTTGGTCACTGACATCAGTTTGACTTGCATCACTTTTCCAGGTGGCCCGTCATACACAAGTACAACCTCATAATCAACCCCCCCCAAATTCAACTTGCACACACACACGCTTTTTTTTCAATCTAAGATAATAATCAGATATCTGTCATTTCATAAATGTTGTACATACATACCCCCCACCACACACAATGACACACTCTCTCAAAAAACCAACAAAAGTACACACAAAAAAGCAAAGCAAAAATGCTCTTTTTTACTAGATTTATACAAAACTATGATACCAGTACACCCCCCCCCCCCCCCCAAAAAAAAAGAAGAAAAATCACATAGACGCAAAAAAACAAAAACAAAACCCCTTCCCCACCCCCAAATGCACATTTCTTTCCATCATTCAACATGGTTTCGGTCCTTCTGACAAAGATGTCACATACCTTAAAATGTTCACATCTCCATAGATATCACAACTTATTTTCTATTCAACATAATCTGTAGTACAATTAACTCAGAGCACTGGAATACACAAACTAAAAAAATATATGAAAAAAAAAATTAAACCCTGCACACATTTGCTTGTAGTTCACAAATATGTGTATGCATAGCGCACATGCGTGCGTGCACACACACACACACACACAAAGGAGAAATTAAATCAAGTCTTTCACCTCATACTGCTCCACCTACAACTCTCCCACTTATGGCAACCACATACACTTTTCTTTGATCTAAGATACTAATCAGATCTCTTTTTATTTCATTCATTTCCCACATGCTCCCACCACCCCTCTCAAAAACACTCCCCCCCCCCCCCCAAAAAAAAAAAAGGGAAAAAAAGATTAAAGTAAAGCAAAAATTCTCATTTTCATGAAATTCAATTGTCAATTTCATGAAATCTATATCCAACTATGATGCCAATACATTACCCCCCACCCACCACCCCAAAAAAGCAAACACACACACACACCAAAATTTTTTTTTTTAATCCTCCAAAACCAACTAAACCACAATACATATTTCTATTCATCATCCAACGTGGCTTTGGTTATTACTTTCCGACAATTAAGTCACATACGTGAATAAGGTGACTTTTCCATGAATATTACAACTTATTTTCTATTCAACACAATCTGCAATACAACTCACAGCACAAAAATAAATAAATTTGAAAATCTGGGATGGAAAAAGGATGGAACAGGCCAGGATGGGATGGGATAGGATGGCACAGTATGATACAGTACAATATGCATGATATGGAAGGATATAATGTAGTATAGTGCAGAACACAGGAAAGCAGTCCCATACCATTACACTACACAGTAAGTTTCTCTTCCTGAAAATCAAGCTGCCCTGCCCAAGACAGCATATAACCACAGTACAGTGCCACATTTTTCCCCTGTTTAAATCTTGGTTATGCTTGTTTGGATAGTAAGAGTTTTTCAGCACAATATAGAATGGAATATTCTATTGCTGAAGTGGATTTTTCACCATTTAAACCAAAAATGTGATGAGTCACCACTAAACCCAAAAGTGCGATAAACAAAGTCACCACTAAAGCCAAAAATGTTATTTAAAAAGTCATCACTAAAGCCAAAAGTGTGATAAAGTCACCATTAAAGCCAAAATGTGATGTCACCACTACAGCCAAAAATGAGATAGTCACCACTAAAGCCAAAAATGTGATAAAGTCACCACTAAAGCCAAAAATGTGATAAGTCACCACTAAAACTAAGACAGTTACAAAAGAAAGTAACGACTAAAACAAAGATGCCATAAAGTCACCACTAAAGCCAAGAAAGTGATCAAGTCACCACTAAAGCCAAGACAGTCATAAAGAAAGTCACCACTAGCCTAAAGCCAAAAATGGCATAAAGTCACCCTTAAAAGGCAAGGATGTACTAAAGAAACTCACCATTAAGGCAAGAATGTGATCATATCACCACTAAAGCCATGAATAAAGCCAAGTCCGAAAATTGCCATTAAAGAATTCTGTTTAAACTGGAAAGAAAATCACCCATGTGTTTGTCCCTTTCTTAGATATCCTTTTCTTTCCTTTTCTTTCTTCTTCTTTGTTTTTTACCCATGCTCTGTTACCCCCTCCCCCCCCTTTTTTAAATTCTGTTCTTTCCTTTTTTTTCCCCCAGCCTCTAATTTTGTTTTGTTGCTGTTGTTGCTGTTTTTGGTTTGATGCCCATTTCTTCATTTTGCTCTTTCTGTTTGGTGATCCTTTTGCTGGTTGTTCTTGTGGTTCTACCCTTCACTTTGTTATTAACCTGCTTCTGTCTTCTTTGTGTTTTCTTATTTTTCCATACGTTTACTTCTTTGTTGTTATTGTGCTTTTCCTTTACAAGTTCCTTTAACATATACTTCTTCCTCTGTTTCTTTGGCCTCTTTTAGTTCTTTTGCTTAGTCTGATGCTTCTTATTCTTTTTTTTTTTCAACTTACAGTTCATCTGATCTAAACAAAATGCAAACACTAAAAATGAGGGACTTGGCCCAAGCCAAAATCTGTGTCAGTTATTGATGTCAGCTATAGCCCTAATTACCAAGGCCAGGTCAAGGTCAAGGCAAGGTATACACACTATCTCTCTCTCAAGCACACGCGCGCACACACGCACGCGCGCGCACACACCACACACACACACACTACGCACAAAAAATAATTATCTTGGTAACTGCATTTCCCACTAAACCCTACTTTTTATATTTAAAGATCTATTTTGCTAAAACATTCCCCCTCCTCTCTTACAACCCCCCCCCCCCCCCACCCCCACCCCCCCCCAACAAAACCATGTTTGCCCATTCCCTATTCTTGCTCTAACACCGAATTAGCCCTAACCTTTCTCATGCCCCTTCCCATATACAACTACCTATCTATCCTGCCCCTTCTAACATGTTCTTCCTACCTCCCTACTCTTCCACACCTAAAAACGCAAGACATAAAAAAGGTTTGTCTCTGTGTCACGTCTTGTATCATCATATCCATCTACCTTTTGTGTCCACATGTGGGGCCAGGTTAAGATAACAAAGGTTAATTGTAAATGTTAGTGTTAGCACATAACATTAGTAACTGGGAAAATGCTGTTGGTCAGCTGGTGTGTCTGCTTATATATATATATATATGTAAGCTTGTGGACACAATGGTACATGGACAGAATGGTACCTAGCTTTTGACACAAGGGTTTGGAAGTTTTCTTTAAATCACAAATCGTCCGTCCTATCAACCATCCATGGTTGGATTTTTTTTTATAGTATTATGTTCCAGTTTTGAAATCAGCTCAATGGCTTCCAGAAGTGTACCTTTGTATAAAAATGGACTGTGGATGTTTAGTAAAGAACCAAAATTAATTAAACGAACGATCAAGCTGAGAGATCCATTTTTTTCTTGCTTATTTCTTGAATTTCCCCACAATTAAATTACAATTTTTCAGCTCTGAAATCAGCAATTTCCAGCTTACTGTAGTTTTGAAAGATCGTGCCCGTTTCCAATAGAACCAAAGTTGGCCGAAGATAGTTATCAGCCCCAAATAGAACCACAGGAGAAAAACATGCTCTTTTATATGCGAGCCTATTTTCTATTCCCAGTTACCTAGCCATACATATCCTATCCCTTTCTCACAATGGACAAATGAACCTAGCAGTTAATCTAAGGAAAAAGCCCCTCCTTCTATAATTATCAGTTTCCTTTTAGTATCTCTTCTACAAAATCAACGATGATTCCCCTCTTACCTCCCCAAAACTTATTTACATGAACACATGCTCACATACAGACACTACACACACACACACACACACACACACACACACACACACACACACACACACACTCATATCCACCATGCACGCATATCAATGTGTTTTATCGCATGTTCAGTGAAAACACTTGTTTTGTTTGTTGATACTTAATATAGTCTTCGATGCTTTTGTCTATTTACATAAGTTTCAATGCATAGTTTTCGCCTTGCTTTATTGATTTGAACAGTAAATGACAAAAATCCATCCAACTGAGCAATCGAGAGATGACTTCAAGACTTACAACGCATGTACCAAATCAATTTTTACCTCCTTGGAGCCTTTGTCACCTTAAGTCCTTGTTTGTTTGGTCCACGCACTCAATTCAGCTCAATTCAATCCAAATACTTCATCATCTCACCAAGAAATTCATGTGGGTTACAAGCCAAACATAAAAAAGTAAACATGATATCATGGAAAATACACCAACATTGCATACGAACATCAGCTTGCACCCATCCACATAACCCTGGGGCCGCCCGGGTATGAAACACCACACATTCCCATATGTAATTAAACCTTTATTTTTCCACACAAAAATGTTATCTTTATTTTGTCATCATCCTTAATAAAAACACTTTCGGGGGGGGTCTGCTGCATGGATAACAGCTTGCCCTCCATACTTACTTACCCAGGCTTTGTGCTCTCAGACTAAAGCGCAGCTCCATAGTCTTCTGAGACTGATGGGTGCCTACTACTTCGATAGACAAGCTTTGACTTTCAAGGGTTTTAAAGGTGTTTGTCACAGGTTGTCATTTTGGTAATTTTCAAAAGGGTTCATGGTTTTTAATCTAATATTCCTCTTTTTTTCATGAAAAAAATCAGAAAATCACCCAAATGGAATTCTGTTTAAAACAGAAGGAAAATCACCCATGCTTACTTAAATAAACCATGCCTACTCTTGCCTCGGTTTCCCCATACACTTCTGTGCCTGTGGTCAGTTTGTATCAAAGCCTTTGGGGTTTAGAGGTTCATGGGTTATGGTCGTTGAAGGGACGTTGTGGTGGTCACCACCTCAGGTGGGTGACTCACTCACTCTGACTCTGCAACTGAGCTAATACTGTCACTAGAAGGGGGCTTAGTAGGTGGTGTCCTGCATATGTTAGCTCAGAACAGGCACCACTGAACACCACCCAAGTGACCCAAAAGCAGTGCAGGGCCCCTCTGGCTGGTGGCGCCATGGAAGCCTAATATTGATGTGCACCTTGTGGACTTCAGACCCTGAGGATGAGGTATAACAAATCTGGGTATGGCTGTGGCAGGGAGATTGAAATGAGCAGTGTGGGAACAGCAGGACAAGGATGTCACAGAAGATGAGGCAGCAACCACCCCACCCCCCCAAATACCTGTCTGAATTTATTTTTAACTATTCATTTTGTTAAAAGAAGTTTATCTTTAAATCACAGGTGATCATGACAATTGCATATTGCCATCACAACCCTGCTGATGAGTAATATCAAGTACTGATTAAGTTCAACAGTCGGCACAAACAAAAGATAAATGTTTAACCCAAATCACTCTCAACGCAGCTGAATCTTTGGTGTCTCACTGCTTGCAACTGGTTCAAGCACAGGGGCAGTATCATCTGCTACCCAACCTTCAGTAAATTTAAAAAGGTAAAGGTAAAGGTGTCCCTTAATCAAGGTGGTTGTAGGGAAGCAAGGCATTAGAGACCTCAACTTCTACAGGGCCAGCATATTGAGGGCGGCACCCCATCTCCTCTCCCTCGCTGCTTTAACTTCCTTGACCCTATAGAGGGCAGGTACCCATTTACAGCTGGGTGAACTGGGCGACTGTACTGAAGCCAAGGCGTGCACCCATCTAATTGGTAACCATGCTCGATGCTGCTTAACTTGACTTGAGGAAAGCGAGCCCTCTGACCACTTAGCCACCACCCCCCCCTCTCGATGAAAGTGGTAAATCTCCAAGTTCAGTCTTCTTCACCTCACCCAGTTCAAAATCATTCTCTTCTGCCATCCCCTTCGTTCCAACACTCCCCAAATCAGAATAATTCTTGTACACCAAAGCGCTGGCACAATAATAATCATTATTAACTAATTCAGCAAAGCCATTTTGCTCACTCTTCTTGACAAAGATACTTAAACTCACCACCAGACAATCTCCAACGCTGGAAGAAACTTACCTGTACAAACAGCCTGGCTAAAAAGCTGAAAGCATGAAGTATGTATGCATACAACAGGTGCCACAGCTAAGTGGCTAGGACTGTCAACTTCAATCCCAATGGGTCATGAAGAAACATCCTTCTCCTGTGTGATTTTTTGTGTGTGTGTGCTGAAAAAAGTTGTGTGGAATGCTGATAACTCAGCTTACAGGCTAAATTTCTCAACCTGGTATTATAAGCTGAAGTATATAGTAAGACTAAGAGTGGCAAACTACAAAGGATCTACCCTTCATGACAACATACACTCTAAGATACCTGTCAAACATCTGTCAAACACCTACCTCTCAATTGTTGCTCATGAAGCCACTGTCACCAGTCTTCTGCTCCATTCTGCTCCTCTGCATTTCATCGAAAGTTCTGGGTCTCCTGTCACAAGCCTATAGTACAGGAAAAAAAGCCATCATTAGCACAAGTGTCTACTGTAGGGTTACCTAAGTCTTCTGGTATAATCATCAGAAAAAAGTTCATCATTGTTGTTCTCACTTGTTTTCAGCATTATTGTCGAATCTTTTCAGATGGTTGGAATGAGATGCCTTGAAGTTGAACAAGGCTGCATATCCAAAATATTCAGAAAATGAGAAAGGTCTTAAATAAAATTCTGGCATAATGAAATTATTTCCTTTCATTTAAAAAGAAGTTTTCATATTTTATAGGATTATATTACATGAATTAACTAAAACCAAAACAAAAATTGGCTTAATAATACTGAACTTCAAGTCAGATTCTAAACCATGTCTCCAATGAGATAACATATATATAGACAAAACCCATTCATATAATCATTGTGTTCAGCAATTTATACTTCAAAATTTCCCAAAGTCATGTTTGTCCATGTCCTTGCCTGAAAGTAAAACAGTAAAAGATTCATCATTCAGTGGCATCTTGTGGCTCCTTTAGCAAAACATTTTTTATGGAAGTCAGTAAGTCACAGGAAAAAAGGCACATATCACAATCTATGAACTGCATTGTTCAGTCATACCAGTCACAAACTGTGTGGAGTGCAGATAAATCAGTTTACCAGCTAAATTTCTCAACCTGGCATCATCAGCTGAAGTACATAGTAGAGTGGCAACCTACAAAGGATCTACCCTTCATGGCGACATAACACTAACTAAGATACCTGTCAAACACCCACCTCTCAACTGTTGCTCATGAAGCCGCTGTCATCTTAAGTTTTCTGCTCCATTCTGCTCCTCTGCATTTCATCAAAAGTTCTGGGTCTCCTCTGTCACAAGCCTATAGTACAGAAAAAAAGGATCATTAGCACAAATGTCTACTGTAGGGTTACCCAAGTCTTCTGGTATAATCATCAGAAAAAACCACATCTTTGTTGTTCTCACTTGTTTTCAGCATTACCGTCAAATCTTTTCTGATGGTTAGAATGAGATCCCTTGAACATGAAGGTGATCAAGGCTGCATCGCCCAAAATATTCAGAAACTGTGAAAGGTTAATAAAATTCTTGTACAATGATTTCCTTTCATTTAAAAAGAAGTTATTTTACCATTTTAAAGGATTAATTTTACATGCATTAACTAAAAACAAAAACAAAAACCCTTTGGCTTTATTTGCTGAACTTCATGTTTGATTCTAAACCATGTATGAGTGTCTCCAATGAGATAACATACCTAGCCAAAACCCATTCATATAATGATATATATTGATTATTTGATATAATCATTGTGTTCAGCAATTTATACTTCAAAATATCCCAAAGTCATGTTTGTCCGTGTCCTAGCCTGAAAGTAAAACAGTAAAAGATTCATCATTCAGTGGCATCTTGTGGCTTGAGCAATTATGGAAGTCACAAAGTCACAAGACAAATGGCATAAAAAATGGCATATATCACAATCTGTGTTCAGTCAAACCAGTCATGAATCCTGTCAACACACTGCTACTGCAGGGCCTATCAAAGCCAGCCACTTTCAACAGCCCCCCCCCCCCCCCCCATTTAATTCTCATTTTCATTGAAAAATAGCATGTGCCTGTATTAGAGCTTCTCCTAAAATTCATAATCTGTTACCTTCCTGACCTCTTCATACTATGCCATGGTCATTCTCTCAATCTTGCCAACAGACCGATGTTTATCACTCCCGCGCACCAAGCACATTATTATCAAAAGGGCCTGATGACTGGATCTGGATCGTACATTAGTATTACCAACAGTACTCACAAACCAGTAACACACAGCAACCAACCCTTTTCACTATTTGATAGGGCTACTTACTCGTCAAATATGCAAGCAACAAGGCAATACACTGATACGATTACTAATAATTATAAATTCAACAGAGCACTGCGTTAAACAAAGCAATAAATCAGTATTTACCGTTATGTAGTTTTACTGAGTACCTTCTCACATGGCCACCTCCATGGTAGTCGCGCAATAGTACCACATGGCTTGGAGTCTGAATACCGGAAACGATGTAGAGATATACGTATTCTACTAAAACAAAAGGGCACAGTTGGGCTTTAAAGGTTTCGAAGGCTTTTGCTTGGTGTTTATAAATTGTCTCAATTTGTGATGCGTAGCAATTGTGTTCTGGCTTATTTCCAGCTGTAAAAATTGTTTGAAATAAAGAGAATTTTTTTTAATGTCTAGTATAGTGTTAAAGGGGCGGGATATAGCCTAGTGGTCAGAACATTGCCCTCTAATTTGACCTGGGTTCAATTCCCTGTCGAGGAGATTTTTCCTCTGGAATTAACATCAGTGCTGACTCCACTCCCCTCAAAAGTCTATTGGATGAGACTTTAAACCAAAGCCCCGTGTGCGAACGCACCAGAACATCTTGGTGCACTTAAATCCTGTTCTGCTTTTCCATTTTTGTAAGAGTAGGCCATCCTGTGCCGGTTGGAACAGATAACATTTACAAAACTGCATACACACGAGACTGGTTGTAAAAAAGCCATGACTGATCAGTGCTGACGGTCTGTCATCACACCAACGATCTGTTTTGATGATAATTAATTAATGGAATCGCTGTTTGTACATAATGCCAGCTTTGTTGAAGCCAAACCCAAAACCCAACATGTCCATGAAGAGAAAATATCACAACTGTATATTGGATGGTTCTAGTTCACATTATTTTGGTTGTGTTTATCACACACACACACACACACACACACACACACACACACACACACACACACACACACACACACACACACACACACACACACACATACACACACACACACACACACACACACACACACACACACACACACACACACACACACACACACACACACACATATATATATATATATATATATATATATATATATATATATATATATATATATATATATATATATATATATATATATATATATATATATATATAATATATATATATATGAGTGCTTATTCCATTATCTTCGACATAAAAGAATAAAATAAAAAATAAAAATAAATAAAATAACACACACACACACACACACAATCAATCAATCAATCAATCAATCAAATCACCAACAAGTGACAGCAGGAGAGAGAGAGAGAGGGGGGGGGGAGGGAAGGGGGGTTCAATTCTATTGCTGTGAATCTTCACAAGCTGTTACACAGGGCCGAGCACAAAGGCATAAATACTGAATGGACCAGGATGTATTAAGGGGTTGATTACTCTCTGTATGTGTCTGTCTGTAGTGAACATGTGTATAACTGTCTATGCTGCTTGCCTCTGTGTGTGTGTGTGTGTGTGTGTGTGTGTGTGTGTGTGTGTGTGTGTGTGTGTGTGTGTGTGTGTGTGAGAGAGAGAGAGAGAGAGAGAGAGAGAGAGAGAGAGAGAGAGAGAGTGTGTGTGTGTGTGTGTGTGTGTGTGTGTGTGTGTGTGTGTGTGTGTGTGTTCGATTTCATTTAAAGTCTTTTCACAAAATGTGATATTAGATGGGTAAAGGAGGGTGTGTGTGTGTGTGTGTGTGTGTGTGTGTGTGTGTGTGTGTGTGTGTGTGTGTGTGTGTGTGTGTGTGTGTGTGTGTGTTCGATTTCATTTAACGGCTTTTCACAAATTGTGATATTAGGTGGGCAAAGAAGGTGTGTGTGTGTGTTGGGTGGGTGTCTCTCTTCCTTTTTAACCGTCGTCCTTACTTTCGCACTGTAGGTTTGTTTTCCATTTGTTCATCACAGCTGCACTTTACAACCCAGTATGTTCGTCATCTCTGCACTTTACACAGTGTTCTCTTAGCAATCACTGGTTCGATCAGCAATCCCTTACACTTATGGGCCAGTGACCTCTTTATGAATAAATCTTTTCAGAGATCTCTATCTCCCCCTGTAGTGTTTTTTTTTGTTTTGTTTTTGTTTTTTTGTGGTTTGTGGTTTTCTTTTTTTATGGGGGGGGGGGGGGGTTTGCTTTTGAATCTAGGATATATGATTTATGTAGCTTTTAAAAAAAATTTTCTTCCCATAATGAAGATATTAGTTGTTTCACACACACACACACACACACACACGCTCACAGACACACACACACTGACACACACAGTGACACACGCGCACACACACACACACACACACATACACACACACGCTCACAGACACACAGACAAACACACACACTGACAAGCACACTGACACACAGAGTAACACACGCACACACACACACACTAAAACACACAGTGACACACGCGCACACACACACGCGAGCGCACACACACACACACACACACACACATACACACACACGCTCACAGACACACAGACAAACACACACACTGACACACAGAGTAAACACACGCACACCACACACACACACACACAGTGACACATGCTCACACACAAACACAAACTGACACACACATACACACACACACACACACGCACTCAGACAGACAAACACACACACGTGCATGTGCACACACACACACGTGCGTGTGCACACACACACACACAAACACACACACACACTCACTCACAGACACAGACACAAACACACACAAAACAACAACAACAACAACCTCCCACACACACACCAAAGCGACTTGTATCCATAACAAATCAGTGTAACCTGTATACAAAGTAGCACACAATGTTGTGCTCCATATAACTGGCTCAGGTCAAGGTAACAGAGACTACACACAGGGTGAAAAGTTCAGTACGTGTACTGTCATTCTAACTACAGACAGTCAGTAAGTCTGTCTCATCAATTCATGGCCACTCACTCACGACACTATCCCAGAGAAAGAGGAACATGACCGTGACCTCATAACAACCATGACGGGTTGGTTGTCTGACAGCTTGGCAAAAGGTAAAGGTAAAGGTGTCCCATAAGCTGTGTGGTCGTAGGGGAGCGAGGTTTCAGAGACCGCAGCTTCTCTTGGGGCCAGCATTTTGAGGGCAGCGCCCATCTCCTCTCCCTTGCTGCTTTACTTTCCCTGACCTTAAAAGAGGGCAGGTACCCATTTACAGCTGGGGGAACTGGGGGAACTGTACTGTAGCCAAGGCGCGCAAATGGTCACCCATCCAAATGGTAACCACGCTCGACGCTGCTTAACTTGACTGGGGGGAAGCCAGCGCTCTGACCACTGAGCTATCCCATCCCGATGGCTTGGCAAATTATTTACATCATTCATTCAACACCAAAGATAAACCATCCCTTTTTTTAAAACAAAAAATCATTTTTTACTTTTCTTTATTTCTTTCTTTTTACAATAATGAACAAGCAAAGTCACTTTTCTCTCTCCCAGAACACATCATCATATGATACATATCATCATCATCATACCATATGTTACATTATATGCTTGCAACAATCTATAAATGAACAAAATGACAGCAGATATCACAGATGTTTATCAACACATTATGTTCAGTAAATAATTATGTTAGACACAATGATTAGTTTATAAATCCAAATCTACTCTTAAATAGTATACTGAGAAACTTGATTGATTAATGATAATAATGATAATACATGGAATTTATATAGCACGATATCTTGCAAAACCAAATCAAAGCGCTTGCATTTGACCTGTACAACACTCACACAATCAATGACAATTAATAGTTTTAGCAAATTTGAATATATGCCCACACCCACACACGTATGCGCACACACACACACACACACACACACACACACACACACACACACACACACACACACACACACACACACACACAGATATTACAATGGTATCAACGACAAAAAATGGTGGATGCTATAGCTGATGGTTAAGACTGTATGACTTCAATTCTATGGGTCCATGAAGTCGTGGGTTCGAATCTTAGCAGCATCTGGTGAATTATGAGTGGGGATTTTTATCATCTCCCAGGTCAACTTCGGCTGTCAAGATCACGAGCGCAATGTTCTAACTGAATATCTCCCCTCACCCCCACAAAACAAAACAACACAATACACTGTAACACCACAACATAATGGCAGTGTTGTTTGATATGGTGAATGCCTGCAGCAGTCAGATCTCTGTATGCAATCAATAAAAACAACAACAAAAAACCCCTCCAAGTCTCTCTCTCTCCTGGACACACACACACACACACACACACACACACACACACACACACACACACAGACACATCTCATCCATCGAATGAAACTTTAAACCGAGGCCCCGTGTGTGAACGCACACAGAACACCTTGCGCACTTGTTAAATCCTGTTCCGCTTTTCATAAGAGTAGACCATGGTGTGCCGGTGGGAACAGATGACACGATTTACAAAAACTGCATACACACGGGGAGTGGATGTCAAAAAGCACATGAGTGCTTATTCCATTATCCTTGATATCAAAGAATAAAATAAACACACACACACACACACACACACACACACACACACAACCCCCCCCACACACACACACACCCCAACCGCCACACCCTCACCCACCCACACCCCCCCCCCAAAAAAAAAAACACAGCCAAAATCATCGCGACGGACTGGCAGCAGAACTGGCGCGGCGGTGCTGGGAACCCTGGGAAGAGTCCACTTTTTCGGCGGAGGATGGCAGTCGGCGCTTGGTGGGGCCGCGCTGCACCTGTCTGGCCCGCTGCCCGAACCCCAGACACTGCAGCGACTCCGTGATGTACCGCTGCGCCGGGGAGACACACAGCAACACCAGCAGCTTGGCGTCGCCACCTGGGGGGCAGAGGAAAATAACGGTCAGTGTTTGTGATGCTCCACCCACCACATATCGGAAGGAAGGTGGCAGGATGGTTAAGACGTTCACCTGCTGACAAGTAACCCGTGAGGTTCTGGGTTTGATTCCCAGCCTCACCCTTTCTTTCCATTTGATGAAAAAAATTGAACTGAATGTCAGTCATTCAGATGAGACTATAAACCAAGGCCCCGTGTGCGAATGCACGCAGAACATCTTGTGCACATGTTAAACCCCGTTCCGCCTTCTGGACGAGCAGGCCATCGTGTGCCAGTAGGAGTGGATGACAAAATTAAAAAAAAACAACAACCAGCATACACACAGGTGTCGTGTTTAGACACCATCCCTGAAGGAAAAAAAAAATAATGGGTAGGCGCTGCACTTGTGGCGACGCGCTCTCCCCAGGGAGAGCAGCCTGAATTTCATGCAGAGAAATCTGCTGTGACATAAAGGGGTATCAAATATAAAATAAAATAAAATAAAAATTAAAATATCCAACTGGTAACCACACTCGACACTGCTTAACTTGACTGGGGGAAAGTGAGCCCTCTGACCACTGAGCTATTCCGCCCCTAAATAATGCATAATGTGGGACTGGATGTAAAAAAGCACATGAGAGCTTTTTCCATATTATATATCCTCCATATAAAAGAATAAATACATAAAATAAATAAAATCAAAACAATAAAAGTACAAACCGATAGAATCCTGCAGGAAATGCGTGAGGCGACTGTTGCGATAGGGGACGTGACCCCTGTGCTCGGCCAAGGCGCCCAGAACATCGGCCAGGGCCGAGAGACTTTTGTTGATGTAGGACGCTTCTCTCAGGGCCACCCCCTTCACCCCAGACATCCCTACAACAACACAAACCCACATAAGAAAAGAAGGTGTGTGCAGGTATGAAGAAGGATTGGATGTAAAAAAGCACATGAGTGTTCATTCCATTATCCTCGACATAAAAGAATAAATAAATAAATAAATAACACCCACACACACAAACACACTCAAACACACACACACTCACACACACAACACACACACACACACAGACACACACACACCCCACCCACCCCACACACATACATACACACACACATACACACACACAAATACACACACACACACAACAACAAGAACTCACCCACCCACACACACAGACACACTCACAACACACAAACAAACACACACACACATACAGAGTACACCTCCCCCCCACACACACACACATACATACACCACACACACACACCACGACACGCACACCCCCACAGACACCCCCCCCACACACACATACACACAGACACACACCACACCACACACACACACACACACACACACACACACACACACACACACACACACAAACCCAACAACAAACAAGAACTCACCCACACACTCGCTTCCCGCCAAATCCACCAGCTGCAGCTTGGTGCGGACAGTGGGGCGGGGGGGGTGGGGTGGGGGTCTGCTGTAGTGCCGCCTGCATTTGCTCCCCTGACCACGTCTGGGAGTGAGTCAGCGCGGACGACCCCCGCCCCTTCTTCCCTCCTGCACACAAGATGGGTCGAAAAAAAAAATTAAATTAAAAAAAAAAAGTTTAATAAAAATTATTTTAAAAAAACAACCAAGATGGGTCAGTGAAGCTCAGCGCGCAAATCCAGCATTACCCAGTCAAGGTCCAGGGCCCCAGTGCTAAAATTAGTGTGCCCTCTCTCTCTCTCTTTCTCTGTCTGTCTATCTGTCTGTCTGTCTGGCTCTCTCTCTCTATCTCTTGCTCTTTCTCTCTCTCTCTTGCTTTTTACTCCCAATTTTTAGTGTGCCCCTTCCTTTTTCCAGGTGTGGTCAGTTTCTGTTATAAAATTAACACCAGCTGGGATGGGATAGAGAGCAGCTGAAAGTGGGGGAAAACTGACTGACAGCTGTGGGTGGTCTAGAGGTAACGCACCTTGCCTAGAAAGCAAAAAGTTCGGGTCAGAGTGACCAGAGGAAGAAAGTGTGGCCGACAGAGATAACCCTACATACCGAGCTGTACAGCCCATGAGAGGAACTGGAAAGGACACGTTGCCATAATTTTTCCCCCAGACACATCTGACGGTGTAATGCAAACGAGAGAAGATAAAAAAAGACAAAAAAGACTTTTTTTAAAAGAAAAGAAAAAAAAAATGTAAAAAAATGAATAAAGACACAAATATTTCACCATCAAAAATAAATAAATAAATAAATCATCGACGCGTATAACAGAAAAAGTTGCTAACGCACCATCGGCATTCAAAGCCTCGACGGAAGGGGCTCGTGGGAGGGAGAAGAAACTGGGAGCCTGGGAAACAACGGTCAAGGTCACCACGAGATGGGAGCGACTGGAGTGTTCGTGCACCATGGTGGCCGACTCTCTGCGTGTGCGGAGACCATGCTGGACCAGACACATCACGTTGTACACTGTGTCCACTGGCCTGGGAAACACATACATACATGGGAGGACAACATCAGCAAATGGACAGGCCTGGAACTCAACAAAATCTTGAGAAAGGCAGAACAGAGAGAGGAATGGAGAAAACTGGCTGTCAAGTCTTCAGGGGTGCCCCCACGGTCCCCAGACTAAGGGATAGATAGATAGATAGATAGATAGATAGATAGATAGATAGATAGATAGATAGATAGATAGATAGAGATAGATAGATAGATAGATAGATAGATAGATAGATAGATAGATAGATAGATCGATCGATGGGTGGGTGGGTGGGTGGGTGGATGGATGGATGGATGGATGGATGGATGGATGGATGGATGGATGGATGGATGGATGGATAGATAGATAGATAGATAGATAGATAGATAGATAGATAGATAGATAGATAGATAGATAGATAGATATTCTACATTAGTGTTAATGATAAAAAACCCATACAATTTCAGAACAAAAACCATTCTACATTAATTTCAGATTAAAAAAACACTCTACATTAATTTCAGAATAAAAAACATTCTACATCAATTTCAAATAAAAACCATTCTACATCAATGTTATGATAAAAAAAACCCCACACAAAACCATTCTACTTTCATTTCGGATTTAAAAAAAATAACAACAAAACATTATACATTAATTTCAGAATAAAAACCCATTCTACATTTATTTCATAAAAAAACAACATTCTGCATGAATTTCAGCAGATTAACACTTTGTACCCCAAGGGTGCAGCTGCACTGCAGTATCTGTGGACCAGCCCTGCAGCAGCTGAGTGCAGTGTGCACTGGGTTATCATAGTAAAATCTTCATATCTTTTTTGTTCGAAGCCCATTTCTCATGAAACTATGGCATTGTGTGGGTAAATGACTGCCCCTTATATGCATGCATAAAAATTTATATTGCAAAAAAAAGAATATGTTAATTATGGTGTCAAATTACGTAATTGCTCTGATTTTAAGTGGTGATCCCACTGATGGGCTTATGATTTTTACGCAATGTATGCAACAAATACAACACAACAACAACAAAACTATACAAGAATCTCAAATAAACAGGGACAAACATAGGTACTATACAAGTTTTCTTCCAGCATCCCATCAAATGTAATATATTCAAAGGGAACCACTGAACTGTACACATGACACTGTCACAATAACGATCATGGAATATACAGATAACATTTCTTCCCTAGTCCAATAAGTTCCTGAACTTTTCTACACTACTTTATTCATATGTACAGAATGTTTGCACTTCACCAGGTGGCTTGTAGTTCATTTTCATGTAAACAGTTGGTGTTTATCGTAGCGGTACTCACAGTACCAAGGCCACGCCCCTCCCCAGTCACCCCCCCCCCTTCCCACCCCTTTTAGCTGGCCTATCTCGCTCCTTAAGCAGCACACAGTCTAGTATCGCGAGACTCAAAGCTCTCACCATCTCTATCCAAAACACAATCTTTATCGGCAACGTAATAACTCATTTAAAACTTCTGTTACTTCGTCAGCAGTGAAAGTATGATGTACCAAAGCCATACTACAAGCATTTGACACGTAAAACAACAATAAACACAACAAAAACAGGCTCAATTTATATGCAAATTAGCTGTGAACGATGTGCGACTAACATGGCAGCTAAAGCCAACAAGCTAAAACGACCATGTGAGAACAGAACAGAATGGGAGGGCGAAAGTGAAAGTACCTGCTGTGGTACGGATTAATCCGTACCCGGGTAGAAAGTGTTAAAAAAAACAAACCATTCCACATTAATTTCAAAACGAAAACCATTCTACATGAATTTCAGCACAACAAAAACTACCCAACATTCACAGACAAAGCTGCATACTTGCAGATGACAGTGGGAAAGTTCAGCGACCCATCAGGTCCAGTGACCACATCGTGTTTGGCGTTGGGGTCTCTGCTGAGGAGGTCGCGGATGTCATTGTTGTAGATCTCCACCACAGACACCTCCACAGAGTGCGTTCCTGGAGGCTTCTCCTCTATCAGCCTGCACACAACAGACAGGAATTTATTACTTTTTTAATTTATATATTCTTTTATTTATTTATTCTTTTATATCGAGGATAATGGAATAAGCACTCATATGCTTTTTTACATCCAGTCCCCGTGTGTCTGCAGTTGTGTAAATATTGTCATCTGTTCCCACCTGCACACAATGGTCTACTCTTACGAGGATCATGGAATAAGCACTCATATAGCTTTTTTACATACAGTCTCCATGTGTATGCAGTGTATGCAGGAGTAAGGGCAGGAGAATGACCACACACCATGGTACAAAGCTGAACGTTTTTTTTACCTTGATAGTTAAGAGCTTGGAGACAGGATAGCTCAGTGGTCAGAGCACTCGCTTCCCCCCCCCCCAGTCAAGGTTAAGCAGTGTCAAGCATGGTTACCGGTTAGATTGGTGACTGTTTGCGCGCCTTGGCTTCAGTACAGTTCCCCAGTCCACCCAGCTGTAAATAGGTACCTGCTCTCTTTAGGGTCAGGGAAGGTAAAGCAGCGAGGGAGAGGAGATGAGCGCCACCCTCAACATGCTGGCCCCTAGAGAAGCTGAGGTCTCTGACGCCTCGCTCCTCTATGACCACACAGGTCAGACAGGAGAACAAACGAAGAAAGCATTCTTGATGAACTCTCACTCAGGGCGAGAACAGAAAGGAAAAAGAAAAGCAAGTGAAGTTGAAGAGGGATTTCTTTTTTTTTTTTTCTTCCTCTTTAACATTTTCTTCTCTTTTTTTGTGAGATCAGATTTTCTTTCTTCTTTTTTTCTTTTTCTTGTGAGATCAGATTTTCTGTTTTTCTAGTCATCAACTACAATGTGATAGAATCAGATTTGTAGCCTCGGGAGTACTGAATAGGGAATCTTTGTTTTCCTACTTCTATTGTGATGGACATGACTGATTGAGCATGCATTATTTTCTCTCTCTCTCTCTCTCTCTCTCTCTCTCTTCTCTCTCTCTCTCTATTTATCTCTCTCTGTCTCTGTCTCTCTCCCTCTCTCTCTCTATCTATCTCTCTCTCTCCCTCTCTCAGGGACTGGATGTAAAAAAACACAAGAGTGCTTATTCCATTATCCTCGATATAAAAGAATAAATCAAATGAAATCAAAATCTCTCTCTCTCTCTCTCTCTCTCTCTCTCTCTCTCTCTCTCTCTCTCTCTCTCTTTTTCTCGCTTGCTGTTTTCTTTCCTTGCTTCTTTCCTCTTGAGATCAGATTTTCATGGTTTTTTTCCAATGTGCAACTAGGGAATGATCAAAACAAAAAAAAAAGCAACAAAAAAAAAGCAACAAAAA
>CM060327.1:57136039-57153539 GCA_030674155.1 Stramonita haemastoma | reverse complement strand
CCAGGGAAGCTCTGTTGCTGTGGGTTCTTTTACATAACGCTAAATAATGAAGTGTTAAACACACAGGGACTCTTTATCATCTCATCAAAAGATAGCACCAGCCACCGCACTCATAGGCTAACGACGGGAGGAAAAGTTTTGGGCAAAAGGGATTGGACGCCTGTCCAACTCCACCTGGACTTTGCTTTCTACAGAGCGCGTTACCACCTAGACAACTGACCCCAGGCTTATGTGCCTGACCTGACTTTCCGTAAATGGAAAATGCGAATCAAGGCAAAGCAATTGTTCAGCAGAATCCAAAGCAAACGTAGCGGAACACCCAACAAGCAAAAAACACACACAGTGGAGTCCCGCATACCATCACAGGTAAATGCACTCCGCAGCGTTTCTTTATCCACGGTGTGCGTCATCATCTCAGTCAGAGCTACCTGCAGCTGCCACTGGTCACCAACACTGCAACGCTACACAAGTCTCTTTGCCAGTGGGTATTTTACATGCACTAACATCATGATGTGTGACACTAATGGGAACCTTGGTTTATCACCTCATCTGAAAGACTAGTCCCAACCACCCCACTCATTGGACACCGGTTTGATTCCCGTTGATGGGATTTTCCCCTGGAGTTAACATCAGTGCTGACTCCACTCTCCCCAAAGTCTTAGATGAGACTAAAATCTGAGGCGCCGTGTACAAATGCACACAGAATATCTTGCGCACACGTTAAATCCTGTTCTGCTTTCATAAGAGTAGGTCATGTGTGCCGGTGGGAACAGATGACAAGATTTATAAAACTGCATACACACGGGGACTGGATGTAAAAAAACAACATATGATTGCTTATTCCATTATCCTCGATATAAAAAATAAAATAAATAATAAAAAATAAAAATTTTAAAAAAGTGGTCCAGAAGTGATGCGCTCACACTTCAATTTCGCTCAATTCAGCTCCTCCACTGCAAAATTAATTACTCCATCCCATCCCAGCCAGGAATAAACAGCTGGTGCTATTCATAGCAGGAACTGACCACACTTGGATTAGGTCAAAGAAAAGGGCATGCTAATTATAGCACTCCTGACTGTGATGTGGATTTGTGCACTGTCTGTATCTGCTAACTGGTCCAAATCTCGTTTAGAGGAATTTTCCTCTGAGGGGGTTTTTTTTCTTTTTTTTATCTCTTTTTTTTCCCTGTTTTTTTTTTTTCCTCTGGGTTAACATCAGTGCTGACTCCCCCCCCCCCCCCCCCACCCCCTAAAAGTCCTCGATAAGACTATAAACCAAGGTCCGTGTGCGAAAACCCAGAGAGAACATTTTGTGCACGTTACTTTTTTTTCAGAAGAGTAGGCCATGGTGTGCAGGTGGGAATGATACAAATTTTACAATATGGTAACATGGCAATAAGGCAACATGGCAATGCAATGAAGCAGAAACCAACCTGTGATGTTGACGACTGTGACTGCATCATGGTGTCGTGGTGCTGCAGCACAGAGTTGGCACGCTGCATGCTGTGCAGCATTTGCCGTGGCATCTCCAGGGCCAAGCCACGCACACTGGCCAGCTCCGTCTTCAACGTCTGGGGAAAAAAACACGAATCAATATCTATAACTAGTATTATTCTCAGAGAAAGCCGCCGCTGTAGTGTAGTGGTTAGGGCGTTGGATTCGTAATCTAAAAGTTGCAGGTTCCATCCCAGCTTTCGGCTATGGCGTTGTGCCCTTGGAAAAGGCACTTTACGGCTATTTTCTCACCCCACCCAGGTGTAAAAGGCGTACCAACCTTATGTTGCGGGTTAACCCTGCAATAGACTGGCGTCCTATCCAGGGGGGAGTCTATAACTCTCAGTCGCTTAACGCCACAGAAACCGGGATAAGCACCGGCCTGATGAGTCTTAGGCTCGGAACAGACTTTAAGTTTAACTATTCTCAGAAAAACAGAAGAGGGAGACTGGGGGGAAGGGGAGGGAGGGAGGGAGATACTTCGATCCATTCCAATCATGTTGTTCATTTTCTTGAAAAACGAATCAATATCTACAGTACAATTCTGTACTAGGGGATGGGATAGCTCAGTGGTCAGAACGCTCACTTTCCCCCACACAGTGCACAAATCCAATGTCACTCAGTAAGGCCTAGTCAAGAGTGCTAAATTTAGCGCGCTCCTTCCTTTTACCTAGTCCATGTGTGGTCAGCTCCTGCTATAAATAGCACCAGCTGGCCACAGCTGGGCCAGGATGGGATTGAATAATTAGCAGCTGAGAGTAGCTGAAAGTGAGGAAACTGACAGCTGTGCCCAGCCAAGTTAAGCAGCGTTGAGCGCAGTTACCAGTTGGATGGGTGACCGTTTGCGCGCCTTGGCTACAGTACAGTTCCCCCAGCTGTAAATGGGAACCTGCCCTCTTTAGGGTCAGGGAAGGTAAAGCAGCAAGGGAGAGGAGATGGGCGCCACCCTCAACTTGCTGGCCCCTAGAGAAGCTGAGGTCTCTGACGCCTTGTCCCCTACGACCACACAGGTTATGGGACACCTTTACCTTTTTTTTACCTTCAATTCTGAGCAAAACAGAAGAGGGAGACTACGGGGAGGGGAGGGAGGGAGATACTTCAATCCAATCCAATCATGTTTGTAGTCCTGCTGACCACACAGGCCATATCAGGGCAGTCACCTTGTCACATTTTAGATACTTAACCATAAACATTAACATCATAGAAGAAAAGTGGAACAACCACGAAGGTCTCGTGATTGCACCACAGCAACAGCACTATATATATATATATATATATATATATATATATATATATATATATATATATATATATATATATATATGTATATGTATATATATATATATATATATATATATCATATATATATATATATATACAGCTATCCTCTTTTTTTACATCCAGTCCCCAAACAAACACTGTGGCTGTCTTGTGCTTTGTATATTCAATGCACAAAACATCCACAGTGTTTGTTTGGGGACTGAATGGGTTTTCTTTTTTTCTTTTTTTTCTTCTTCTTTTTTTGGGGGTAGGGGGGGGGAACTGGATGTAAAAAAAAAAGGCACATAAGAGCTTATTCCATTATTCTCAATAATATATAAAAGAATAAATGACTTAAAATTAAAAAAACAAAACAAACCTGGACTTCTCTGCGGAGTTCCCCGGTGCGTGTCATGACATGCGTGCGGTAGTTTCTGTGCTTGTCAGTGGCGTCCTCTGCGGCATTGGCGTCGGTGCGTGAGGACTGGAGCTGTCCCCTCAGCTGAGCCAGCTTCAGGTACAGCATGGCATTCTCCGTCTCCAGGCTGGCCACGCGCTCATCACGCGCCTGTACATGCACAGGCGCACGCTAGTTATACATGCATATATATGCTCATTCATCACGCGCCTGTACACGCACAGGCGTGCGCTAGTTATACATGCATATATATGCTCATTCATCACGCGCCTGCACACACACAGGCGCACGCTAGTTATACATGCATATATAAGTGCTCATGATTCATCACGCACCTGCACACGCACAGGTATACACTAGTTATATGCATATATGCTCAGCTCATGTCCATCGATAAATAGCAGTAGAAAAAGCAAAGATTCCCACAACGGTGTTCCTTGGCCTATGGTTGTGATTTTTATCACTCCCTAGTTTGCATAATTGAAAAACTGAAAATCTGATCTAAAAAAAAAATTATATATATGCTATATGTAGGCATACAGACACATACACCAAGATGGACACACATGTATGGACACACACACACACACACACACACACACACACACACGTACGCACGCACGCACGCATGCACACAAGCATGCATGCATGCATGCACGCACACACACACATGCATGCATGCACATAAGCACTGCGTGCGTGCGTGCGCGCACGCACACACACACACGCACACACACACATGCATGCATGCACATATTGACATAAGCACTGCGTGCGTGCGCGCACGCACACACACACACATGCACACACACAGAGGAACTAGATGTATTTATATAGTCTTTGTGAGGTCTCCTCTTACATGCCAACTTTTTCATAAATGAAGTTTTTTTAAAAATCTAAGTCTTTCATGATATGCCATACTTCTGCATTCCTTGACTTATTTAGTTGCTCTTCTGCAGACTTTATGTTTATTTATTTATTTATCAGACTTTATTAACTTTATTAACAGCTGCAGACTGTCTAAGTATAGAAACCAAAAAGTATGAGAAAAGTGAGTGAGATTCATCGGAGGTTCATGTTTAGTGATGCTTAGTCAAACAAATAGTATAGCGACCTTCTCTCTTCTCTCTTCCCATCGTCTGTAATCGATCTCATTGTCACAGGCTTAGTTTGACTGCTTTGACACTTACGCGTACAGTTTTCTCCAGGTCTTTTGCTTTGCCAGCAAAGAACTGGCTGCGATCAAGACCTAATGGCATCTTTCTGACTGTTGATCTTGCGTTATTGGTCTTTTTTTTCTCCTGCAGCATTCAACACTCATGATGGAAACACTGTTATACAGTGTGCGTGTTCAGGCAATCCGCCATATTTCGGCGCGTCTCCGCAACAAGAACCGTCACTCATGAAAAGTTGTAGAAGTTATCGCTGTTGCGAAGGAAAGCAAGAAAAGAGTGAGCAGAAGGAGAGGGGGGGGAGAGAGAAAGGGTTGGGGCTCGTCATTCTAAACCATGCAAAAACAAAAAGGGAGGGGGGGGGGGGGGGGGAAGAGAAAGAGAGAGAGACTATGTGGCTGTGAATAAAAGAAACAAAACGATTCCAAATTTAATAAATAAATTCATTGAAAGAAAATTGAAATTTTCATTTTAAAATCTCTCTCTCTCTCTCTCTCTCTCTCTCTCTCTCTCTCTCTCTCTCTCTCTCTCTCTAGGGAGGGGGTTTCTTAGCTTTATTCCCTGATCAGGGCAAGGGCGGATGAAAAAAAGTATGTAATGCTTACTTACTCTGTTACCCTTGAAAAATAAAGATTATTCATTCAAAGATTATTCATTCATTCATTCATTCATTCTCTCTCTAATCCCTGAAGTTAAAATAGGGCTACCTTAGTGGTGGTGGTGGTGGTGGAAGTGGGGGGGGGGGTGCTTGATGGTCGCATATATGCAAAATCTAACCAATGGTGAACCTCAGAGCTCTAGCCAAGGAACAACGAAAAACAAACAAAAAATATCCAGAGGTAAAGGCATACAGTATCTTTCTCAGGTTTATTTCTCCTCTCCCTCGCCACCGAGTTTGTTTTATGCTGCTGATTCTACTGTTGGTAACACTGTTATGAACATTCCTGTATGTGACAACCAATGTGCATTAATTTTACTTCAGATAACTAACAAGGCAGTCAACAAACTGACATGGTGCAGCACCATTCCAATCTTGTTGTTTATAGCCCCATCCACCACAGATGCCACATGAAGGCTGTCAGCATGTCATTTTTTTTTTTTTTAATCTTGGAATAAAACTGTGCGACTATACACAGATTAAAACCGGGCTTAAAACCAACTCTACCGATATTCCTTGTACCAATGACTTGCTCAACCATAAGGATGAACCCAGGATGGTGTCCACATTGTGGGAGAAACCATATTAACGACACATAAAATGAGATAGATCTATATATCCAAAACCGAATTCCTTTAAACCTTCTTCTTCTTCTCATTGGTTTAATGTCCATTCACTACAAGGTGATGTAGACAATGGTACATTCACGTTAAGAATGCACTGAAAAGGGGATGAGGGGAAAAGGTGAAAGGATGAAGAATGTAATAGATGATGATATGTTAAATACAACTGTCCTACCCATGACTGACAAATACTTTCTGCAAATGATACTAGGACACGCGACCCGGAATCATACAGAACACTTTGGATATTTCCATATTTTTTCCTTAGATCTATCCCGTTTCTTTCCTTAAACCTATAATGCTCTGAGTGACTAACTATGACATCTTCATTCATATCAGAAGGGAAATGCCTGATTCTCTGGGGAAGTTAGAAAATATTGGCGGGTGCAACATCATGAAAAAGGAACTTTTTAGGGGGTGGGGGGGGGGCGAGGGGGGTTGCAGTAAGACGTGTGTGTGCCTTTTAGACCTACCCTGGACATTCAACACTCCAGAAGCAGAGAATCTGAAAATCTGATCAGCATCACAGCTAACTGAATAGAGAGAATCGCTGATGTTTTAGTTAGCAGGCGTACAATCCACGGCTAATATCGGTTACAAAATCTTATGTAATGTGATGTGTGACAGGACATAAGTCTAGTCTAGTAATGCGGCCTGACAGCGATAGAACCATTGATGTCTTACTACTCTAGATTTGCAGGGGCGAGTTTTTGAATATTTGCCCGGGGGACAATGTTGTGCAGGGATACTTATGGACAAAGGGGAACCACTTTGATTATTTTCTAAGAACAACAACTCCGGATCTGCTGGCACCAGGTCTCGTCTGGGACTGTGCAGTTTTCGACTGGTCAAAGTACAATTCCGGAACTATAAAGGTATGGATGATGGCTTACATGTGAGGTATGTAGCCGCATATCTTTATTCTAATGATATAGTTTCATAAATTGGATGTTTGAAAAGAAAACAACAACCAGTTACGGTAAAGGATCTGTGTTGTTTATTCCAAGTTGATATCGGGCAGAAAACTCGTGGTTTTGCTTTTGTTTTGGTTTGTTTTGTTTTGTTTTCGCCTTTTTCCTCAGTCATTTTGTCTTCGCCATGTGAGACTTATATTGTGCTTGATACTTTGGCTTTCACATCACTATAGATACATATATGATGCCTGTCTTGGAAACTGCCATTAGCATTTTTCAGGAAAGTTTGTGAGGTCTGTTGTTTCACAGGGTAAAATTGACTAAAAATAGTAACTTAGTTACATCACTAATCTGGATCCTTTGTCTCCCATGAAATCATGGAGCACGTAATCTCATGTCAGCATCATTTTTCTTAGGAGAAAAGAAAGAACATTGGTGAAAGATTCCCTTTAGTAACTGTTGCCAGGTAGTCATTTACACTAAACTCCAGTTGAACATTCTTCTTCTTGTATCAAGTTCTCACCTTTGACAAGTGGGAAATTACAGTACAGTACTGTAGTGTAACAGGAGTTGTGAGAAAGAGAAAATGTAGTCTGCCTATTTTAAGATAAAATGATATAACATTTTAACAAAGTTAATCTAGGCCCAAGTTGTTCAATTTGGCCCACTAATACGGGCACTAACAAAACCTTAGTCTTATCTGAAACATCAGGTTATGTGCAGATAATCTGACATAAATACTACTCAAGAATGTAAATGGTCTTTTTTTATTTATTTATTTATTTTTTGCTTTGTTTCAGATTTTAAAAAATACATGAACTCCTGAAGAAACACCATTACTGCAGACTCCGAATAAACTTCCAACATTTCCCACCACCACATAATAACTTACTAGACATCATAAAAAAATTAAAAAACCAAACAAAACAAAAACTTGCCAGACATACACAAATAATATATTTTTTTAATTTAAACTTACTAGACACACAAGATAACTCCCACCACTTCTCAACACCACCACCACCACATGAACACTTAAACCCCCCAAAAAACATGGCAGACTGCACAGGCAGAAAACAAAGCAAGAAGAAGAAAAAACAGACCGAACAGAACAGCAGCAACTCTTCAGGAAGCAGCCCCGAGACGACAATGGCACATTCGGGGACAAGGAGATTCTGAAATACCTGATCGCCGCGCAGTCAGATGACATGACACGTTGCAGCAGTACCTGGAGCATGGGATGCCTGTGGACACCAAGTGTCTGATGTTCCTGGACACCGCTCTGCACAAAGCCTGCAGAACGGCAGCATGAAAGCCACGCGCCTCCTGCTGGCTCACGGGGCTGACATGTGCACCAAAGCTGGTAGGTAACGTTGCTTGGTTGTTTGTTTGTTTGTTTGTTTATTTGTGTGTTTGTTTGTTTTTTTTTTTTATTCTTTTATATTGAGGACATTAATCAAATAAGCACTCACATGCTTTTTTTTACATCCAGTCCCCAGTCCACCAAAGCTGGTTACAACCATTATTATTATTTATTTTTGTTTGTTTATTTATTTATTTATAAATTCATTTATTTATCTATTCTATTTTATTCTTTTATATCGAGGATAATGGAATAAGCACTCATGTGTTGTCTTTTTTTTTTTATATCCATTCCCCGTATTATATATATATATATATTTTTTTAAAAACATGAACTCATTACAGTACAGTACAAAGTAAGGTTAACATTGAAGTTGATTAGCTGCATTTTTTCTCCTATAATTTTTTTTTTAATCTGAAATCATTTACAGGCTTGTTTCAGTTTCGTGACTTCTAACTTTTAATAAAAGGATTTTTGATGGGTTTGGGGTAGCTGGGGTTTTTTTTTACTCCTACTGTTGTAACTGCAGCTCTTATGTATTCACCCACATGTCAGCTCCTCATAACGTCCCTGGTTCTTTTCTCTGCCCAGATGACGGCCAGGGGGCGCTGCACATCGCGGTGAAGAACCGACAGCCCGACATCATCCGGGTGCTGCTGTCGCACGGGTCGTGCCCCAACGTGCAGGCGGAGCCCAGCGGCATGACGCCCCTGATGCTGGCGGCCAGCATGACCAACATCCACATTGTCCGGCAGCTGATTCAGGCCGGCAGCAGCCTTGACCTTCAGGACCGAGCGGGCAGGTGTGCACTTCACCACTGCTTCAGCTACTACCAGGGGCGGCCCGAGTTCATCGCCCATTCCGTGGACTGCCTCCACTCCTGGTGGAAGCCGGAGCCAACATCCACCTGAGAGACGGCGACGGCAAGTTCCCGCTGACGAGGGCGATCGAGAAGATGAACACGCGGGCCGTGAAGTACTTCCTGGCTCAGAACGCGACCCCGACAGTCACAGCTGCGGTATCACTCCGCCGAGCGCCTGCCACCTCTGGCCTTTGCCGTGGTCAGGCGTGGCACCAGCTGGGGAACGTGCTGTGGTTTGCCGGAGCGACGTGTCGCGACGTCTGGCCGGCTGGGCTCCTCTGCAGGACGTGATGGCAGACGCGGATCTGTCGTCCTTCGCTTTCTGTCAGCCCCGCACTCTGAAAGAGGCCAGCAGGAAAAGCGTTCGGGATCAGCTGAGGTTGTGCGGAGCTGTGGGACACAAGTTTACGCAGAGCGTTGAAGCGCTCGGTATTCCCACGTCCCTGAAGGACTTTGTTCTGCTCAAAGATGTTTTGAAGATTTGAGGAGGAGGGTAATGTGGGGTGAGACTTGTAAGTTTTAAGTGTCACATCTGAATGGTCTTTATTCGTATTAATATTTGAGGTGGAGGTAATGTGGGGTGGGACTTATGTGAGTTTTTTAAAGAGGTCACATCTGAACTGGTACTTTATTCGTATTACATTATTTTAGGAGGTAGGTAATGTGGGGTGGGACTTATGTAAGTTTTTTTAAAGAGTGTCACATCTGAACAGTACTTTATTCCATATTTGCATTTTGCTCTATGTTTTTTTCACTTTATCTTTTGAAAGTCTTTTCCTGTACTGTGTGTGGACTGTGTGTGTATTAACCCAGTGAGCAGCTGAAGGTCATGAGAAGCAAATATAGTGACAGGTCATATTCATGAACTAAATTCTGGAATGACTGCTCATTTTCGTGAACTAAATCCTTGGAACTGGTTACACTATAAAATAAAACGCATGCTAAAAACAATGTTGTTTCTTGGTCAGTATTCATGTACACTGCACAGGTGCACTGCACAGTAAGCACACATCACAGTAAACTTTTTTTTTTTTAATGTCTGTAGGTTAGTTGTTGAAGAACTTGTAGGGCAAAAACCTGGAGGTTTGTTGATTGAAATATGTATGTAGAGTTACTTGTTTTTTTTGTTTTTTTTTCTCTGAATAAATACCTCATAATTTGAACAAGGTTGATTGAAACATAATTTGCATCCTTTGGTGTTACACTGACAGATTTTAATTTACCTGGTCTTCCAGTGATATCAAACCTTATGATGTATATACTTTTATTTTTACATATAAAGAATCTTACAACATGTCATGTTGATAGAGATACTTCAGGCACATTACCTAGTTTCCGCCTGTTGAAAGTGATGCACATTTTGCCAATTATACTGTTTACTGTTTATCTTCTCTTGGTCATAATTACCTGTTGAATTCAGTGCAACTAAATTTTTAAAAAATTTAATTAGATCTGAGTTTTCTCACAATTATAACCTTTATCCTGCCAGTTTGCCTGTTCTGGAACGGCAGATAAGCCATAGCCATCACACTGCCATGAGCATTGGGGAGGGGGGGGGGGTGGATGGGAGGGGGGGGGGGATGGGAAGGGGGGGGGGGGGGGGGGCAGTGGGATACCAAAAACTCACCGCTAGTGAACCTCAGAGCTCTAGCCAAGGAATGGGTAAAAAGAAAAGAAAAAAAAAAAAATAACCACAGAAGTAGGCCTGAGAAATTAAAAAAAAAAAAAATAAAAAAAAATAAAATAAAATAACTTAATTTTTTTTTTTTTAAACTAGGCCTGAGATCTAGATACATCTCCCTTCATGATGGGCAAAAAAAGCTTACAATATCTACATAAAAATCTCACCATTGGTGAACCTCACATTTTAAGCTGATGACCAAAAAAAAAAAACAAAAAAAGAAGAAGAAAAAAGATATACAGACATGCAGTATATATGTTCACAATGTTTAGTGTTGCACTGTTGTCTTATCTGTAAAATAGATGTCAGTCTTAAAACATCTCCTTTGATCCGGTGGTTTACAGTTTGTATCCATTACATGCATTTTTTTGGTTATATATGTTTTTTGTCGCAAAACAAAATTATTATCAATCTTGCTTGCTGATGATTCAGATTCTTTTGTGTGAAAGAATACATTTTATGCCCAATGCTGAGGCATTAGATTTCTTTGAATGATTATCATTTTTTTGTGTGTATCTTCTTTCTGAATTTTAAAAAATTTTTTTGTTATCATCTCAATTTAATATTTGCTAAAATTTTTTTTTTTTTTAATTGTTTGATGTGTGGTATGTGGTTAAAGTCGGTTTGTCCCTGGGCTATTTTTGGTCTTGATGTTGACCATCTGGCAATCAACTGCTTCAACTTTTTGACTCCTGCGACCTTAACTTTTTAACTGTTTACCTATACCCCCCCCCTCCCCCTTATATCAGCTGTTGATTTTTGTTCCCATTTCTACTACACACCGCAGCACTCGCGCATCCATGACGATATACATACATATGCATACATATGCATGCACGCACACATGCGTGCATGTGTGCGTGCACACACAACACGCAGGATGCAACACACATGCACACATATGCACACCACACAACACACAACACACACAACACCACACACACACAACACACACACACACACACACACACACACACATAAACACACAATCGATCCAGTGCTAACTTTTATCTGCCTGTATTCACATTAGTGTAATCCGTTGTAGTCATGGTGTGACTTAATTTGTTTCTTCTTCTTCTTCTTCTTCTTCTTCTTCTTCTTCTTCTTCTTCTTCTCTTTTTGTCAATCACTCAGACAGCAGCTATTGTTGTCTGTCATATGAGCAAAAATGTGTTGCATTGCCGTAATGGTTAAGCACCTGGTTAAGTCCAGCGTTGTGCACTAAATTTGTTTTTTGAATGCAAGGAAACGGAAATGGACAATGCTTAAAGCAATGTTGTGGTGATTGTTTTACACATGAAATCAGTCAATTTTCGTACAGATTTTCATGAATGAATCCTGACTGACTTGTACACTAGATCTCTCATCCAATCAAAGGTCACAGGGCTGGAAAGGGAGAGAAAACCCTGTAGGGCAAACTGTGAGTGCCTGTGATATGCATTGACAAAATTGGTGGGATAACTTATTGGCTATGCTTTAATTAATAACATGTGAGATGTGTGAATGTATGATGATAATAATGATATATGGAATTTGTATAACGCAAAATCTTGTAAAGCAAACCAAATCAAAGCACTCGATACTGTGTGATGTATACTTATAATACAATTTGAACATGTTTTGATATTTACACATTATGTCCAATTTATGAAATACCATGTACAGAAAGCACTGCAGGCAGGACACTTAACTGAAAACGGCTGGTCGTGGTGGTGCTGTATTGATGAAAGTGCAAGCTGTACCCATTTATGGTGGTCTGTGGCACTGCCTGTGTCTCAGCAAAGTTTAGGGGGGGGGGGGGTGGAGGGGTGTCCAGTCAGTGATATGGCCACCCATTTCTTTCTGGTTGTGCCTCGTCTATGCACTGCACAGATCAGGGTGGAAAAAATAATGATTATGAAACCTGGAAAAGATAAAAACCTGGAGCAAGCATTCTTGGGTGAAGTGTGATTTTTTTTTTCCTTTGCAACTGGTGGTGTAGGGTGTGATTTTAATTTCGAACTGTGAAGTTTTCCTTCTTGTTTCGGTGTTTCAAGGTGATTTAATGGAAGGTGCAGGACTGGCTTGTCAGATCTTTTATGGAGGTATCTTTAGTCTGCTGAGGATGATGTTATTTTCATACATGACACCCACAGGACACTAAAAGTTTGTGCATAGCTGCTGATCCTCTACAAAGTGTAGTGTTTCCGAGTCATAGCAGCAGTGGATTGCCTCGATAAACTAACAGACAAAGATGGAGAACTTCAAGAGATGAAAGGAAACAGAGAAACTGCAACACACTTCCATGCTGCTGCCATGGTTATTCTATAGCCACAGCTCTCAGATTGCCCCGCTTTTAGTTGCTCTCAGCTGCTATCCATTCCATTCCAGCTGGTGCTAATTATAGCAGAGACTTTTCCCTTTGGACTTGGTAATAGGAAGGGGCAAATTTTAGCACTTGGCAAGTTATGCTGGATTTGTGCACTGTGTAGTACTTTCACAGTAAACATCTGCAAGTTCCCATTAACAAGAAGCTGAGCATACAAAGAAGAGATGAAGGATGGAATAAAGGCATGTACATTATCTATCTGCTGCATTTGCTGAAGTATTGGGAAGGAAGAAAGCTTTACATAGATCTATCTGTCTGCCACATACATATTGCTGAAGTATTCAATTGTCACCTGAAGAAAAGTATTGCTGATTTCATAGACATGCATTGTAGCTGCTGTTCTTTTCTCTCTCTCTCTTTTTTTTTCCTTGATTTAAAAAAAAAACTCTTTCACCACCAGGGTTTTGATGAAAGAAGTCTCTTTCAATGCAAAGTATTTTTTCAGTGCTGTTGCTGATTTCACAAATTCGCAGCATTCATTCTGTGTCAGAATACATGGTCGGTTTTTCCACTCAAAACTGGGGTGAAGGGGGATATGCATGCAGGTCAGTTGTAAGTGTGAAACCTTGTTACTGTATGAAAAACTGTCTTTTTTTAACATGACCTCCACTGTCAACTAAAGTCACCTACGGCAGTCAACTGTAGTGTCGACTAAAGTCGCCTACAGCAGCAGAAGAGTTAACGGATACCAATTTTGTTTTTTGTCAGGAGTTTTCTCGATTTTTGCTGAAACAAACTTGACCTCATTCACAGTGAATTGCTATATATCCTTTAACAAGAATTGCTGATATGTTTGCTTTAAAAAAAAAAAAAGACTGTAAAGAAATGTAAATAAACATTTTGAAACGCACATTTCTTTTTAAGAAATGGAATTACCACAGCATTATCAGAAAAAAACCAGGTATGGCAAAAATCATATGATGCCATGGAAATTCCTTTTTTTGTGCCTTCAGGGTCGCGACATGACAATTTCTATCTTTTTTTTTTCTTTTTTTCTTTTTTTACACCTGTCTGAAATCTACCTTGAAAATTTTTCTTCATATTAGTTTTTTGTTGTTGTTTTTCTTGTAAAAGATGTAACGTGTGTGCACTTTCCCCTATTTATTATCCTTTTTGTGTTTTGTTTGTATCTATAAATCAAAATATATAGGCATGCAGTGCAGTGTTTTTTTGATGACAGATCGTTGGGTATCTGTGTGAATTGCTACAGAGTGTGTGGTACATTACTTTTTAGATGTGTCATGGAGATCTCTTATGTATACTTTCTGAATTCTTCATATAACTTTTTACATTAGAAATTGAAAATTTTACTTAATTTTGAAAATCAAATATTTGATTGGTGTTTTTGGGTGTGTGTTGTGTGTTTTTTTTTTAATATAGTGAACAATCAACATAAACTGAATGCTAAAAGGAGAAAAAAAGCTTTACAATATATTTCTTTTCTTCTCCTTCTTCTTTTTTTTTTTTATACTATATACTTCTATATGATGAATAGATGCTTGTAGATATAACATAGTGCATAGATTTTATATCTTTGCACTTGCCTGTCTTATGTGTGGGTGTGTGTGCCTACCCACACACACACACACATGTATACACAAAAGCATGTTTGCATGTCTGTACCTCTTTGTACTCACTTATCTTATGTGTGGGTTTATGTGTCTACACACACACACACACACACACACACACACACACACACACACACACACACACACACACACACACACACACACACACATGCTTCATGCACACACGCACGCACACCACACACACAACACACCCACCACCACCACACCACACACACACACACACCACACACACAAACACAAACACAACACAAACACACATACACACATGTGTGATACACAACATGTATATATATATATATATATATGCACACTCAGTGATGCTATGGAATGATTGATGATTTTTGTGTGGTTGATTTACTGGTCATGCTCCTTTTCTGACTGTTTCTTTCCTTTTAAGAATTAATGGGGAATGCAATTTACTTCAGCTGTGCCATGATATTGGTGTTGTATATGTACATGTTTCATTATTTTTTCTTGTCATACCTGTGTCATTTTTTTTCAATTTGATTTCTTTTTTGTTTTCTTTTTGTTTTGAGTTTTGTTGTTGATCAGCGATCTTGATAAACAGTGTGTGTGTGTGTGTGTGTGTGTGTGTGTGTGTGTGTGTGTGTGTGTGTGTGTGTGTGTGTGTGTGTCTTTGTGTGTGTGTCTTTGTGTGTGTCTTTGTGTGTGTGTCTTTGTGCATTTGTGTGTGTGTGTGTGTGTGTGTGTGTGTGTGTGTGTGTGTGTGTGTGTGTGTGTGTGTGTGTGTGCGCGCGTGTATACATGCATGCATGCGTGTGTGTGTGTGTGTGTGTGTGTGTGTGTGTGTGTGTGTGTTTTTACATGTCAGTTTGTACTGTAAACCAGTGTACGTTCAAATTTACCACTTTCCCTTTACATAGATCTGGAAAGAGTTGGATCTGGGTTTTTACTGAAAAGAAAATCGAGGGTTGCTCTGTATCTGAATTCACTCTGTGTCATGTAGTACACATAACCTTGACTTTAATGTTGCAACCAAAGTTGTATTTAGTGGCCTGGCAAAATGCAGAACATTCATATGTAATCATGGTCATCCATGTTGAAACGCTCAGTGTGAAATTTACTTTACAATATCAACTACTTACCAGGAATCACATCACAGTTGATGACAGGAAAAAAACACCTGAAAATCTTATCTAAAAAAAACAAACAATAAAACCCCTGCTTATCAGGCTTTTATATCACCATTATCATGTCAGAATATATCTGCCAAACATATCCCACATTCACCATGTGTCTGCTGTGTTAACAATTACCTACATACTGTCAAGCATATACAAGTAGTTGATGAAGACTGTGAACGCTGTGCTCTGTATCCATTTTTTCAAACTAATTACGCAATTTGTAAAGTGAGGTATGTTTTTTTGTCAAACACAAAATCTAACTATGCAGATAAAGCTACTTCTTCTTCATCTTCTTCTTCATCTTCATCTTCTTCTTCTTCTTCTTCTTCTTCCCTTCTTCATCTTCTTCGTCTTCTTCGTTGTCTTCTTTTCTTCTTCTCTTCTTTTCTTCTTCTTAGCATCTTCTTCTTAGCATTCTTCTTCTTCTTAGCATTCTTCTTCTTCATCGTCCTTGCTTCTTCTTTTTCTTCTTCTTCTTCTTCTCCTCCTCCTACTCCTCCTCCTCCTCCTCCTCCTCCTCCTCCTCCTCCTCCTCTTCTTCTTCTTCTTCTTCTTACTCTTCCTCTTCCTCTTCTTCTCCTTCTTCTTTGAATACCCAGACAGCAACTCCTGAGGCCCTGACAAATGCTGCCATGCGCTGAAGGCCCTCCAGGGGTCCACAAAGCTTGTCCCTCATCGGCAGGTCAGTTGGCCAGATATCGGCTCTCTCAGGTTTGGGTGTGTTGGACAGGTCTGGAGGAAGTGTTCACTCCACTGTCATGGGAGAAGTGCCACAGGGGCACCCTCAGAATCTCCCCAATATGGAACTTGGTGAACATGTGATATTGAGTCTTTCACTGGTAATTAATCATAAAGAAAAAAATGGTGGAAATAGATTCAGATACCAAAGAAACAGATTTTTTTTTTTTATTAATGAGAGAAAATAATGAGCAAAAGATATTGTTTGTGGAATAAAAGAACAAATAAGAGGTTTGGTAGCCTTTTGTTTCATTCAGGTTATAGCAGTATAAATAGTTATTTATTTATTTATTTATTATTTACACCACTTTATGTCACAGCAGATTTCTCTGTGTGAAATTTGGGCTGCTCTCCCCAGGGAGAGCGCATCGCCACAAGTGCAGCGCCTACCTTTTTTTTTTTTTTCTGCCTGCAACTATATTTGTTTCCCTATCAGAGTGGCTTTTTTCTACCAAATTTTGTCAGGGACAACCCTCTTGTTGCCGTGGGTTCTTTTACATGTGCTAAATAATGATGTGTAACACACAGGATCTCGGTTTATCGTCAATGGATGGGGAAAAAGTTGTGATGTGATGATCTGAGATATTAGGTATAGCTCTTTATTGTACTGTTCTTTTCTTTTTGTTTTTTCTTAGGATTTTTTGTTGGATTTTGTTGTTGTTGTTCTGTGGATTTTTTTTCTTGAAAATTTGTGTCATTGCTTTCACTGTATCTTATGTTGTTCTGTGTATATATATATACATACATATATATATATATATATATAATATATATATATATATATATATATATATATATATATATATATATATATATAATATACTTTTTTATGTGGAGAACCATTTCATCTGGTCATATTGAAGCTATGCACAATATTGCCGATATTTACGATTGCATGTACATACACTATTTACACGATCTTGTGAGAGCTTGAATTTATATATATGTACATATGATAGGCTATTTACAAGACTCTGTGTTTCTGAAGCAAGTGAGCAATCATTTTTTGTTGATGTGTTTTACGCTTGGGTTTTTCCCTCTGCACTATGTTGTTTTCCCTCCCAGAATGTGATACCTTGCATATGATATACTGAAAGACTTGATGGTGCATATATTTATATATTTAAAAAATGCACCTCTATGTCTGTGTCTATGTGAGTTTGTTGTTGTAGCACCAATTCTGTGTAATTGCATGCAACCATATCTCAATGA
>CM060327.1:57108539-57133539 GCA_030674155.1 Stramonita haemastoma | reverse complement strand
TAAACACATCCATTGATGGAACCTGTATAAATCCACTGAATAATACAACATAGGCAGACCAGTATAGCCTACCTGTGCACGCTAACAGCAAACCCATAATCAGTCTAAGGCGTACTGAACAGACTCAGGATTATTGATCCATTAAAAAAAAAAAAAAGTTTTTAATTTCAAGGATAATGGAATAAGACTCTTGTGCTTTTTTTTTTTTTTACATCCACTCCCCATGTGTATGTAGTTTTGTAAATCTTGTCATCTGTTCCCAACGGCACACAATGGCCTACTCTTACGAGAAGCGGAACAGGATTTAACGTGGGCGCAAGATGTTCTGCGTGGTTCGCACACAGGGACCGTCGGTTTATAGGATCGGTTTATAGTTTCATCCGAAGGATGACTTTGTCGTGTCTGTATGTAGACTTCCCTTTGCCGACAGTGACTCAAATCAAACAGCAAGGTGATGGACCTATACTACAGCCGAAGGTTAAGACCTCTTCTTTCTTTTTATTCCTGGGCTAGAACTGAAGTTTACCAATGGAGATTTTGCATATCGACCGTTTTATTTACAATTAAGGTAGCCGTATTCTTATTCCTGGATGTTAAGATCATTTGACTTCAGTTCTGTGGGTCCATGAAGTCTGGGTTGAACCAGCCGCCATGGCACTGTGGTTTGGATTTCGGACTGGAAGGTCACGGTTCGATTCCCATAAGAGTCATAGGGATTTTTCGGGCTTAGACCGGTCTCCTACCCAGAGTGAGTGCGCTATGGGCTCAATGGGAAGACTGGGTTCACACAGTTGAGCTTCATCCACTTTAAGGATGCGAGTTTGAGAGTGTTGTTAAATTAACTGACCTACACTGCAGGTGTCTGCAGTTCTCGGGCCTGGTTGACGCTGGGATATATTATATAGTAAGCGTAGAGTACAACCCTGTCAAGTAGTCTCAAAGCGGATGCACTTCCACAGCAGCATCCATTACATCATCCTCATTCTCATTGATCATCATGCAATGAAAATATTGCCTCTGATTCTGTGGCCCCGGTTTCTTGGTCTCATGGTGACCTCAGATTCGGTTTCCCACACACTTCTGTGCCTATGGTGAGTTTGTGTCGAAGCCTTCGAGGTTGGAGGTTCGGGGGATCAGTCGTTGGACGGACGTTGTGGTGGTCGCCGCCTCGGGTGGGTGACTGACTCAGTCTGGCTCCGCAACTGAGCTAATACTGTCTTAGTAGGGGGCCTAGTAGGTGGTGTTCTGCGTATGTTCGCTCAGAACAGGTACCACTGAACACCACACACACACACACACACACACACACACACACACCCACACACACACACAGAGGGGGGACGGGATAGCCTAGTGGTCAGAACATTGCGCTCGCAATTTGACGACCTGGGTTCGATTCCCGTTCGAGGAGGTTTTCTCCTGGAGTTAACACTGACTCCACTCTCCCCCAAAGTCCTGCGGATGAGACTTTAAACCGAGCCCCGTGTGTGAACGCACGCAGAACATCTTGCACACACGTTAAATCCTGTTCTGCTATTCGTAAGAGTAGGCCATCGTGTGCCGGTGGGAACAGATGGCATTTACAAAACTGCATACATACGGGGACTGGATGTAAAAAAAAAGCACAAGAGTGTTTATCCCATTATCCTCGATATAAAAGAATAAATGAATTTTTTAAAAAATCACAAAATTACACTCTATAGTCAGGTAGCAATTTTGTAACAGACATTTAGATTATTTATCAAATGGTGCCAGATTATAAAACTGCAAATTCACTGTGGAATAATGATTGACCTCAATAGTGACTCGGCAGTTTTATAACCAGGCACCTGTTGAAAAAGAAAAAAAAGAGAAAAAAATTGTAACAACCTGAATGAACAGATTAAGTATCTGATTGCCAACGCTCTGAAAAAGCATCAAAGTCACTGATGTTTGATCCTTGATCGCATATGTAATCAATGTATAGCTGTGTAGATTTATTGGTCAGCCCACTGTACTAGTCGATGACATAGCCGCTATTTCGCACACATCTGTAAATTTACGTATATTTCTTTCTTTTCTGTTTGTTTTCCTCACTAACAGAGTGGGAATTATTTTTCATGATCTTTCAATCCCTTAGGGCGGGGACGGGATAGCTCAGTGGTCAGAGCACTCGCATTCCCCAAGCTAAGTTAAAGCAGCATTTAGCGTGGTTACCAACTGGGTGGGTGGCCGTTTGCGCGCATTGGCTTCAGTACAGTCTCCCAATTCACCCAGCTGTAAATGGGTACCTGCCATCTTTTGGGTCAGAGAAGGTAAACTCATACATTTTCACGCACAATATGATTTGCTCACTAATACATCACTCTTCCATAGTTTTACCCCCCCCCCCCCCCCCACACACACACCTCTTTCTCTCTCTCATGCGTGCCCGTGCACACACAAGCAAACACACACGCTACCCTACAACATTGACATGATAATTGAACTGGTTATGCATAATGTTGGCATTGCGTGTTCATGTAAGATGCCATTAAGTTTGCAAATATCTTTTTGTAGGGGTTGATTGGAATTCACATTAGATCGTGCCACCTCCCAGCCTGTGTGTGTGTGTGTGTGTGTGTGTGTGTGTGTGTGTGTGTGTGTGTGTGTGTGTGTGTGTGTGTGTGTGTGTGTGTGTGTGTGTGTGCGTGCGCGTCCGTGCGTGCGTGCGTGTGTGTGTGTGTGTGTGTGTGTTGTGATGTGTTGAGTTGTGGTGTGTGTGTGTGTGTGTGTGTGTGTGTGTGTGTGTGTGTGTGTGTGTGTGTGTGTGTGTGTATGTGTGTGTACACGCGCGCCTGAGTGTGTGTGTAGGCAATGTAGGCCTTAATGCAATCATTATAGGGCAGATTTAGTATTTCGTGTGAATGTTCTGCGTGCTGAATTATGGCTGGGTGCTATGAATGATGTAATATGTAAATGTGTTTCCATAACTATGCATTCATTTATTTATTTATTTATTTAATCTTTTATATCGAGGATAACAAAATGAGCAATCATGTGCTTTTTCTCATCCGGTCCCCGTGTGTATGCAGTTTTGTAAATATTGTCATCTGTTCCCACCGGCACACGATGGCCTACTCTTACGAAAAGCGGAACAGGATTTAACGTGTGCGCAAGATGTTCTGCGCGCGTTCGCACACGGGGCCTCGGTTTAAAGTCTCATCCGAAGGACTTTTGGGGAGAGTAGAGTCAGCACTGATGTTAACTCCAGGAGAAAAACCTCCATTGGGGAGTGAGGTGTCAGAGACTGTGCTTCTCTGGGAGTAGCAGCATTTTTAGGGCTGCATCCATCTCCCTTCCCTCAGTTTGGGGAGGGGGGGGGGGGCTTGTGTCATCTTTCAAAGCTTGAGTTTTAGATCAAGGTTTGATGAGATGTAGCCTAATTATGGTGTGCAAAGTTTGAGAGATTATGTCTTTATGAAAAACAAAACATCAAATCCAAAGCCCCCCTCCCCCCCCCCCCCATTTAAACTATAGGTAGGTATAGGCTACATATCTTGAACCGAAGTATAACACACACACACACACACACACACACACACACACACACACACACACACACACACACACACACACACAATGTATACACACACACACAATGTATACACACACACACAATGTACACACACAATGTACACACACACATATAATATATATATATATATATATATATATATATATATATACATATATATATATATATATATATATATATATATATATATATATATATACGGGTCAGAAGGTATAGATATATTACTTATGTATGATGCTCAGGCTTTCGCGGCATCTTATGTTTGTTCAGGTCTAGCACTGTTGCCTCACAAAAATTGCCTTGTTTCTAGGGTGGCCCGAGGCGCCAAAGTGGGATGACTTGCGACCACAGTCTCCAAATCGGACAACTCCGCCAGGACTCTAATACAATCTCAACAACAGCAACATGGGTAGGCTATATTTTGACCTACTCAGTTGGACAGTCAAGCTAGTCTATTACAGTCTGTTCAAAGACTGGATCCCACAATTCTCATTAAGAACAAGGCCTGCAGCTTTATTGACAAAAACTTAAAATGTGGTTAATGTAGGGCTGTTCTACTCTAAGATGCTTTTGAACAAATAAAAATAAACAATCATGCAACTCTGTCCACTACTAATTTGACTAGACTCTTGGTCGAGCAGGTACTTAAAAAGTGACATACCCCTTCCTTCCCACTCTTCGTGGGAAGTACAAGTTAACTAGACATTGACATATGTCAGTGGGTACAAATCTTTGATATTATATAAATCTGTGGGTGCAAGAATGGGTGTGTGGGTGTGTTTTTTCCCCGGGTCACACCATGAAAATGATTCATCGTTGCCTGTTGGCATACCCGACAACAGTCCATGCGTGACAATAATAATGATCCCCAGAGGACTTTGGACACGACGATGAAATAAAATAATTTACTTATATCATCATTCTTCGACTAAGCGCGTTTGTTAATAATACATTGTGAAATTTTCGTCTGGCTAACGAACTAGCGAATTTTAGGACACACCTGTGTTTGTCGCCAAAGCATAAACAGGTGGCGCTGCGTAATACACCTGAGTCACGTGATACAGGAAGTCATCAAATCGTTTGGGACACTTCACCCGGGTGAAATCCGAAGCCGGTGGGACTGTAAGTGGAGTTTTGAACTTCAGGAGTGACGCCAAACACCTTCGCCTGATCTGTGGACTTTTCTAGATACACTCGACGATAAGCAATCGATTTGATTGTGATTGCATTGAGAAACAGTAGGTTGGACTGAAGTTTGAAAGTGAGTCTTGATTAACGAACGCCATGTCTGCAAAAACGACTTGGATGTCTGGTGGAAGTGGAAGCGGTGTTTACGATCCTGTTACAACAGGAGACAATGTTCAAGTGCAGTACAGCGATCAAGACGAGGGCTGGTTGAGATTTCACGGACGCAAACACAACTATGGAACATATCGAAACTCAGGACTGAAAGGATTATGCGACGAAATCAGGAACAGGACACGACCGAAATGTCTTCTCATCGGCTTCGTTTCGTGTGGCATGCTACTACTTCTGATCGCCATCATTGTAATCGCGTCAGCTCGAGACTCGGTCCCTGTTCCTAAGTTTGAGAAATGGACCCACAAAACGACAGGTGAGTTTGTGAACTGGTGGGGTTATTAAATAATATTCGTGTGGATGCAAGGTTATCGTGAAAGTGAGGTCACGTGGTATGGCCGGATCAGTGGATGAGTCATTGGATTGGTGGGCCTGTCAATCTAGGCCTATAAAGACTGGTTTTGCTTTCGTTCTTACACATGAACAGCTTATAAACATTAAAACAACAAATGCCGCACAAGGGGAGACTCAGGAGGACGTTAAGCTCTAGATATATGTTCAAATAGGCGTGAGGCAAAACTTTTATTTCAGTAGAAAAATAATAGTGGGTTGTGTCAGTGTCACACCACTCACTGTGTGTTTGGGTGGGGGGTGGGGATTGGGGGTGGAGGGGGGATACAAAGAAAGAAATTTATGTATACCTACCCAACATGGTTCATCTGACTTAGATGACAAACAGACATTAATTTGAGGCTAGTTGATTTTAACTGTTCTTTATATTCTACTTTGGCCTACTTGAACTTGATGCAGGAAACAAAACAGACATGATGTAATGTATCATCATATAATATAAAAATGGCTAGTCACATGCTGTTTACTTGGAGCAGGAAACAAAACACTAGATAGTTGCACCAGGGAAAGCTAAAATCACCATAGAATTAGTCCCGGTTGACATTTCTAGACTGATAACTTTAAAATATTATCATAAATTAAATGCCTTTTGCCAGTTTTGGTTTGCCACAATGAGACAATAACAAAGCACTCCAATTACTGAATCAGTGAGCAGCATGCTAATACTATATTACTATATTGTGAAGAATATACTGTCCAGGGTTATTAATAATAGACACTAAGAGTAAGACAGACCTGCTTACCAACTTGCTATGCTCAATTTGGATTAATAAAAAGTTGTTGCAATCCCTGTAAAGAAACCCACTTTCATTTTATGAGCTTGGCTCATCTCTCATTGTCTAGTTTAATTTATATAATATCCCCATGCATGTCTGTGTGTGTATATGTAGGGTGTTTAAAAAAAAAAAAAGTTCTCATTTCAAGGATAATGGAATTTAAGCATTTGTATGCACATCCAGTCCCCATGTGTATGCATTTTTGTAAATTTTTGTCATCCATTCCCACCTGTACACAGTGGCCTACTCTTCCAATAAATGAAATGGGTTTTTGCATGTGTGCAAGATTTCTGCATGTGTTGGCATACAGGACTCGGTTTATTATTCATAGTCTCATCTGAAGGACTTGGGGGGGGGGGGGGGGGGGGGGGGGGTGTTTGGAGTCGACACTGATGCTCCAGAGGAAAAATCCCTTGAACGAGATTTGAATCTGGTCAACAGATCATGAGTGCATCACTCTGACCACCAGGCTATCCAATCCTCTCATGTGAGGGTGTGTGCATGATAGACTCTCATGTGTGCACCTCTCTGTGATGTGCACTATGTGTTTGTATAGTGTCAACTGTCATGCCACTTATACTGTGTATGTGTGTGTGTGTGTGTTGTGTGTGTGTGTGTGTGTGTGTGTGTGTGTGTGTGTGTGTGTGTTTGTGTGTGTGTACTCGGTGTGTGGTGTACCTGTGTGTGTGTGTACTCTGGTGTGTGTTGTGTGTGTGTGTGTGTGTGTGTGTGGAGAGAGAGAGAGAGAGAGAGGAGAGAGAGAGAGAGAGAGGAGAGAAGAGAGGAGAGAGAGAGAGAGAGAGAGAGAGGAGAGAGAGAGAGAGAGGGGCCTTAATCAAGTTAATGGAAAATACTTGTTAAAACTAGTTGAATCATATGATGTGCTAAGGAAAAATAGAATTAATGAATAAATCAGTATGGAATTGGAATAGTATTAAGTAAGACTGAGGCAAGAGAGTTTGACTTAGTTTAATTAGCTAGAGCAGTTGACAGTGTAAAAATTTGTGTGTGTGTGAGAGAAAAGCCATTGATAAAAATACAGAAGTCAGTATCAGTATCATAAGTGAACAAACGTATTAAATAATTCTGTTAGAATGGATATAAAATTATGGTTTATATTATAAAAAAAAAATTATTATTGGTTTTGTTTAATATAATCACAACTCTGGACTGTCTGTAGGAAAAGAACAATAAAATTAAAAGAGCCTGTGTTTCCTCTGATCGGATAAGCTAGGAGAGGGCATGGTAAAACTTCAAAAGAACAACGTTGGCTGGCGCTCTTTCTCTTTTTCTCATTTTTTGGTCCAGTGATCTGGAACGATCTCCTTCTCTCCCTTCTTCAGAAGCCTACCTTACCTATGAGGCTATGTATTTTATCTATAACACTTTAGTTTTATATCCAGCCTCAAGACATTAAATCATTTCAGAGTTAAGATTTCCTCCACTTGTTTCATCTTATAGCTGCCCTGCTCTCAACAGCTGAAATAATCACCACCCTGCCGAAGATGAAGTGTATTATAATTAATTGTTATGCATGTGGTGAGTGTGAGTGTGTGTATGCGTGCGTGCATGTGTGTGTGTGTGTCACTGTGTGTGTGTGTGTGTGTGGGTGTCACTGTGTGTGTGTGTGTGTGTGTGTGTGTGTGTGTGTTGTGTGTGTGTGTGTGTGTGTGTGTTGTGTGTGTAGATTTGAATTTGTTAAAAGTTCTCTCAACTGTTTGCGTATAATGTAAGAATAGGTTGAATGCAAGCACTTTGAATTTGTTTTTGCAAGATTACTCATATAGCACTATTATTTATAGTATACATTCTGTTTAATATCATTAAATTATTATTATTATTATTATCATCTGTTTTATCATCATCATCATCATTATTATTATTATATTAATATTTATTATTATTACCTTTAATACAAATTTAATAAGAGCACTTCTGCAAGTACGTTTACACACACACACACCCACACACACACACACACACACACACACTAACACACTAACACACACACTAACACACACAAAATAAGAAGAGTAGGCCATTGTATGCCGGTAAGAAAGGAGAACAAAATAATTGACAAAACAGTGAAAACTGCTTAGTGCGGGTGGCATATTAATAATAAATTACTTTGCAGTATCAATAATTCAATGACATAAATTTGGATTAGCTGCTTATTCATGAGTATAAATTTCTAAGTGAAAATCAATGTATTGTGTGTCAATCAGGTCTGAATTTCCGACCAGCTGGACATCTGAGCACCGTGTTCCTGCCTTTCAGTCCACGGCTGGGAAAAGAAGAGTCCTACCTGAACTACACCCAGCAGTTAGATGCTGCTGTGGAACGTAAGCTCCAGGCATCCTGAATTCACTTTTTAATGAATTTTTTATCCTTGCATACTCTGTCATTGATTTCGTTTGAAAATTGTTTTAACATGATAATTCAGCAGTCTTTAGTTAAGAAAAGCTCAGGTTGCTAGTTGGAGTGATTGGGAATTTTCCCCAAAAATAGGTGGATGTTGAAAAAGAAAAATTCTGGATTAAAATCTGCTGTAATACTATTAATGTATTGGAAAATGTTGTAACTTAGAAGTTAGCTGGTTTCAGCATCATTTGTTATGACTCAGCTAAAGAACGCATTTTCATAGCTTTAGTTGAAGTACTTGACGTTTCATTATTATTATTTTAGAGTGGGGAACACTGCGAACCAAATGCTGAGTTACTTTCTAAATTTATAAGTAAATTACTAATTAAGATTGAACTGCTTTTCTTTAAAAGGATGTTATTTGCAAAAGAAAAAACAAATGTATAGATTAGTTTTAATACTTGTATGTTGTTTAAAGACTAGGGGGTGTCATTGTGATAATCACTCATCTGCTTTTTAAAGAGTTAAGATTGTATAACAGTATTTTATCATGCAGGTCTTTGCCTTCAAAGTGTATTCTAATCCATGATCATATTCTGCTGGAAGTCTTTTAAAGTTTTATAGGGTTTTTTTTCTTCTGTTTTTTGTTCCTCAGCTAGGGCTCAGAGCTTTATCAATGGCGAGATTTGGTGTATACATGCATGTGTAACTGTTTTTACTCACCATAGGCATTAAAATAGCAGCAGCCTCATTTCAACTTGGGGATGTCGTCATCTGGGAAGTTTTATGAGTGTCAATTGACTGTCACACTTATTTAAAATAATCCTTTACAACAACAAGCAATGTGGCATATTATATTATTGAAGTTTCAGGTACTGGTTTTAATTTTTTAAAAAAATTCTTTTAAGTTACCTTAGTTTTTCACAATGTTATGGTCACCTGGATAGTGAATGAGGCTATGATGGAACCACCTTGGCAATAACGTTAATTAAGGTAAAAATTTGATTTTGATCTTGGTAGTTTGATCTGTGATATTAATGCTGCCCGGGTTTAATCACCTATCAGGGCTTTACAAGTTTAGTTTTAAAGGGTTGTCATGGCTTCTAAAGACATCACTAGCATAAACTAAGAGAATCACACTAAGCTACACATGATAACTGCTTTGTTTTTCCCACAGCGTACAAAACGATACACATTCACAACGGCCCCAACGTTGTGTGCAACTCGACCTACAACCCACCCGACAAAGTGTGCCAGCAGCCTGTGTCCGTGTTTGGAACAAGCTGTGTTCGCACCCACAGATATGGCTATGCAGCTGGACAGCCCTGCGTTCTGTTCACCTTCAATGTGGTAAGTGGGAACACCAGTCAGCAACACTTCTACAGGACTGGACCATCCTTTTTTTTTATTATTATTTTCAAAAACAAAAAAATTTATTATTTTTTTTAGGACTGGACCATCTCTTTGCTGGTAGTTCTAGCCAGTGGTTTGATCAAGTCATGGGATTTTTTTCTGTCTCTTGACTAGAGCTCTGGGGTTCCTGTTGTAAAAGTTTGCATTTATATATATAATAAATGCCGCGCTGGGCCTAGTGGTTAGGGTGTTGTACTCGTAATCTAAAGGTTGCGGTTCGATCCAGCTATTCCGCTATGGCGTTGTGCCTTGGAAAAGGCACTTTACGGCTATTTTCTCACCCACCCAGGTGTAAAAGGGGTACCAACTTGTGTTGGGGGTTAATCCTGCGATAGACTGGCGTCCTATCCAGGGGGGAGTCTATGACTCTCAGTCGCTTAACGCCACAGAAACGGGATAAGCCCCGGCCTGATGAGCCTTATGGCTCGGGACAGACTTTAACTAACATATATTATATTATATTATATGCGACTATTTGTTTACCTACCAATTATTTTTGGTTTCTTACTAGGCGACCTTAATGGGTACCTGCCCTCTTTAGGGTCAGGGAAGGTAAAGCAACGAGGGAGAGGAGATGGGCGCCGCCCTCAATAGGCTGGCCCCTAGAGAAGCTGAAGTCTCTGATGCCTCACTCCCCTATGACCATGTAGATTATGGGACACCTTGACCTTTTTTTTTTTCTTTTTTCTTTTTTTTTTTTAACTAGGCAGCCTCACCCAAATTCACTAAATCATAGTCCAGGAATTGGCAGCTTTGTGACTATTGAAGAAATATACTTAGTTATAAAATACAGTATGTAATTGTTCATTTAGTTATAGTACAGTATGTATCACAGACAGTTGACTGAAGATAAAAACATTAATTTACTTTTGTTTTACAGGTAAGTCTAAGTTCACAGAAAAGACATAGTTGACTAAGTTGAATGTGGAAACTTTCTTGAAAGACTGAATCAAAACTGATTTTGTACCCTTTCTCAAATATGGAAGGTCAGTCACTGTTGGCGTTGCTTCTCTTCTAAGATGGAAAAGAAAGGGAATGTTGTTTAAAGACGCTTGTAATACCACCTACACTGTTTGTCATAGCAGATTTCTCTGTGTGAAATTTTAGGCTGCTGTGCCCAGGGAGAGCGTGTCACCACAAGAGCAGCATCACCCTTTTCCCCTCCAACTGCTTAAAATTAAATTGTATAATTTGTTTACTTTACCTAGATCATAGTGCTCAGCTTTTGCCAGGGACATTTTTGTTGCCATGGATTTGTTTTTAATGTGTGATTAATGTGTATTGCTATTCATACACGATATTGGTGTTTTGTCTTTAATATTCTTTTATTTCTTCATTTTATTTTGAGGACAATGGAATAAGTGCCCCTTTGCTTTTTTACCTCCAGTCCCTGTGTTGTATGCAGTTTTGTAAATTTTGTCACTTGTGTTTGACCTCTTTCAGTGCATTCGAAAAAGTTTTTTCTGCTACATTATAATTTGTTATGTCAAATTGTGGGTTTTTTTTTTTACCAAACCCTATCTTTTTTTTTTTCAGCATCAAAACTACACAGCACGTGGTCTTGCTCCGCATGACGGCCAGTTATACATAAAAGCGGAAAAAGTCCTGAAAGACCGCTTTTCTCCAGAGAGCATTGGCATCTCGTGTGAACCTGCTGTGAGTGTGTGCATAACATTGCCTTTTTCTGATTGAAAAGAAAAATGTTTTCCTTTTTGCTGTTCTTGTCTTTTTTTTTTTTTTTTTTTACAGGTTTATACTGTGATACTAGACATGTAATCGCATCTTTTAAAATCTTTTCCTTTTTGCAGTTTTTGTCTTTTTTTTTTTTAAAGGGTTTATACCGTGATACTAGACATGTAATTGCATCTTTTGGTGGGATATGATTTATGATACCCGATAGGTAACAAGTCATTTTGTTCAGTCTTTTCTCTTAATTTGATGTAATGGTTTGGAAGCAGCAATTTTGGAAGTGAAAACTTATTAAATTTCACTCAGTTCTGTATATTAAATAAAGGATTGGGCATGCAACTTATTATCAAATTCACTCAGTTCTGTATATTATTGTAAAGGATTGGGCATGCAACTTATTATTAAATTCACTCAGTTCTGTATATTATATAAAGATTGGGCATGCATCTTATTATTAAATTCACTCAGCTCTGTATATTATATAAAGGATTGGGCATGCATCTTATTATTAAATTCACTCAGTTCTGTATATTATATAAAGGATTGGGCATGCATATTATTATTAAATTCACTCAGTTCTGTATATTATATAAAGGATTGGGCATGCAACTTATTATTAAATTCACTCAGCTCTGTATATTATATAAAGAATTGGGCATGCATCTTATTATTAAATACACTCAGTTCTGTATATTATATAAAGGATTGGGCATGCATCTTATTATTAAATTCACTCAGTTCTGTATATTATATAAAGGATTGGGCATGCAACTTATTATTAAATTCACTCAGTTCTGTATATTATATAAAGGATTGGGCATGCAATTATTAAATTCACTCAGTTCTGTATATTATATAAAGGATTGGGCATGCATCTTATTATTAAATTCACTCAGTTCTGTATATTATGTATAGGATTGGGCATGCAACTTATTAAATTCACTCGTTCTGTATATTATGTATAGGATTGGGCATGCAACTTATTAAATTCACTCTGTTCTGTATATTATATATAAGGATTGGGCATGCAACTTATTAAATTCACTCAGTTCTGTATATTATGTATAGGATTGGGCATGCAACTTATTAAATTCACTCTGTTCTGTATATTATGTATAGGATTGGGCATGCAACTTATTAAATTCACTCTGTTCTGTATATTATGTATAGGATTGGGCATGCAACATTAAATTCACTCTGTTCTGTATATTATGTATAGGATTGGGCATGCAACTTATTAAATTCACTCAGTTCTGTATATTATGTATAGGATTGGGCATGCAACTTATTAAATTCACTCAGTTCTGTATATTATGTATAGGATTGGGCATGCAACTTATTAAATTCACTCAGTTCTGTATATTATGTATAGGATTGGGCATGCAACTTATTAAATTCACTCTGTTCTGTATATTATGTATAGGATTGGGCATGCAACTTATTAAAATTCACTCTGTTCTGTATATTATGTATAGGATTTGGCATGCAACTTATTAAATTCACTCTGTTCTGTATATTATGTATAAGGATTGGGCATGCAACTTATTAAATTCACTCAGTTCTGTATATTATGTATAGGATTGGGCATGCAACTTATTAAATTCACTCAGTTCTGTATATTATGTATAGGATTGGGCATGTTAAGTTAAAGTCTGTCCCGAGCCTAAGGCTCATCAGGCGGTGCTTATCCCGGTTTCTGTGGCTTAAGCGACTGAGAGTCATAGACTCCCTGGATAGGACGCCAGTCTATCGCAGGTTAACCCAACACAAGGTTGGTACCCTTTTACACCTGGGTGGGGTGAGAAAATAGCCGTAAAGAGCCTTTTCCAAGGGCACAAGCCATGCGAAGCTGGGATCGAAACCCGCAACCTTAGATTACGAGTCAACGCCCTAACCACTAGACTACAGCGGCGGCTAGGATTGGGCATGCAACTTATTAAATTCACTCAGTTCTGTATATTATGTATAGGATTGGGCATGCAACTTATTAAATTCACTCTGTTCTGTATATTATGTATAGGATTGGGCATGCAACTTATGAATAAATCCACTCAGTTGTGTATATCATAAAAAGGATTTGACGTGCAACTTAGGATTAAATTCACTCAGTTTTGTACAGGATTGGACATGCACCATATGTGACGCTCCACCACGAAATGAGTCGCTTAGCACATAATTACTTCTCCGCTAGGACCCATTAAAGGCAGGTGGGGGTGAGGTGGTCGATTTTGAGATTTTGATGGATTATAAAATTATAGCACTCCTTCTACCTTTTAGTGAAATATCGAGGCATAGATCTGTTTCCTTTTGTCTTTCAACATGCTTTTAAAATAGCAAAGCCTTCATTCTGACCATCTATTAGGATGCTAAACTTGTCAATTACTCATTTTGACATTTCCTGCAGTCTATCATTTCAATTTCCGATAACTTTTGATGGAATTGTTCGATTTTCAGTCTGATTTTTTGTATTGTATAGCCATTTCATTGCAAATTAATAACATGTCAATAACTAGAATTTGACCTCTGGTGCAGTGCGACTCCTTATGTGGTGGAGCGTCACATATGATTAAATCAACTCAGTTCTGTATATTAAATAAAGGATTGGACATGCAACTTAGGATTAAATCCACTCAGAACTGTACACTCTCCCCAAAAGTCTTTTGGATGAGACTATAAACTGAGGCCCAGTGTGCGAACGCATGCAGAACATGTTGTGCACACGTTAAATCCTGTTCCACTTTTTGTAAGAGTAGGCCATCGTGTGCCGGTGGGAACAGATGACATTTACAAAACTGCATACACACGGCAACTGGATGTGAAAAAGCACATGAAGGCTTATTCCATTATCCTCAATATTAAAGAATAAAAAATAAACTAAAAATAAATGAAAATAGAATAAACACATAGGATTGGACAAGGTAACAAGTCATAAACCCTTTCACAGACGCCGGAGGACAGGAAATACGTGGGCAACATCAGTGCCCTGGGCGAGGCCATCGACTACCACCCCAGAGAGGGCTTCCCGGCCTACTTTTTCCGTCCCCGCACACCGACAGCTTTGTGCCCCCGGCAGTCATGGTGCAGTTCCGCACCATCCGCGACTCGGTGAAGGAGCCACACATGGTGCGGCTGGTGTGCTCTGCCTGGGGCATCGTGCAGGATCCTTCCGGAAAAGCCGTCAATGATGACGTGTTCACCACATCCTTCGTGTTCAGGATCGGATAGGTCATCGTCAAAAGAAACGTTGTTTGATGTAGGGGGGTGGTGGGGGGGTGGGGGAGAGGTTGGGAAGGGGTGCTGACTTGATTGAAAGAGAGGAGTGGGGGAAAAAAAATCGTCATTGATTTATTTTCTGGTCACTCATTGAACAGACTAATGGTTTTGTTATGTGTTTTTAAATTGGGTGGGTTTGCTGGTGTGACGTTGGATAAGGAACGTTGCTTTACACGAAAGAGAGATTTCCTAGGAGTGTTTTTGTTAGTTGTTTTTTATTTAGGGTTCTGTTTGTTTTTTTGTTGTTTTCTTTCAGTGATCTGTAATTCCACGCATGGATTTTATCTTGCATTTGAAGAAATGTAAAGTATTTGGCTTTCTGGAACAGTATTTTTAAACAAAACAGTAGGAAGAATACTGGCAAAACGGCTTTAGCAGACCTGTGCTGTGTTCAGCAAAGCAGTGTGTGTGTAGTTTAAAACGAAGATTTGCAAGCACTGCACCGGCATAACTCCCCAACTCACAAGATAAAGAGACCAATACCAGACAATTTAGATGAGACCATCTTGATTGACCCTCTTAGTCCCAAACTGGGATTTGCCGGGATTGAATAATTGCCCCCCCTGAATCCGGAACCAGGATTTGCCGGGATTTACACACAGTAGATTTCCATTATGCTGTGACCATGACTAATTGCTACCACATGCCAAAGCTCTATCAGGCCAGAGGTAGAAACCCTGCTGAGAGTCTGGAAGTAATTATAGCTGCTGGTATGTACTTGCAAGGAGGAAAAGGCCAGCCAGCATGTGTGCCTGACCTGATTTGGTGATGGCATGCGAAATCTAGGGGCAGTTTGTGTTCAGAGAATCAGAATGCAAGAGGGTTAAAGCATCATGTGACAACCATGCTATAATCAGGATGGTCTTGTTTGCATGCCAGTGAGGCCATGTGCCTTCGGAGTGCTTCAGCTGTTTGTTAATGCCCAGTTTCCAGTCTCTAAAGAATACATGCACAGTGTAGACTAAGAACTCCTGTGTGGTAATTGGAAGATGTGTTTTGTCAGATTATCCTACCGCGAAGATTCTCGTGGCATGATTTTTGTGATTCATTTTTCTTTTGTTTATTTATTTGTTTTCTTGTATTTATTTATTTTTAACGGAGAAGGGAGATAAAAAATTTTAAAAACCAAACAAACCAACAGCAATCAGAAAGAAAGGGGAAAAAAAAAAAAAGACACCATGAAATATACGTAACAGAGTGTAGAAATCTGATGATTATGAGAAAAAAAAAGAAGAGTTTGAGGGACCAGTAGTAAGATGAGTACAGAGAGACATTGAAATGTGTGTAAAACAACACACAGCGTAACAAAACCAATAATGATGAAGACACAGGGTGTAAGAACATAGGCAGAATGAGTGTAGAAAGATGATACAATGCATTACAATCTGATTCATGAAGCATTTTGCCCTCTCCACCACAATGTAAATGCCAGCAGTTTTAGGTGGACATTTTGGAGGAGAAAAAAACTAAATGGATGCCAACTTTCAGCTTTCAGTGCTACACTTAAGTTGGACTGATTTCAGCTTTCAGTGTAAAACTGAGCTGGACTGATGCCAACTTTCAGTGTAAAACTGAGCTGGACTGATGCCAACTTTCAGCTTTCAGTGTAAAACTGAGCTGGACTGATGCCAACTTTCAGTGTAAAACTAAGCTCCTTTGTATACTTGTTCACACAGTGGCAGACCGATTAAAGGTGTTAATTGGAAAACCATGATACCTTAGAGAGAAAAAAATAGCCTGTAATCTGTTTATGGCTAGATTTTGGCAGCGTACAAGTAATTTCATTGGGATTGATGATCTGAGAGGTTTTGTTTATCTGCTTTTTGTAGGCTGGGATGGTTATAATGCGCATACGTATGCAGCACTTGACTGAAGAAGTGTAGATTTTGCTTGATTAGTTGCGTACCTGTAGGCATGGTTTTTGGCAAATAGTGTAATATTCAGAAACAGCGTAGTTTGTGTCTAGAGTTGTTCAGTTCGGTGGTATCAAGTCACACGGAATGGCTTCGTTGTGCCCTGTTTGGTTTTGGTTTGGTTTGATTTATTCAAATACAGGCAAGGAACCAGTATGTCATGGTCCTTTTTTTTTCTTTTCTTTTTTTTTTCTTTTTTTTTCTCCTTTTTTGTTACTTACAGTCAGGGCGGGTTTTTTTTCTCAACAACTGCTTGTGTTAGGTGGTTGGTTTTGTTTGTTTGTTTGTTTGTTTTTTTCCACTGAATTTGTTTTGGGATCTCATATGTTTTAAAAGAAAAAGAAAAGGTCCAACAGCTTCAGACAAAGCAGAGTAGAGAGAGACATACTTTGTGATGATAAAATTTAAAAAATGGTAAACTCTTTATTTGGGGATGGGATAGATCAGTGGTGAGAGCACTCGCTTTCCCCAAGTCAATGTTAAACAGTATTGAGCGTGGTTACCAACTGGATGGTGACGTTTGCATGCCTTGGCATCAGTACAGTCCCCAAGTTCACCCAGCTGTAATGAGTATCTGCCCTTTTTAGGGTCAGGGAAGTAAAGCAGTGAGGAGAGAGATGGGTCCCGCCCTCAATATGCTGGCCTAGAGAAGCTGAAGTCTCTGACACCTTGTTCCCAAACAACCGTATAGGTTATGGGAACACCTTTACCTGTACTTTTTTTGAACTGCTTATTTGGTTTCTAAGTTTTTAAAGCTGAGGATGGTTTTTCAGTTCAACTTTAACTAACTGTGTATTGTTGTGAGTGTTTCATTCTATGATTTTGTTGTTGCTGTATCTCCTTTGTGGGCAGCAGTCCAGTAACCATGTTCATCTTTCTCTTACATGTACACACACACTCACACACACACTCACTCACACACACCACACACACACACACACAACACACACACACACACACACACACACACACACACACACACACACACACACACACACACACACACACACAACACACACATAACACAACACACACATTCACTCACTCACTCTTTGCTGAAATCAAATGTGAGAAATGACTTGGTCGGTTGATGTTTAATCATTTTCTATTGTGAACATTCAAACCACAGACAGACTTGCAGTACCTGTTCCATATCCTCGCTTCTCCCCCATTGTAATCCTCCCCCCCCCCCCTCCTCCCCCCTGCCTCAAGCTTTTTCCTTTATTCCATAAACTTTGACCTTTTTTGGTGTGTGTTTTTGTAACATTGTACATAATTATGAAGAAAAAGTAGTCAGATAATGAATGTATATGTATAGTTGAGGCATAGAAGATTTCTTTTGATGATGAATTTTAGCAAGGCCTCTGTTTTTAAAAAAAAAAGTTTTTTGCTTTATGCGTTTTTTATCTGCCAATCTCTCGGATATTGAGGTCTGACAGGGTTGGAATGAGGTGGGAATGTGTGTGTGAGTCGTCCATACACATCATGTTCATCCCCTTCATCAGCCAATGAATGACTAGAGTCTTCTGATTGGGAGAGAACATATTGCACGTCCTGTGTGTCTTGTTTCCATCTGTGGTCATTTTCATCAGTCACTGCTTTGTTAACGGTTTAATATCCTTCCGTCGCATAATATCGTATGGCTATGTAACTCACCAGGCAGTGTTTTTGTAGAAACCGAATGTTAATCATTGGCATACATATCATCATAATGTATATTGAAACAGATGGATATGAAATAAAAGTACTTCTTTATCTTTTATACAGTATTTTTTACAGAGTATTTTTATCCATTCAAATGAAGAACTAGTACATTTTTAAAGAGTTAATCGTCCAAAACATCGAGGAAGTAATTTAAGATTGACTGTGTGTTAAGTGTAGAGATTTTAAGTGACATTTGGAAATATCACAGATGTTCAGCAATTTATTAATACTGAAAGAGTTTGGATTGTTTATTTTTAACACTTAGATGGGGAAAAAATGGATGACTTTTTACATTCATTGTAAATTTTACATGAGAGTGAAAAACCTTGACCAAGCCACATAAACTATCTTTTAAATATATATGCATGCTTTCAAAAAAAATAATAATAAGGGCATGTACTTATATACATGCTCTGTTATTTGCTCACTTTGTCCATGTTGTGACAGACCATTAGAAATGTGGATTATTCTTTGGAAAATGTACACACTTTTTTTTTCAGAAAACATTCCGTCAGGTGTTGTTAATGTTATTTCACTGAAGCTTTTTGGCACAAAAATGGGTCTTTATATGCAAGTTATACTACATTGAATTAATCATTTGAAACAGGTTGTAAACATGTATGCAGTTGTTTTTAAGAGTTATTTGTTATTGCTCGGAAAAGTGCTCTTAAGATTTTCAAATGTTTCCTTGCAGCTATGTCAGAAGAGATTTTAATCTGAAGGTCAGCTTTTGTCGTTGATTTGTTTTCTTTGCACGTGCGTGCGCTTGCATGCATGCATTCACGCACACGCACGCACGCACACACAACACACACACACACACACACACACACACACACACACACACACACACACACACACACACATCTAATCGCAAACGAATATGTGCTCACACGCAAAAAATGTACTCACAAATGTGTGGAAAAGGCAAGTATTTATTTGAAACAAATCCTGCAGTCTTACGAAAAGGTACATAATTATTTCTGTCTACTAAAGCAAAATGATTCACATACACACACACACACACACACACACACACACACACACACACACACACACACACACACACACACACACATATATATATATATAGATATAAAATGTTTGTGTTTAACAATCATTGGATTCGCCAAAGTGAAGTGAAAAAGGGTCACAGAGAACTAGCACTGTATCATCCTGTTCAAAGCAGACATGTTCGTTCCAACCAACATTTATTTTTCTGAGCTACATTATAATCATTATTTAGCAAGTGAACAAAAAATATGAAATGTATTTTGGAAATGTCCTTAATGTCGAGAGAAACAATAAAAGCTGTCAACAGGAACACACCACACCACACACACCAACACACACACACACACACACACACACACACACACACACACACACACACACACACACACACACACACACACACACACACACAATGTTGAACATCAGTCCAAACAGATAAGTTGAAAGTCACACACATCACACACACACACACACACACACACACACACACACACACACACACACACACACACCACACACACACACACACACACACACACACACAACACGCACGTAATACTGCGTGTTTAGCAACAAGTCATTTCAACTATTAGTTCTGAGACAGTTTAAAGAAAATGATTCCCTTCAGATACTTTTTCATCAAATTTTTTCACCATTTTTCCTTTTTCTTGCTTTCTCTGGATGTTCATCACTCATGGATTGGAAATCTCACCGAGTATGGTTGTTATTTTTTGTATTCTCAGTGAAAGTGGGGTGTCTATTTACCTGTTATTGTAAATGTACGCTATATATATATTTGTAACCCAAGTATTTGTCCTATCTAACCACTGTGCCATGTGAGTGATCAGTGCAAGTCGGTCATTTCAGTCCAGTCATGAGTGTGATGAACGTTTACGATAAAATCCACTTCATTCTCTCTTCTTCTTCTGTTTTGTATGGGAAATGAGGAATCCAGGCTGTTGTTTGATTTTTTTTTATCATTTCATATATATACATTGTTGTTAAACTGCAATGAGAACTGTAACATTCCATACCCCATTTCTTCTGAACTGTTGTGTGTGTGTGTTATGGATCTATTTACTCTTTTATTATCCTCGTGTAATGTGATGTGTTGACTGTATTGCCTTCGCAGATCTTTTTACTAGGTAACAATCCGTGATTCATTTGTCCATGCTGTGTATATTTTTCCTGCTCGTATCTTTAGGGTGGTTTTTTTTTTTTTTGGGGGGGGGGGGGGGGGGGGGGGGAAGGGATGAGGAATAGCATCACTTGTGAAGAGATTCAAGATATGAACTTTCTGCTGTGCATATATATGAGTTCATGTGTGTGTGTGTGTGTGTGTGTGTGTGTGTGTGTGTGTGTGTGTTGTGTGTGCTTTAGGATTTTTATTTTATTTTATGAGTACATGTATTTGTGTGTGAGACACAGAGAGAGAGGAGAGAGAGAGAGAGAGAGAGAGAGAGAGGAGAGAGAGAGAGAGAGAGAATTGAATGTTGGTGACTAAGACTGAGATATGTGAATGTATCTTCTTATATTTTTCTCTTGAAATTAGATGCTGTTGAATATCAGGTTTCCTTACCCTAAATTGTTTTGTACAGACAAACTGTGCAATGTTGCTTCTGTCTGTTTCTTCTCCTTGCTTTTGCCTTGAAACAGTCACAGTGTGCTACGCCTTGAACTAATGATGTAATGCTCCTGTACCAACTAACAATTATCTGTGCTTTTAAATGATATTGAATCTTGATATTGACTCGAGTCTGAAACAAGCAAATAATATATTTTTTATTAATCGCAAAGCCTATTGACCTCATTGTAATATATTCCGATGAACGTTTCGTTTCAATTATTGTTGTAGAAACATCATAAGGCTTGTGGATTTTACAGACATATATATAACCTGTTCATCAGGCATATTCACCATCATCAGTCACAGATATTGTAACTCCTAAAAACTTGGCAATTTTACTTCTCAGTTGCAAAGGAAAGATTTGGCCTCATATTTGAAATGCAAGTTTGTGATCCAGCAAGAAGAAAAATGAGGAGGAATAGTAAGCCAATAAGCAAACAAGACCAGTGATTGAAGATCCGTACAAACTGAAGTCATATAATGAATTAAGATTTGGGTTATCCATAGGAGTTTACAGCATTTTGAGCACAGGAGACCCTAGTTAGAACAAAAAATTGTATGAAGGATATGTTTGTTCATGAAAAGCTTGAAAAATCATTCTAACTAGCAAGATGAGGATTTTTAGCTGTACAGGAAAGCACAGGAGGTAACAAGATAGACCTAGAAAAACACTGAACATCTGGTGTTAGGGAAACAGCTCTGTATGAATTTGTTTGGTTGGGTTTTTTTGCGTGTGGGTTTTTTTTATGCTAAGTATGAATATGAATTTTGGTAGAAAGTGAAGCAGTCTTGATATTGGACTCGTACCTTTTTGCTCCATGGTTTTTTTGTGTTTTTTTTTTTAATTAGTGCACTGCTGCTGCAGCAAAAATGAACATCTGTATAAGAGAGCAGTCATGACTGTTGAATGGAGATCTATGCTCAGTATATTTCTGTCTGGTGTTGTCACAGTTACTGTAGTTACTTGTAGATTTTAAAAAAAGAAGAAGAAAAAAAAGACCTACAGTTTTTTTTTCTTCCATTTAAAAAAAAAAAATCAGTTGTACAAGAGAGGAATAGAGAGAAGCACCATCCATTTTGAGAACTTAAGATAGTACAACTGTCTCAAATATTGGAACATTTCCTTTTATCTCCCCCCCTCCCTTGTCAAAAAAAAAAAAATGGTAGTAATGACAGTAGGAGGCTTGTCCATAGGATTTTGATGGCGAAATTTGCCATTCAGTGTCATCGTTGGCTTTTAGAGTAATTTCTTCTCCTCACAGGTTTTTTCTTAATATTATTATTTGGTTTTTTTTTATTTTTTTATAATTTTTTTAAAGACTTTCCCCCCTCATGCTGTCGTGCGTTGCATGATGAATTTTCAGGAAGATGTCCGTGCTCTTTGTTTGCTGTGTGATTCATTTTGTGAGTAATTTTGTCTTGTTGATGAGAGAGATGTGCTTGAGGTTTGCTTCTCAGGATTTGCTATCATACACAACATGTATTATGAGACCTGTAAAAAAAATACCTGCCTTTTTGCTGCGCTTCTCTTCACCCTGGAACAAAGTGTTGTCTGTGACTTTTCAGCGAGGTGTACTGTCCTTGATGACTGGGGTCTATGCTATTTGGAAGGGAGGGGATATCAGCAAAATGGATTCAGTGTTAATGACTTGTTTTCGTGACATTTTTGTTTGTGTGTGTGTGCAAAAATACAGGGTTTTACCCGTCATTTGGTGAAGACTACAACTTGCCTACAGTGAACTCGCAGTAAAATATTTTTGATATCCTTGGAAAAGATTAATCATGTTGATTTATGCATTGTTAGCCGGACCAACCTAAGCTAAACCAACACACACTCTATCATTTAGGCGGACCAGCCCTAACTAAACCATCACGCAATCAGTTAGTTGGACCATCACACAATCAGCTGGACCAACCCTAACTAAACCATCACACACAATCAGTTAGCCAGACCAACCCTAGCTAAACCATCACACAATCAGTTAGTTGGACCATCACACAATCAGCTGGACCAACCCTAACTAAACCATCACACACAATCAGTTAGCCGGACCAACCCTAACTAAACCATTACACACTATCGGACCAACCCTAACTAAATCATCACACACTCTATTGGACCAACCCTAGCTAAACCGTCACACACTCTATTGGACCAACCCTAAGCTAAGGCCATCACCACACAATCAGTTAGCGGACCAATACCTAATACAACCACCACACACACACACAATCAGTTAGCCGGACCAACCCTAACTAATCCATCACACAATCAGTCGGACCAATTCTAGGTAAACCATCACACATTCTATCAGTTTGAATGCGAACAGTGCCAATTTCAGTGTTGCAAAATTTCACACTGTTGTGTTCCTTTGAAATCAGAGTGCAGCTGCCTGTATGGCAAGGAACATGAAAAGATAAGACATTTAATTTTCACCCAGCGTGTACTTGCAGTGTCACAGAGATTCCCAGTTACAATCAGTGAGGGAAACAATGTGTGCACTTTTTTTTTTGGGGGGGGGGGGGGGAGGGGGGCAGCTTAAACTAAGAATATGCAACAACATGAAGGTGGTTGTTGTTTGTTTATGTTTCAGGTTAGACAGGTGCTTGTGTGTTGTCGTATGGGGAAAAGCTCTAACTAAACATGACCTTTGAGGTTTACTGGGATTACAGCAATACTGTTTGAAACCAATAAAAATAAAAAGTGCGTTTTTGTTTATCATGAGAATCGCATTCACATACCTCACCAGTGTTTCCCCAAGGGTTTTTGTTTTGTTTTTTGGTATGTTTTCAAGTGCCTGTCCCTCTCCAAGCCTTGATCTATTGTCTCACATTATTCCAACTGTGAAGCTTTTAATAATTCTTGAAAACTATGGCATCATCAGTGTAAAGTTCAGCACAAAATCTTGTGACGTCAAGTTTTTTTTTTTAAATCCATGGAGTAGAATTTGGGGGGGGGGGGGGGGATGTGTGACAAATTTTTGAATGAAGGCACTAAAGAAAGAGACAAATGCTTTGCTAATAATTCAATTCACTAGGCAGTATTATCATTGTTACTTTAAGTTTAGCTCTCAAACTGGAACTTGAATGATAGTGCCACTTGATTGTGTGGTTGTTGTTTTTTTTTATGTGATCCTAAGATTACAAGCAGTTAAAAAAAAGTGACAATAGTTATTGTTGATTTTCGTGATATCTTTCAGGTCCATCATGATTGTGTATTCATGAATTGTTCTTGTTAAATAAATTAATAATTTTATCTATGAACGCATGTATATATTATAATAAATATATATGTATTAAGAGGTAATCTTTATCATCGTTGGAGTTGTTCTGTTTGTTGAGATGCGAACAAGGCGTATTTGTGTGGTTAAATATGCGATTCATATGTATGCTTACAGGTTTGTTTTTTTCATTTGCATGTATAGACTTTGTTGTTTTAATGTATATGTGTGTTTTCTTAATTATTTTTCTTCATTTTGCTCTTCCATTGTGTTTTAGTAAAATATGCAACTATGTAAGCTGTGCTCATCTGTTCCTGAAGGCTTTTACTGCTTTTTATGCATGAACCTCTGAAAGGTAGTAAAAACAAAAATCTTTATTTTCTCTTGTGAGTGTTGTTTTGTACTCTGTGTGTGTGTGTGTGTGTGTGTGTGTGTGTGTGTGTGTGTGTGTGTGTGTGTGTGTGTGTGTGTGTGTGTGTGTGTGTGTGAAGCTTTCATAGTCAAAGTTGGAACTTTTATTTTCAAATGGTACATTGAATAAGCAGTGCAATTGCTTTTTTTTCACCAAGCCATCCATCTAAAGGGAAAATTCATGTCAGTGTGCAAAAATGAGAATACAAACATAAACAAAATAAGTCGTATAAATGAAATAAACAGAAAAAATAATCTTTTAAAGTATACCCACCATAGAAGAAAGCACACACACACACACACACGCATGCACGCACGCACGCGCGCGCGCG
>CM060327.1:57086039-57098539 GCA_030674155.1 Stramonita haemastoma | reverse complement strand
ATGCACACAAGTGTTGTTAGGACACCATCCCCGTAGTCGGAATGTGGCTACCTAAATGGTGGAGGAGGCGTGGGGTGGTGGTGGCGGGGTTTGGGGGGGGGGGGATGGGGACGGTTTTATAGACAAAAAAAACCGTTGGTGACCCTGGGAGCTCCAGCCCAGGAACAATTACCAAAAAACCCCACAAAAATTAACAAACAAAAATCTCGTTAGGGAGCAGACATTTTTTGTCAGCGGCTCAGTGATTGAAATTGAATATTAACGTGCAATGCAGCTCACGGAGAAAGGGGGGGGGGATCTGGAAGAACTTCAATAGACAGCCCCTAATGAAACTGAATATGAAGTATATTTCTAAAATCAGTGAGACAGATAATTATCATGTCTACGAGACATCTGGAACAACCATATCGATTCATAATCCCTGTTCCGATATTTTCAATACTGATACATGGAATAGGCCTACGTGAAGGCCCCTACTTTATGGTCTGATTTGTAATACCACCAACCTGAAAGCACAACTTTTGCAATAGTTTTTCTGAGCATTTTCCTCATCCACAGATATAATTAGTGTGTAGCCCCAAGCTCTTGATCCTTTTGCCGAGCACATAAAAAGAAATATTTGGGTTCGAATACGTTCTTACGAAAGACAAAAAAAGGACAAAATCAAAAATGGCCCTTGTAAAGATTTGTTTATGGTAACTTTTGAAGTTTGGTGATACAACAATAGACATGCCCCCAAAATCAAGCTACTCAAATTACAAGCAGTATTCTGCATGTTTCATGGCGTTTTGTGCTCTCTCTCTCTCTCTCTCTCTCTCTCCTCTCTCTCTCTCCTCTCTCTCTCTTCTCTCTCCTCTCTCTCTCTCTCTTCTCTAAAAACAAACAACAACAAACGATCATAGCTCCAACCATTTGGGTGGACAGCATTTACTGCCTCTAGACCAAACCATAAACCATGTCTTAACTGGGACTGTCAAGTCTTTCAGGATTTCACAGGAAGTAACTCAGCAAAATGTCTAGATTCCTACACCCTCTTCCTTTACTATCAATTTTGTAAAAATGGTATTTTTAATACAGACTAAAAACTACTTTATAAACTAAACGAAATACCAACAAAACAAAATTCCATTTTTTGCTGACTTTAAATATATAAAAGCAGTTTTGGCACTATTTTATTTTGTGATACATTTCAAAATAGTGCGTGCTTTAGTCACAGGTGTCCATTTTTTTGCCAGCTCATGTTCTGTGACCACCTGCTCTTCCCACACCGCGCATTTCAATCTCCCCGCCACAGCCATACCCAGATTCGTTATGTCTCATCCCCAGGGTTGGAAGTCCACAGGGAACCCATCAATATCAAGCCACTTTGGGGCCATCAGCCAGAAGGGCCCTGCACTGCTGCTGGGTCACTTTGGTGGTGTTCAGTGGTGCCTGTTCTGAGTTAACATACGCAGGACACCACCTACTAAGCCCCCTACGAACGATAATATGAGCTCAGTCGCGGAGCCAGACTGAGTGAGACGCCCACCTGAGGTGGCGACCACCACAGCGTCCTTCCAACGACCGCTACTCTGAAACCCCCAACCCCAAAGGCTTTGACACAAACTCACTTTAGGCACAGAAGTGTATGGGGAAACCAAATCTGAGGTCACCATGAGATCAGAGATACTACTGGGACCACGGAATCAGAGGCATATATATATATATATATTTTTTTTTTTATTGCATGATGATCAATGATGATGAGGATGGCGTAATGCTTTGTGGAAGTGCATATGCCTTGAGACTACTGGACAGTGTTTTACTTTACGTTTACTATCATCATATGTCCCAGCGTCAACTGGGCTTGAGAGAAACAGACACTTGCATTGTTGGTCAGGTAATTTGAGCAACACTTCAAACACGTATCTGTAAAGTGGATGAAGCTCCCAGTCTTCCCAATGAGCCCACAGCACACTCACTCTGGGTAGGAGCCTGCCGGAGTCCGAAAAATCCCCATGACTCTTATGGGATTCGAACCCACGACCTTCCAGTCCGAAATCCAAGGCGTTAACCACTGCGCCACTGCGGCTGGTCAGGTATCCATTTCTGTTGCAGACTCCCTAAAAATTTGTCTCCTTTTCCAAAGAAAACTTTTTGGTGGGTAACAATTGAATAAATTTCACACACATTTAGATTCAGACAGATTCTATATCCTCTTTCTAATAACACTATATCTATTTCTATCTATCTATCTATCTATCTATCTATCTATCTATATCTATCTATCTATCTATCTATCTATCATCTATCTGTCTCTATCTATCTATCTATCTATCTATCTATCTATCTATCTATCTATCTATCTATCTATCTATCTATCTATCTGAGAGTGTTGCTAAAATTACCTGACCAACACTGCAAGTGTCTGTATCTTTCGCGCCTGGTTGACGCCGGGGATGTATTATCACAGGAAGCATAGAGTAGCCCTACAGCCCTGTCAAGAAGTCTCAAAACACATGCACTTCCATAGCAGCAACACTACATCATCACCATCATTGATCATCATGCAATAAAAGAAAGTTGACAGTGATTTCATGGCCCCAGTTGCTCTGGTCCCGTGGTGACCTCATTTTCGGTTTCCAAATTCTCTCTGTAGCCTACCTGTAGTCTTTTTCTTTTTTCTTTTTTTTTTAAGATCAGATTTTCAGAATTTTCTGTCCAGCCTACCTGTAGTCAGTTTGTGTCAAAAGCCTTTGGGGTTGAAGGTTTACATGAGAAAATTGTTGGAGGGATGTTGTGGTAGTCACCACCATCAGTGGGCCTCTCGCCAAGTCTGGCTCCGCGACTGATCTATTACTGTTGTTAGTAGGGGGCTTTATAGGTGGTGTCCTGCGTATGTTAGCTCTGAACAGGCACCACTGAACGCTACCAATTTATTTTATTTATTTTTTATTATTCTTTTATATTGAGGATGACAGAATAAGCAATCATGTGCTTTTTTTCATCCGGTCCCCGTGTGTATGCAGTTTTGTAAATATTGTCATCTGTTCCCACCGGCACACGATGGCCTACTCTTACGAAAAGCGGAACAGGATTTAACGTGTGCGCAAGAAGTTCTGCGTGCGTTCGCACACAGGGCCTCGGTTTAAAGTCTCATCCGAAGGACTTTTGGGGAGAGTGGAGTCAGCACTGATGTTAACTCCAGGAGAAAAATCTCCTCGACCGGACTCGAACCTGGGTCGTCAAATTGCCAGAGCAATGTTCTGACCACTAGGCTATCCGTTCCCCCGATTTGACCCACCAGCAGTGTAGGGCCCCTCTGGCTGGTGGCCCTATGGCTTCTTGACATTGATAGCCTTCCCGTGGACTTCTGACCTGAGGATGCGAAATAATAAATCTGGATAGGCTATGTCTAGGGTGGAGGATTGAAACGAGCAGTATGGGAACAGCAGGACAGAAACGTCACAACAGATGAGAAAGCACCCCCCCCCCCCCCCACCCCCCCCCCCAACCAAACCAAACCAAAACAAAAACTGCTTCGTCAGTTCAGATTTTTTTGCTTTTCTTTTTTGTTTTGTTTTGTTTTTGTTTTGGTCTCCCAAATCCTGTGATCAATGACTTGTTAGCAGCAAGATGAAAATCTTTAAAAACAGCAGAGTGAAGAAATATCTTCACATTTTATTTTCTTGTCTATTTTATGAGCCAAAAATGTTCAACAGTAGAAGGTGAGAGTGGGTCTCCTTGGATGACACTTCCAATATATTTTAACTTGTCAGTAGACACTTTTTCGTCAGTGTACAATGATGGGGGATCTTAATATTTCGGAAAGAAAAAAAAGTTTCGGTGGATTGAATCCCCTCACAAACGTATCCCAAATCCAAAACCATAATATAAGATTCTAAACATTTCATGGCTGATGTCTTTGATCCACATTACGCTGAGCATTTTTTTTGTTTTGTTTTCTAGGTGATTACCAGTATTATCATTATTATGATCATTATCTTATTCTAATTTGTTTGAATTTCTTAGATGTGAGAGGGACAATTTATCTGGGTTTGAATAAATTATACAGAATGGACAAACAGGCCGCACTTCACTGTAACGTCTGGGTGAAAAGTGGTGTCTTTTATAGGCTCAGTTACTCAGAAACAAATAGTTCCTCAGATTATAGCATTTTTCTTGTAATATATGAAGTTGAGCTTCGGAGAATTTAGAGAAGAACGACCACCCAAAACAACCCCCCAACCACCCCCCCCCCACAAACAAAACAAAACAAAAAATCCCAAACAAAAACAAAAAAATAACAACTATGGAGTACAGCCCTTGTTAAAGAGAGGTCACTCTTGTGTCACATGATAGGGGGCACTAATACAAAACAAAGCCGTGGAGTCGGCGTGTGTACATCTTTTACTAGTTAGAGCTTCAGAAATACTAGATCGTGATTTTAAACCATGGCAAATCCTTCCGGTAAAGTAACGACGTTGATGCCAAAAGAAAAGAAAGAGAGTGAGGGAAATGCTGAAGACAAAAAGAGAAGTTCATCGCCTGCAGATGATCCCGATGATGCAAGTTCTGAGAGTAGCCGGCGTGTAAGCAAGAGAAAAAGAGCAAAGGTAGGCATCCTTAGACTACCTTCCATTCTCTACCGCCTTCAGCATTTTGAGAATTATGTAGACTTGGGTGTGTATGCTGGGTATGCTCGTCTTTCCTTAACCCACCGATCGCTGATATGAGTGACGAAAACAATCAAAACAGCACGAAACAAAACAAACCCAAAACACCCCCCCCCCCCCCCCCCCCCCCCAAGTTAAGAACTAAACATGAATCCAACCAACCATATTTAGATTAGATTAAAGATATGGTACTCCCTGCTCACCCTAAAAATCTTTCATGTGTGGTTTATTGAGACTGAAAATTCTACACTTGTTATATGTATGTGGAAGGGGGGAAAGAAGGGGAAAGGTTGGTTTTTTTGTTTGTGTAAAAAAAAAAAAAAAAAAAAAGAACAGGATAGAGTATAAGTGATGTATGTAAACACTGTACATTCTGGAAATTCAAAAGGAGAAAACCAAACCACTGATCTGATGACTAGATTAGAAACATTTTTTCATGCAGTTTTTCTTACCTTGTTCAATAGTTTCAGTATATAAATGGTTTTTTTAATTTATTCTATTACTTTTATTAATGGGACTATTAGCACTATTACATTTATATTACTTTGGTTAGTGGTTAAGGCCTTTCTTATTGTTTTCTTTCTCCTTTTTTTGTTTTTGTTTGTTTGTTTTGTGTTGTTTTGTTTTTTTTTTGTCTTAGTTCGTATGTGTAGGGATTTTTATTTATTAGTATTTAAAATTATAATCATAAATCATTACCATAATTCTTCTGTAGTGTTTGCTGTTAGTGTTTTCCCCCTTCCTCCTTGATACTTCCTCCCATCCGTTCCCCCCCCCCCTCCCTGTTTTTGTTTATTTATTTATTTTTATTTTTTTGTTTTTGTTTGTCTGTTTTTTTGGTTGTTTGATTGTATGTTAGTGTATATTGTTATTTCCTCTCAGTGGTGATGGGTATTATAAATATCATATGGTATTGTTGCATTTGTTGTTTTTTCCTTTTCTTCCTTCTAATAATATATAAAGTATGAACTGAAGTATGGAAATATTGTAATCTGACTAAATTGCTTATTGACATTTCATAGATTCTTTTTTTTAAGTCTTAAAGAATGGTTTTGGTGACATTGTAACTGATATAAGCTGTTTGACAACTATATTGATTTTTTGAAAACTTTAAATGTGTGCATGCAGTACGTGTTTACGTGCTGAGTGGACGAGCCCGCGAACCGTGTGTGTGTGTGTGTGTGTGTGTGTGTGTGTGTGTGTGTGTGTGTGTGTGTGTGGTGTACTTTTGAGTGGGATTGGTTTTGGTTGTTTTTGTTGTTATTGTTGTTGCTTGTATTATCTATAGCATATTTTATTTTTAAGGCTGTTGAAAACATGTTAGCTAATTCATGTTGGTGAAATGTTTTTTTTTCTTTTCCCACTTTTTTTCTTTTGTTTGTTTGTTTGTTAGGGATTTTCTGGTTTGTTTTTGGTTTTGTTTTTTTTGTTTTTGTTTTTGTTCTTTTCTTTAGATAGATGGCTTGATGAAAAAAAGCAAATCAATGCTTATTCAATGTACCATCTGGAAATAAAAATTTGATTTGATTTGATTTGATGTGACACACACACACACACACACACACACACACACACACACACACACACACACACACACACACACAACACACATACACACACACACACACACTACCACACCTCTCTCTTCTCTCTCTCTCTCTCTCTCTCTCTCTCTCTCTCTCTCTCTCTCTCTCTCTGAAGTCCACAACAATGTTAGATAATGTTACCTCCAGATAATGTTAGATGTTGGATAACATCAGTAAGGGTGGGAATTTTTGTGATCTTGCAGGCCAACCTTAAAGTGTAGACCCACTAGTGCCTTAATTCTGACCACATATTGTGATGAAAAACTTGTCTATTTCTCAGTTTGCCCCCAGTTCACCCAGCTGTGAATGGGTACCCGTCCTCTTTAGGGTCAGGAAAAGTAAAGCAGTGAGGGAGAGGAGATGTACCGCCTTACAATATGCTGGTCCTTGGAGAAGCGGAGGTCTCTCATGCCTCACTACCTTCGACCACATAGGTTATGAGAACACCTTTACCTTATCACTTCCTGCGGTCTAGTTACTGTAATAACTTTTATAGTATTGTTCGATTATCATTCTGTTTTTTGTATTGAATACAGAATACTGGCCTCTTTTATTTCAGATTAATAACATGTTTACAACTAAAATTGAACCTCTGTGCAATGTGGCTCATTATGTGGTGGGGCATCACAATCAATAAAGCACCAGATATTGTTTCAGCTGGCATCAGCAACAAAACCATTGATTTCTACTACTACTACTTGGTTATCATCCTCACAGAAACAATATTTTCCCCCTAAACCAGGTGGAGTACAAAGAAATGGACGACCACCTCGCCCACCTCTCAGAGGACGAATACTACTCTGAAGAGGAACGCAAGGAGAAAGCCAAAGAGAAAGACACCAAGGAGGGCGTGACAGTGGCAGACACAAAGAGGCTGCAGAGAAGCCGTCAGTGGCGGTCAAACCAGAGGACGGAGAACCAGAGAAGGCAGACCCCGAACAGCCCCAGCCAGATGACCCCACAGGTAAAACTGGGATTTTATATTTTTTTTCTTGTTTGTCTCACTGACCAAGTCTCTCCCCTTCTCCCCTCCTCCATGGACAATACTTTAGTCTTACTGACCAAGTCTTTCACTTCCCCTCCTTCCTCCCCCTTGAATAATCTCATTGGTGATTTTTCTTTTGTTTGAAACGGAATTGGGTATAATCAGTGATTTTCGCCTGCCAGAGTCTGAAAAATCCCTATGCCTATTATGGGACTTGAACCTGTGGCATACCAGTCCTTAACCCAAAGTGATAACACTGTGCCATGTCGGCTGTCCCAGTCTTGCATAATTATCATGTGAACACTAATGCTTATGGTTAATACTGGTTGGTATGGGTACTGTCTTGTAGTGTGTGTGTAGTGATGGTTGCATGCTGGCTGTGTTATTCTTGAATTTTTTTTTTTTAATTACTTTTTTATGTACGCTTGTAACCCACATGAATTTCTCTATTTGTGGGATAATAAATCTTTGAATTGTGGATTGTGTGATGTCAGGTCTGGAGGGGGCAGCGTTCCAGAGTCGACTGCCAGTGGACAAAATGACTTCCCAGGAAGCCAGCTGCTTCACAGGATTTGGCCAACGGATCTACGCAAGGACAGAAAATCTTCTTGTACCTACGCAACAGAATGGTAAGGACAATATGCCATCCCATGTGAGGATGCCAGGGGGTCTGCCTGTATAAATAGCATCCCCACCTCCTGGAAATTCAGTGCCAGGAATTCCCTATTTTTTAATTTATTATTTTTTAATTATTATTTTTTTAGGAATTCCTTATTTCTTTTCCTCTCTATGTTTCTGCCTCATTATTTTTCTTCCTGTCATCTCCTTCTTGTCTATTTTCTGCCATCTTGGTCCATTCTCCTGCTTTATTTTTCACCCCAGAGAGGCTTTAAGAAATAACAATTCTCTCCCACACTGAAGTTGGATGTGCTGGGCCTGACTTGTGCAGTGCAACGCATTTTTGCTCATGAATATGACAGACAACAGTAGTTGCTGTCTGAGAGTTTAAGGAAGAAGAAGAAGAAATACTGTCAGGGTCAGGGTAGCCTAGTGGTTAGAGCTCTTGATCTGACAGCCTGGGATCGAGCCACCGTGGAGGCGTCTGTTTTAGGGGATTTTACCCTGGAGTCAACATCAGCTCTGATTCTGTTCCCCTCTCGTGTCTGATATCAGATTCAGTCTGATTTCAGAAAACCATTTTGTTTGCTTTTAGAAAAAACAACAACCTGTACCCCCCCCCCCCCAATCTCTGCTTATCATCTTAGTATGCAGAATCTAGTGAAGGTGACAAACACAAAACAAGCTTAGTAAGGTCTATAGATCAGATAGATATATTCTGTGAAAGCAGCTCCAAAATTGTAACTTTGCTTTAATTCTAACTATGACAGCAATTGTGAATCGGAACATAGCATAATCAAAGATTAACAGTATATCTGCTTTGGTTATTCAGCACACAGTGTGTGTGTGTGTGTGTGTGTGTGTGTGTGTGTGTGTGTGTGTGTGTGTGTGTGTGTGTGTGTGTGTGTGCATGCATGTGTAGTGAAATAAATAAGAGTAAGCATGTGTCAGAAAGTGGGGGAAAGACAAAAAGACTGAGTTTTTTGTGCAGAATATTTCAAACTTCTCCAAGATTTAACTTGCTACTTCGCTTGGCTCTCTCTCCTTGTGTCAGATTGGTTTTATGTATTTGGCTATCGTATATCAGTGCATGTAAGGAGTAAAGAAACATTGGATTATATTTCATAATCTGGCTGTTTCAGCTTCAATTGTGGTTGGAGAATCCAAAAATGCAGCTGACCCTGGAAAACACACTGACCCAGATAGAAACTCCCTATAATGGTAAGTTATTCAAACTGGTGGTTTTTGTACAGTTATTATTTCATGTCGTGGGGGGCGGGTGGATGGGTGGGGTAGGCTGGTGATAAGAGTGTTGTGCTTGCACTTTGACAGCCCAGGGTCAAGCCACCACTGAGACGCCTGTTTAAGGGGATTTGTCTCCTGGGGTTAATATCAATACTGATTCCACTCCCCTGAAAGTCCTTCGGATGAGACTATAAACCAAGGCCCTGTGTGCAGACACATGCAGAACATCTTGTACACATGTTAAAACCCATTCCATTTTTCAGAAGAATAGGCCATTTGTGCTGTAGGAACAGATGTCAAAAATTATATTTTGAAAAAGCGCATGTGGACTGGTGTCGTCATTAGTCGCCATCCCCTAAGTTGGAATGCGGCTACCTTAATGATGGGCAAAGCGATCACATGCACAAAGATTTCACGATTGGTGAACCTTAGAGCTCTAGCTGAGGAGTGGGGGTAAAAAATTGGATGTCTTAGCTAAGGTCCTAGGTTAAAACATAGGACTTACAAACAAAGAGGTGTGATGCAGGGCTTGCCATGATCAACTTTTAATGCTGCTTAACCTTAGCTTGGGGAAAGCGAGTGCTCTGACCTCTGAGCTATCCTGTCTTAGTGTAATGAAGAGAGCAATTCTGCAGTGTCTCTTTTCAGTACCTTTTTACAGACTTTGTATTCAGTCAGGATATGTTATTTTCAGTTAGCCCATTTGCTTGGTTGAACTATCGAAAAATAGGGAACAGTTGTATTCAGTCAGGGTATGTTTTCATTTAGCTCTTCTGTTACTTATAGGGCTTTGTTGAAATATGAAAAAAAAAAAGGGAACATTTGTCTCTGTGGTACTAACGCTAATTGTATAGAAATTCGTGTCTCAAAAGCCGACGGACCGCTGGTGATGCGAGTGCATGCTTATCTGGAGAGATACGGCTACATCAACTTTGGAGTCTTCAAACGCCTCAAACCGTTGCCAGGTAATCCTGTGATATTGTTGTTTTTTTTCTCTCTCTCTTGTTATGGTGATATGATTTACAGAAATTTTGCCTTTTTTGTGGTGTATGTTGATGTGTGTTAACTTTGATTTTTTTGGGTATATTTGTAATGGTGAACAAGAAACATTCCTTGATTAAAGAGATCAATGGGAAAATCTTTGGTCTGTTGTGGATTGATTTTCAATAACATTCCATTATCCTTGATATAAAAGAATAAATAAATAAATAAAACAGACAAATAAATAAATAAATAAATTGCCTCAGTTGTCCTTTAAAGTTTTTTTTTTTTTTTTGTCCTCTAATGTTATTATTATTGTTATTGTTCTATTTCATATTATTTTTTTCTTTTCGTTCCTCAGCTGAAAGCTCTGAGATTCACCAATGGTGATTGGCCCAGGCCAAAAGCTGTGTCAGTTTTTGATATCAGCTAATTGCCAAGGCCTACACTTAAATGTTGTTATGTTGTAAAATGTTTGTGTTGAGATTGCCTTCAGCCATGACAAGCGACCTGTTCTCTCCTTTAAAAGAGAAAAAAAATCCTCTGAAGTGGGTGACAGACCCCCAGAGTGTTAAGCTGGGGAACCTACAGCAACCATTAATGGTGATATTTTGCGTATGCAACCAAACTGTTATTATTCACCGGTCAGTAAGGTAGCTAGCTGCATTCTGCCCTTGGGGGCTGAATGTTAGGTGTTATGTAAGACAGGAATTGTTGTGTGGTGTTGTGTAAGACAGGAATTGTTGTGTGGTGTTGTGTAAGACAGGAATTGTTGTGGGTGTTGTGTAAGACAGGAATTGTGTGGGTGTGTAAGAAGAATCTTGGTGAAGACAGAATTGTTGGGTGTTGTGCAAGACAAGAATTGTGTGGTGTTGTGTAAGACAGGAATTGTGTGGTGTCGTGTAAGACAGGAATTGTGTGGTGTCGTGTAAGACAGGAATTGTTGTGTGGTGTTGTGTAAGACAGGAATTGTTGTGTGTGTAAGACAGGAATTGTTGGGTGTTATATAAGACAGGAATTGTTGGATGTTGTGCAAGACAGGAATTGTTGTGTGTTGTATAAGACAGGAATTGTTGTGTGTCGTGTAAGACAGGAATTGTTGGGTGTTGTGTAAGACAGGAATTGTTGTGTGTTGTATAAGACAGGAATTGTTGTGTGTCGTGTAAGACAGGAATTGTTGGGTGTTGTGTAAGACGGGAATTGTTGTGTGTTGTATAAGACAGGAATTGTTGTGTGTTGTATAAGACAGGAATTGTTGTGTGTCGTGTAAGACAGGAATTGTTGGGTGTTGTGTAAGACAGGAATTGTTGTGTGTTGTATAAGACAGGAATTGTGTGGTGTCGTGTAAGACAGAAATTGTTGTGTGTTGTATAAGACAGGAATTGTGTGGTGTCGTGTAAGACAGGAATTGTTGTGTGTTGTATAAGACAGGAATTGTTGGGTGTGTAAGACAGGCATTGTTGGGTGGTGTGTAAGACAGGAATCGTTGGATGTGTAAGACAGGCATTGTTGTGTGGTGTTGTGTAAGACAGGAATTGTTGTGTGGTGTTGCAGTAAAGCGCCATGGCAGAGTCATCATCATCGGTGCCGGCATCGCGGGACTGGGAGCTGCCAGACAGCTGATGTCCTTTGGCATGGAGGTCATTCTGCTGGAGGCACGGGTAAGAGTGATCAATGTAAAAAAAAAAGAAGAAAAAAAGTGATCAATGTCCTTCTGGACATTAGGTGTCAAAGCACGGGTAAGAGTGACTGATGACCTTTGACATGGAGGTCATTCTTCTGGAAGCATGGGTAAGAGCGATCGATCAGTGACCCTTTGGACATTAGGTGTCCCATCCCATAATCTATGTGGTCGTAGTGGAGCGAGGCATTAGAGACCTCAGCTTTTCCAGGGGCCAGTATATTGAGGGTGGCGCCCATCTCCTCTCCCTCGCTGCCTTACCTTCCCTGACCCTAAAGAGGGCAAAAAAAATCTTGCCATTTGTTAACCTCGGAACTAGCTGAGGAACCAAAAAATTAAAAAAAATAAGTATGCTGTTTGTGTTTCTGTAACCCACCTAACACTGACATGCCATTAAGACACTGGCAGGTCTATACTTGAAGTCAACTTGGGAGATTTTAAATGTCCCCACCCTTAATTCACCAGATGCCGCTGAGATTCAAACTAAGACTTCATGGACCAGTGATTGAAGTCGAACAGTCTTAACCACTTGGCTACAGTGTCCATCAGTTCACTTTTGTTTTTGAGGAGAGGGAGAGGAGAAGAGTGTGCTTTTTGCATATATTTAATCTTTGGAATTGTTTCAGCAGAGTTTTTTTTGGGGGGGGGGGGGGGGGGGGGGGGGGGGCTGCTGTAAATATGTTTGTTTGTTTTTTTAATAAACTCTTTGGTCAGCTGCCATGTTTGTTGTTGTTGTAGCGGCTATGTTT
>CM060327.1:57061039-57078539 GCA_030674155.1 Stramonita haemastoma | reverse complement strand
TTTGTGTGTGCGCGCGCGCGTGTGTGTGTGTGTGTGTGTGTGTGTGTGTGTGTGTGTGTGTGTGTGTGTGTGTGTGTGTGTGTGTGTGTGTGTGCGTGCGTGCGGTGGTGTGGTGTGGTGTGGTGTGGTGTGGTGTGGTGTGGTGTGGTGTGGTGTGATATGATGTGTGTGTGTGTGTTCTGGTGTAGTCACTAGTGTGAAGTGTACTGTTATCTATTTTATTTATTATCTTATCTTACACATTGGTTATATTCCCCAGGTGGTGCTGTGCTTCGACCGCGTGTTCTGGGACCCGAGCGCCAACCTGTTTGGTCACGTGGGCAGCACCACGGCCAGTCGCGGGGAGCTGTTCCTGTTCTGGAACCTGTACAAGGCCCCGGTGCTGCTGGCCCTGGTGGCCGGGGAGGCGGCCGGCATCATGGAGAATGTCAGCGATGACGTGATCGTGGGGCGCTGTATTGCTGTGCTGAAGGGAATCTTTGGGAACAATGCTGTGCCGCAGGTAGGTGGAGGGGAGGGGGGGAGGGAGGAGGGGGGGTGTTGTGGGGGTGGGGGGAGGCGGCCGGCATCATGGAGAATGTCAGCGATGATGTCATCGTGGGGCAATGTATTGCTGTGCTCAAAGGAATCTTCGGCGATAATGCCGTGCCACAGGTAGGGGGGAGGAGGGGTGGGAGGGGGGTGTGGGGTGGTGTGGGGTGGTGTGGGGGGGGGAGGGTGTTGTGGGGGGAGGCGGCCGGCATCATGGAGAATGTCAGTGATGACGTCATTGTGGGGCGCTGCATCGCCATGCTGAATAATGCTGTGCCACAGGTAAAGGGGAGTGGGGGTGGGGTGGGGTGAGGGGGGAGTGTGAGTGGGACGGTGTGTGTGTGTGGGGGGGGTGGCCGCTGCATCACTGTGCTGAAGGGAATCTTCGGCAATAATGCTGTGCCGCAGGTAGGTGTGTGGGTTGGGGGGGGGAGGGAGAGGTGTGTGTGTGTGTGTGGGGGGGTTGGGGTGGGGATATGGGTGAGGGGGGGAGGTGGGTGAGGGGGGGAGGGAGGGGTGTTGTGGGTGTCTGCTGCATGCTAAAGGGAATCTTTGGCAGTAACGCTGTGCTGCAGGTAAATGTGTGTATGCGTGTGTTGGGGGGGGGGGGGGGGGGGGAGGTGTGGGGGAGGGGGTGGTTTGTTTGTGTGTGTGTGTGTGTTTGTGTGTTTGTATGTGTGTGTGTTTGTGATGTTGTGTGTATGTATGTGTGTATTATGCCCTTAGTGCTAGGCTTTATCCCAGTTCTTGATTAAACCATCCACACTGGGGGCAACAGCAAAGTGAGAGGCTGTCTGATCAGTGGCTTTCTTTCCCACTCATGGAATTCCACTTTACAGCTTAGTCTTTAGTGATCGACTCTGACTCTCTGACTAGGAGGCTTGACTTGCACAGTCCTTATGTGCTGCAGCTCTGGGTGCTAGTTGGCCTTTGGAGAACATCTCCAACGCTGACTGTCCTTATGCCCTCTTGGCCAAGAGAGTGGGGATGTACTGTGGGCGAGGCATCTCCACTATAAACAAATTTCTGCCCCTTTCCGAAACAGCAGCTGCCTCCTCTGCTGTTTTGGAGGTCATTGTCAAACACGACGGACAAACATACATGTATGTGTGTGTGTTTGTGATTTTGTGTGTATGTATGTGTGTATTTGTAATGTGGGTGTAGGGTTGATGTGTTATTATGATGTTTGCTTTCAGCCCAAGGAAACATTGGTAACTCGCTGGCGGTCAGATCCATACGCCAAAGGCAGTTATTCCTTCGTGGCTTCAGGATCCACAGGTGGGTGGGCTTTTGTTGCAATCTAGTGGGGTGTAGAGTGGTGGGGAGTGGTGTGTGTGTGGTGTGGTGTGGTGTGTGTGTGTGTGTGTGTGTGTGGTGTGGTGTGGTGTGGTGTGTGGTGTGGTGTGGTGTGGTGTGGTGTGTGTGTGGTGGGGTAAGGTGTGGGGTGGGTGGGGTGGTGTGGGGTAAGGTGTGGGGTGGGATGGGGCGGTGTGATGTGATGTGGTGTGTGTGTGTGGTGTGTGTAGTGTAGTGTAGTGAAGTGTAATGTAGTGAGGTGTGTATGTGTATATGTGTCCGTGTGTGTGTGTGTGTGTGTGTGTGTGTGTGTGTGTGTGTCGAAGAGAGAGAGAGAGAGAGAGAGAGAGAGAGAGAGAGAGAGAGAGAGAGAGAGGGAGAGAGAGAGAGAGAAGAGAAGTGTGTGTGTGTGCTCATGGTTTGTGATCTCTTTGCATTGTTGTTTTTAAATTATGAAAAATGTGTTATCTGTTTTGATTTGATATAAGTGATCTGACTGATATATTGTGTTTTTTTGTTTGTTTTTTTTTAGACCCGGCTGATATATTGTGTGTTCTGTTTGGATATCTAACCTTGCTGATACATTCTGTATTTCCCGTTTTCCTATAAAAATGACTTCACCAATACATTCTATATTACCCCCCGTTTTCCTTCTTACAAAACTGACTTCTCTCTCTCTCACACAGGCAACGACTACGACCTGCTCTCCACCCCAATCAACATGGGACCGAACATCAAACCCCGCCTGTACTTTGCCGGGGAGCACACCATACGCAACTACCCAGCCACGGTGCATGGAGCCCTCCTCAGCGGCTTCAGGGAAGCCGGGCGTATTGCCGACACCTTCCTGGGGGCTCCATACTCCCTGCAGTCCACAGCCAAGCCCTCGGCTTCCTAGAGCAGCTGGTTTCTAGAGGCTGAGGAGCTAGCGTCTTCCTTGGAGGCTATCACCATTTGAGGCAGCTGCGTGTGGGGTGTGGGGTGTGGAGTGGGGTGGGGGTGGGTGGTGTGAGTTAGGTGGGTTGCGAGGTCCGCGGAGATGCTCTGGATGTGAGATTGTCCTTTTCTTGTGCCTTTTGTCGTAGTAGGTTTCCTTTTTTGGGGTGTGGGGGGTGGTGGGTTCTTTTTTATTTGGATTCTTTTTTCTTAGAGTCTCTCTCTCTCTCTTATTCAAATGATTGTTTTTTTTTTTAGAAGGAATGTTTAGGCAATCTAAAGTTTATTATAATGGAAATGTTTTGGAGACTTGCAGTATCTTGAACAAAGGATGAATGTTAGGATTGGAGAAAGCAGGAGAGAAGAAGTAGAAGGGAAGAAAGCAGTAGAGAAGTACAAATGGAGAAAGCAGTAGAGAAGTGGAGAAACAGTAGAGAAGTAAAAGTAGGAGAAAGCAGTAGAGAAGTAGGAGAAAGCAGTAGAGAAGTAGAAGTAGATAAAGCAGAAAAGACATTTCAAGTTCTGTTCTTCCTTTAGATCTGGCTTTGCTGGAGATGCAGACATTTGAATGAAGAGCGTCGCTCCCAGTTTTACCTGAACAGTGTGAACGAAGAGGAGAATTAGCATTGTTCCAAGTTTTCATTGAACAGGATTATTGAAAGTAACTGACTTATTCACCATTAGTGCTTTCTCACAAAAGAAAAACATGCATCCATATATCATAGACAGTAGTTCTCCCATAAGTATCTTCTCCATGAGAAAACCAACTTAATCCCATATTACTCGACAATATTTAAGGGGGCAGGGGGAATGGAACCACTAAGAACCACACACTTCTTTACTCATCTTGAAATTTTTTTTTTTTAGAAGGTAATTGAGGAAGCGGAATATCTTATTACATTCTCCTCTAGTCGTTGTGTTAGAAAATGAATATAGTTTGGGTGGGAGGATTAGGAAGTGGGGGGAGGTGTTTCTTAGAATTGAGGCTCCAGTCACTTTCTCTGCCAGAATGGAGGAAGACTGGCAGAGTGTATAGCAGAGGTGAAAGGAAGGGCAATTTCCATCAGTCAGGGCATCTTCATCGCGTCTGCAGCCATGTTCAGGATAGATATTGATGGCACAACTTCACGGACACTGTAGCCGAGTGGTTAAGATTGTTTTCGGTCCCCTGGGTCCGTGATGTCGTTTGTTCAAATCTTGGCCGCTTCTGGTGATGTAAGGGTGGGGATTTTTTTTTTTTTTTTTTTACAAATCCTCCAGGTCAGCTTCTAAGTGCAGACCTGCACTTGTTTTTTGTGCCTCAATTCTCTTCACGTATACGCACATGCAGAAGATGAAACGTGCACGTTGAAGATCCCGTAATTCATGCCAGCGTTCAGTGCGTTACGGAAACTCGCAACATAATCTAGCATACATACCTGAAGTTGGAATGCGGTTACCTGTGTGGCAGGGAAAAAACGGTCGCATCTCACCATTGGTGAACCTCAGGGCTCTAGCCAAGGGCATGAGAAAAAAAAAAAAACCTAGGAGAAAAAAAGATGGTATAATGTGGTATGAATGTTGGTGATGTGTCTTTGCTAATGGCGAATGTGATGTGAGTGAGGGCTGTCTTGTTGAAGTGAATGATCTGCGGACTTTTTATTTTCTTACATACCAGCAGTGTCTGCGGGTTTTTTTTGTTTTTACTTTAAATCAACCTTTTACTGGACGCATTCAAGACATTTTTTTTTTTTTTTTCTTTTCTTTTTTTTTCTCATCTTTTTTTTTTTGTCTTATGTCTTTTTTTGTGTGTGTATAAAATATGAATAAACTTGAAAGCACGTTTGATGTCTGTAAATGACTTGTTTATTTTTTCACGTTTGATGATGGTCAGACTTGGTACACAGCCATGACCAAGTATCATGGACTTTCTCCTGTGGGAATACTCGGGGGCCTCTCAGTATAAATAGCATCCCCCACCTTCTGGAAATTCTGTACTGGGAATTCCCTCTTTTCTATCCCTCTCTTTGTTTCTTCCTTATTCTTTTTCTTCCTGTCACCTCTGTCATCTTGATCCATTCTCCTGCATTTTTTCCAGAAGGACTTAAAAAATATTACGCTTCTCTCTCACGCTGAAGTCGGATGTGCTGGGCCTGACTTGTCAGATGCTCAGCAGCAGCACAACGCATTTTCATTCATATGACAGACAACAGTAGTTGCTGTCTGAGTGTTCGAGGAAGAAGAAGGAAGATGGAGTCTATTTGATGGTAGTTATGTATATTGCAGAGAATGATGATCATATTGGATGTTGTATATATATAAATACAGCATTTGGGGGGGGGGGGGGGGGGGGGGGTCATTGTAAAGTCAGTATGCTGACGCCATGAATTTTTAATATTTTTTTGTTTTACAGTTATTATTGATATGACAGTAACTTACATGACCAGCTCAGAATGCACAGACATGTTGAAAGAGAGAAATCTTACTTCAGAGGTTTGGTGGTTCTAGAAATGTAACAAGGGGACGGGATAGCTCAGTGGTCAGAGCACTCACTGTCCCCCAAGCTAAGGTTATGCAGCATTGAGCGTGGTTACCAAGTGGATGGGTGACTGTTTGAGCGCCTTGGCTTCAATACAATCTCCCAGTTCACCCAGCTGTAAATGGGTATGTGCCCTCTTTAGGGTCAGGGAAGGTAAAGCAGTGAGGGAGAGGAGATGGGTGCTGCCCTCAACATGCTGGCCCCTAGAGAAGCTGAGGTCTCTGATGCCTCGCTCTCCTACAACCGTATAGGTTATGGGACACCTTTACCTTTACTTATCTTTTAGAAATATAACAGAAAGGGCAAAAATTGTTTTTCTCTCCCATGGGGATGGATACCAGGGGCTCTTTTGGTATAAACAGCATCCCACTCCTTCTGGGAACAATGTGCTAGAAATTTCCCCTTTTCTATCACTTTCTTTGTTTTGGTCTTTTTCCCTTACCAGTCTCTCTCTCTTATTTACAAGAATGGATGACATTTCTGAAAACAACAACCAAAAACAAAAAAAAAATGCATGCACACAGGTGTCATGTTTAGACACCATCTCCAAAGTTGGAATGCAGCTACCTAAATGCCAGGTTAAAAAAAACAAAAAAAGAAGGTCGTATATGTAAAAATCTTGCCATTGGTGAACCATAGAGCTGTAACCAAGTAACAAAAAAAAAATAATAATAATAAAAAGGAAGAAAAAATAGAAAAGAAAAAAAAGACGCGCATTAGAAATAGCAAAAAGTTGTTTTTGTGTAGTAAAATCTGGATCTCCTGGCCTGGGCTTACAAGCCTGTGCAGACTGAAGATGTAATATTTAATGCACACACACACAGACACACACACACACATTGTGTGATGTGATGTATATTTTTTGTATTGTTTGACACACTGTATGATATGTATAGTTTTTTTTAATGTTTGGATATTTGTCACAGAAGCAAAGACTGAAAAAATAAAATAACTCAAAGAAAAACCTGAACATCAGTTTTTTTTATTCATATTGTGCCCCCCTCTCCCACCCCCACCTTGTCACGGTGTGTGCTTGTGTTTGCTCGCTTACAAAAGAAAAAGAAAAAACTAACACTTACACTGGTAGTCGCTGTTGCTATATTTTGTATACCGTTGACTGGTAGTCATGCTATTATAGTTGCATGTGAGGGTGAGTCACTTTGACTGTTTACAGTTGTCTATTTGCAACTATTTTATTTTTTATTTCAATTTCGAGGATAATGGAATAAGCATTTGTGTGCTTTTTTTACATCCAGTCTCCGGGTGTATGTACTTTTGTAAATTTTGTCATCCGTTCTGACTGGCACAGGATGGCCTGCTCTTCTGAAAAGCACAGCAGGTTTTGATGTATGCGCAAGATGTTCTGCGTGCGTTAGCACACAGGGCCTCGGTTTTGTCGGCACTGTTGTTAACTCCAGAGGAAAAATCCTTTTGAACGAGATTTGACCCTGGGTCAACAGATCACGAGTGAATCACTCTGACCACCAGGCAATCCCCTCCCCCAGTATAATGTATAGATAGTGTGGAATTGCGCCAGTGTAAGGGTTCAGATCATGATGGTCTATCTGTAAATGGCCTCTTGACCACTGGTCTAGATGATCAGGCACGTTAAAATGTGGTGGTCATTTTTTTCACTGTCTTTTCTTTTAATCCTTTTAGTCCCAAACTGGGATTTGCCGGGATTGAATAACTGCCCCCCCTGAATCCGGAACCGGGATTTGCTGGGATTTACACACAGTAGATTTCCATCATGCTGTGACCATCACTAATAGCTACCACATGTCAAAGCTCTATCAGGCCAGAGGTAGAAACCCTGCTGAGAGTCTGGAAGTAATTATAGCTGCTGGTATGTACTTAGAAGGAGGAAAAGGCCAGCGAGCGTGTGTGCCTGACTTGATTTTGTGATGGAATGTGAAATCTAGGGGCAGCAGTTTGTGTTCAGAGAATCCGAATGCAAGAGGGTTAATATCACACAGCAAAGGTCCACACTCCACATTTAATAATGCGTATCCTTTAATGGAACAGTTGTTTAATTTTACATACAGATTCCATGAGAACATTTTTCACCAAGTCCAACAACATACATCAATCCTTCCCCATGCTCTCTACTCTATGTCTAGTTCCTGTGGTTTCAACCTCTGAATAAGTGTTAAGATTTTTGATTTAGCAGTATTCTCAGGTGAGAGAGAGAGAGAGAGAGAGAGAGAGAGAGAGAGAGAGAGAGAGAGAGAGAGAGAGAAGAGAGAGAGAGAGAGAGAGAGAGAAATAAACGCACAGTACAGCCTGTAGAAAAGAATTCAAAGTCAGGGAAACACCATCATCAGAAAGCAAAGCTATTTTTTAAGTGGATAGAATACAGACAGCACTGCCATTAGACTTGGTTTGTGATCAGTGACTGACTTCAATGAATTTCAAAGCTGATCTTTCACTTATGACAGACACATACCGCCTATCTATCCCACCACAAGAGATGGAGGACATCAAAACTTGCACCACATCATATTTTGCTCAGGCACATGCTGGACGAAACAGAGAGAGCTTTGAATCATGATGAACAGCAATCATCAACTGAGCATTGCTGGCGATGGTTTCTATGATGAACGCCGTTTGTCAACAATGCAGTAAAGAGGTTAAAGACAAATGATAAACTTGACAATCACTGAGGTATTCATCTCAAAAACAATGTTTACTTCCTCTTTCTGGAATGCAAAAATGGGACATCTTGAAACAGTGTCTTATTGAAATCTGCTTGTGAAAGAGTTTTGCCTACCTAAAGTCTTTTTGTGTGTGTGTGAGTGTGTGGTTTTTTTTTTGTGAGATCAGATTTTCAGAATTTCCTGTCATCAACTACGATGTGGTAGAATTGCCTACCTAAAGTCACCAGCAATCACGACATTAAAAGAGCAGGTGTTGTGATGGTGACACACTGGTCACAGGTTACACTGAAAAGGACTCCACCACCGTTATACAGAAGAATGTGTATAGAGTAGGAACGAATGAATGAATGACAAGTCTGTACCCTGTTAGGGACGTGTCTGTCCCATCTCTCCTATCAGTCACAGAAGTTTAGACTAGTTCTTTTAAGTTTGGGTGGATCTGGAAAAGTTTACAATTGTCTACAGCGGTTCCATTCCCCGATAACTTTTGACGGTATTCAGTGACACATAAATAGTTGTAAGACTCCAAACTTTTGACAGTACTGAGTACTCAGTGAGACATAAAACATCTGTATAATTACAACATAAATACAAAAAAAAGAAAAAAAAAAGAAAAAGCCTAGATAGACTACGTTATGCTGCCTGCTGGTCGTCCTGTGCCTGTGTTTTGCGTTTGGTGGAGAGGGCGATGTCTTTGATTTGCGGTAACAAGGCGTCCAGTTCTTTGGTCAGGGTTTCCACAGTGGCGCTATCCTCCCCTCCTTCTGCCTGAAGTCTCTGCACAACCAGGTCTGCACACAGGTATCAGCCAGATTCATGATATTACTTTTTAAAAAATAATTTTTTTTATTTTATTAAAAAAAAAAAAAGTTTTCTTTCAAAATACCCCCCTCCCCACTTCTGCCTGCAGTCTCTGCACAGCCAGATATGCACACAGGCAGAAATCCATGATGTCACTTTTCTTTTATTTAAAAATTTTTAAATTTTATTTTATTTTATTAAAAAAATTGGGTTTTTTTACTGTCTTCTTTCAAAATAACAAAAACATCCCCCCCTCCTCCTTCCTGCAGTTTCTTCACAACCAGGTCTGCACACAGGCAGTCAGTGAGTTCCATGATGTTACTTTTTAAAACAATAAAAAAAGATTCCCCCCATGCCCCCGCCCCCAAACAGACACTACAGCTGAGTGGTTAAACCCATTCCACTTCAATCCCAAGGGTCCATGAAGTTGTGGGTTCCAATGCCCAGTTCCAATCCCAGTGATGTCTGGTGAATTAAAGGGTTGGGGGGATTAGTAAGATCTTCCAGGTCAACTTCCAAGTGCAGATCTGCCAGTGCCTTCATTCCTTTTCTGTATACACATACAGAAGATGCATGTTAATTAAAGACCTAGTAATTCATGTCACTGTTTGGTGGTTTACAGAAACACGAACATACCCAGCATACACCTCCAAAGTCTGAATGCAGCTACCTTCATGGCAGGCAAAAATGGTGGCATATGCAAAATCTCACCATCAGTGAACCTCGGAGCTCTAGCTGAAGAATGGGATGCCCCCCCCCCCCCCCCAAAAAAAAAAAAAAACCCACCCTATTTTCCATACACAACACAACACATACAGTCATACCCTACAAAAATTTCATCTTTTCACACTTCTCTCCCCATAAGCATCCTCTACTACACCCCTACTTCACAACACACACACACATAAATTTTATTATTCCTATTCCATTATCAAGTTTCTTTGTGTGGTGGTGGTGGGGGGGGGAGGTTGGTTGTTGATTTTCTTTTAACACTTTTTTTTTTTTCCCGTCTAATATCACTAAAAGTGAACAGACGTAAAATTGAAGACAACACACATAAACACACACACTCACACACAATACCCCCCCCTCCCCCTAACCCACCCTCAACACACAACACACACAAAAACTTCTCACCTTGAAAGTGAACGAGTTGGGTGTACACCTGTTCCTCCATCAGGGGGTGCAGGTGAGCCAGGACTGCGGGGACCATGCGGCCCGGGGCGTGCACCATGGCCTGGGTGAGGGTCTGGAAGAGGACAACAGCGGCCAGGTGAAGGGCCATGGCCGCCTCCCCCTCCCCACGCAGCTGCTCGGCCAGAGACTGGCGGTGAGCAAACACCAACTGCCTGTGAACAGAGCCAGAGTGGGGTGAAGGTAACTACTGGTAAGTGCTATAGTCTTCTTTTTAATTAAAAAAATATAAGTATTTTATATATATATATATATATATTTTTTGGTAAGTGCTGTAGTCTTCTCTCCTTCTCTTGTTTGTTCTCTTGTGATTAACAAAGCCAAGCGGGTTGAAGGTAACTATGGTAAAAAAACCCTAAAATAAACAAAGAAACAAAAAACCCACTACTGTAAGAGCTGTAGTCTTCTCTTGTTTGTTCTCTTGTTCTCAGAGACTAGTGATGAGCAAACACCAACTGCCTGTGATGGGAGAACAGAGCCAAGCTGGTTTAATTAACCTTCTTGCATTCTGTAATGCATAACATTTAACATGGACTTGTCAACAAAATTTCATCAGTTTTGATCCCCATGTCCCTCCTTTACCCTCTTGCATGCGGATTCTCTGAACACAAACTAAACTGCACCTAGATTTCGCATTCCATCATGAAATCAGGTCAGGCACACATGCTGGCTGGCCTTTTCCTCCTAAGTACATACCAGCAGCTATGATTACTTCCAGACTCTCAGCAGGGTTTCTACCTCTAGCCTGATAAACAGAATTTTCTGAAGTCCTAGTGTGAATGTTGTGTTACCTCTCTTTGCGTTTATCTGGCTTCTTGAGCATGATGCTGACATGGCTGCTGCTGCAGAACTGCTCCATGGGAGTGAGGAACTCTTCCAGACTCTGAAACAATGAACAACAAACAATGAAGTGTTCACAGTGTGGGCATAGTACACAGCACACACAGACTCTGAAACAACAAGGAACAATGATGATGATGTGTTCACAGTGTGGGCATAGTACAGAACACATACAGACTCTGAAACAATGAACAATGATGTGTTCACAGTGTGGGCATAGTACAGAACACACACAGACTCTGAAACAATGAACAATGATGTGTTCACAGTGTGGGCATAGTACAGAACACACACAGACTCTGTAACAATGAACAATGAAGTGTTCACAGTGTGGGCATAGTACAGAACACACACAGACTCTGTAACAATGAACAATGAAATGTTCACAGTGTAGGCACAGTACAGAACACACAGACTCTGAAACAATGAACAATGATGTGTTCACAGTGTGGGCATAGTACAGAATCAACACCTTTTTTCTCTGTAACTATGAACAATGATGAGTTAACAGCACCAAATAAGTGTGTACACAACACACCTTTTTTCTCTGTAACAACAAATAATGATGTGTTCACAGCACCAACTCAGTGTAGTGTAGGCACAGTACAGGAGAACTGTGACATGCAGTTCCATTTTCTTCTCAAACTGGCAAGACAGTCCAAGGTTTACCTGTTAGGCAGGTGAACGCCCTAACAGTCCTGCCACCTTCCTTCTTTATGTAGAGGACAGGATAGCCTGGTGGTCAGAGTGATGCACTCATGATCTGCTTACCCAAGTTTAAATCTCGTTTGAGGATTTTTTATGTGGAGTTAATATCAGTTCCGACACCACTCTCCTCAAAAGACCTTCGGATGAAACTATAAACTGAGGTCCTGTGTGCAAACGCATGTAGAACATCTCGAGCACATGTTAAAACCTGTTCCGCTTTTCAGAAGAGCAGGCCATTGTTTAACGTTGGGAATGGATGACAAAAATTGACAAAACTCCATACACACAGGGCCATGATGTAAAAAAAACACATGAGTTCTTATTCCATTATCCTCGAAATATATTTTTCAAAAAATTATCTAAACCATACGGAAACAGTAGATAGTTTCAAACTATAAAAACCAGCCTCAGGAGGTGATTACCTACACCCATACAACGATACAAAAAGCTAGTTTTCTCACCTGACCGTTCAAAGCCAGGTGCATTCTGGACAGGGGTGTTTGAACATCTTTGGGTAGATTGCTGATCAACTTCAGACGAGCCTGCAGAAAAAAAAACAAGATGCGCGTTAGACAGTGAACAATCCCACCATAAATCAGTCACACTGACTTATGCCTGTGAATTCCCTTGGGGAACAAAGGGCTGCAACAACACTCCTCCAACAGACTCGGTTCTGGGAGATCCTCTTCAGCTTGGATTAACTCAGTCAAGGGTCCAGGTGAAAAAAAAAAAGAAGAAAAAAAGTCCAGGGTCCAGGGCTAAAATCAGCACACCTCTTCCTTTTACCCAGTTCTAGTGTGGTCATCTTCCTACCAGCCACACAGGATCGTGAAGCATGGAAAAAGATCTCTGTTGCGTCTTCTCTCATGTCCCCCTACGTCCTTTGGGACATGGGACTGAGTGAGTGAGTGAGCGAGTGTGGTCATTAGTTGTTGCTATAATTAGCACCAGCTGGGCTGGAACGGAATAGAATGAATAGCACTTGAACGTGGATGAAAGTGGATGGGTGGGTGGGTGGGTAGGTGATGGGGCGGGAGGGGGGGGGTCAATTTACAGCTGTGGAGAGCTTACATAAACTTCCTCTATCACAACACTTTTTTTATTCATCTTTCACAACACTTCACTCTGTGCAGATTCTCTATCATAATCTCCACTTTCTGTCTCACTCCAAAGCTAGGGGAGGTTCAAAGGTGAATTTTCAGATAAATCAGTAGCGACAGCAAATTAAGAGTTGAAACAACGCAAATTTCTATAACAAATATTTTCAAATATTATGGCAGTGATTCAGAACGGTGGAACAGAATAGCAAAAAGTCAGTGCAGACCAAAAAGCATCCCCCCCAAAAAAAAACCCTCTCCAAAACACACACACAAACACACACATGCACACACACACACACACACACACATGCACACACACACACACACACACACTGCCATTGTGTGCCGGTGGGAACAGATGGCATTTACAAAACTGCATACACATGGGGACTGGATGTAAAGAAGCACATGAGTGCTTATTCCATTTTCCTTGATATAAAAGAATAAATCAAATCAAATCAAATACACACACAAACACACACACATCCATCCACCCACACTCACTCCCCCCCCCCTCCCCCCCCCCCACACCTACACACAAACAAACAAAAAAAGAGAGCACTGACTCGTGGTTTTAGAGTTACCTCAGCGTGTAGTGGGCGTCATCAGAAGAGGACAGCATGTGCTCTGTGGCCACAGCGTGCAGCAGCAGATTGGTCACGTCAGAACACAGCGTCTTCAGCAAATGCCGACACAGGTTCGCCTGATTGGCATCTGCAAACACGATGAGAACAGGATAGCTCAGTGGTCACAGCACTCGCTTTTCCCAAAGTCTAAGTTAAGCAGCGTTGAGCGTGGTTACCAAAGATATGGGTGACCCTTTGCGCACCTTGGCTTCAGTATAGTCCTTCCAGTTCACCCAGCTGTCAATGGGTACCTGCCCTCTTTAAGGTCAGGGAAGGTAAAGCAGCAAGGGACAGGAAATGGGCACCGTCCTCAATATGCTGCCCCCTGGAGAAGCTGAGGTCTCTGAAGCCTCGCTCCCCTAGGGCCGCATATGTTATTTGGGACATCTTTACTTACCTTTTAAACATGACATGCAGATGTGCCTGTGTACACAGAAACACATGCATGGCTGTGCTCTCTCTCTCTCTCATGCACACACATTCTTGTCCTTTTGGCAAATTCTTTTACATTACTTTGATATGTCAGTTACCCACAGTCAGAATGCAGCTACCTTCATGGTGGGCAAAAGTTGTTGCATAAGCAAGAATTTCACCAAATTTACCAAACTGCATACACACACAGGAACTGGATGTAAAAAAGTACACGAGTGCTTATTCCATTATCCTCGATATAAAAGAATAAATAAATAAATAAAACTTCGCAGCTCTGGCTGAGGAAAGAAAATGTAAAAAATGATCGGTCAGCTGTCAAAAGATGGAAGGATTTTGGTTTTCTTGACTATTAAAAAAACTGTAAATGTATGGGTCATCATATGTGTGTGTGTGTGCATGTTAAGTGCATGCACGCACATGCGCATTGCTCACAAAACGTCCGTGCACATATGCAAAGAAAGTGTTTATGCCGCTATGCAGGAATGGGTCTAAAAACAACAACCCAACAACAACAGAATCTCTCATACATGCACATGCACACAATCATCCCAGCAAATGTGTGCAAACAATGTTATGTACGTATACCTCTATGCAGGAATGGCTCTAAAAAAAAAACCACACATAAAAAAAATCTCTCATACATGCACACATGCACAATCATCCCTGCACATGTGCGCAAAACAATGTTATGTACATACACCCCTATGCAGGAATGGGTCTCAAAGCATCTATCCCCCCTTACCATTATCCTCGATATAAAAGAATTAAAAAAAACAAAAAAACAAAACAAAACAAAAAAACAACCCTGAAAGAGCTTGAGGCCTTTCCCTATGCAGGAATGGGTCTCAAAGCGTCCATCTCCTCTGAAGTTGGAGTATGGCTGCCTAAATGGCGAGGTACTTGAAAATAGTCATACATGCAAACTTCTCATTCAGTGTGCAATTTCAATCTCACAGTGATTCCCAGGTGGGATGAGTGAGTCAGAGTGCACATTCTGGGTGACCCCCCAGAGTGTTAAGCTGGGGAACAGCAACAACAAAGCATCCATCTCCCCTTACCCTCAAAGAGCTTGAGGCCCTTCTCGAAGAGGTGAATGTTGGTCCACAGGCCGGAGACCTTGTCCTGCAGCTCCCCAAAGGCCTTCCTCCTGTCTGCCCCGGTGCCTGTGCCTGAAGTCTGCAGGAAGATGGACTTGGAGACCTCCTGGTACTGTCGGGTCAGGGGCCTGACAACACACAATGCCCACACTTTAACCCTCTTGCATTCAGATTCTCTGGACACAAATTGCCACTAGATTTCGCATCCCATCATGAAATCAGGTCAGGCACACATGCTCGCTGGCCTTTTCCTCCTTCTAAGTACATACCAGCAGCTATAATTACTTCCAGACTCTCAGCAGGGTTTATACAATCCTGGCAAATCCAATAACCAATAAAATAAAAAAAACAACTTCAGTTGTAACATGACTACAATCACTCAAATAGACAGACAGAGAGACAGAGAGACAGACAGAGAGACAGAGAGAGAGAGGGTGTGGAAGTGACCTGTGTAACTGTGAGGATGTTTCCTTCAGTTGTAACTTAACAGAACTACAATCACTCAATCAGACAGACAGACAAGACAGACAGACAGACAGACAGAGAGGATGTACCACTGACCTGTGTAACTGAGAAGCAATCTCCTTCAGTAAAGCGTTGGGGCAGTCAGCCAGGTCGCTCTGGGAATGCAGCACCTGTTGTATCTCCCCCACGCCCATGAACACACTCTCCTGACCTCTGGCCCCCGACCCCCCTCCCCCTGCCCCCGCTCTGCTGTCATCGTCAGAGTCGTCGTCCACGTCTCGACCTCGCCCTTTCTTCTTGGAGGATTTGGTCTTCACCTCACGCCCGCTCATCCCTTCTTTCTTACTGCCCGCTGTCCACATGTTGGGAAAAATGAATAAATGAATGAATAGATGCATAATAAAAAAAATAATAAAGAAATAGATATTAACAAAGGAATGAATGAATGAATAGATAAATAAAAACTAAAAATGAATGAATAAATAAATACAAACCTAAAATGAATAAATAAACACATAAATAAAAACAAAAAAATGAATAAAGAAATGAATAATAAAAAAAAGAATAGATAAATGAATACAAACAAAAATGAATAAATACAGACAAAAAAATGAATCAAATACAAATAAAAAATGAATAAATAAATAAATAAAAACAAAAAAACAAAAAATAAACAAATAAATGCAAAGAAAGAATCAATAAACAAATACAAACAAATAATGAAAAATAAAAAAAAGAAATAAATACCTGGTTTACAATTTCCCTTCTAAACATGGTGGTGTTGTGGAATCCTATCAATCAACACAAGCTGTCCATTTTCATATCTTCCCCCCCCCCCCCTCAAAATGTTGATATTGTAAATTTGTTATCACTGTATTAAATTTTTTTTATACAGAAAAACAAAACTGTGTTGCAACTTTCATAAATATAAGCCTTGATTTTTTACAGAAAAAACAAACTGTGTTGTGAACTCATAACAATAAGGAGAGCAACAGATAGCAACAACAATAATGATGATATAGCATGAGTGTGCAGTGCATCACTTCTGGCAAGTTAACCCTCTTACATTCGGATTCTCTGAACACAAACTGCCCCTAGATTTCCCATTCCATCACAAAATCAGGTCAGGCACACATGCTCCCTTGCCTTTTCCTCCTTCTGAGTACATACCAGCAGCTATAATTACTTCCAGATTCTCAGCAGGGTTTCTACCTCTAGCCCGATAGAGCTTTGACATGTGGTAGCAATTAGTGATGGACACAGGGTGATGGAAATCTACTGTGTGTAAATCCTGGCAAATCCCGGTTCGGGATTCTGGGGAGCAATCATTCAATCTTGGCAAATCCCAGTTCAGGATTCAGAGGGTTAAACCCACCTACCCCACCACACGAAAATATCAAACTAAAGCACGATTTGTAAACCAGACTTTTAAAATTACAACACACCAAAACAAAAAAACAAAAAAAAGTGGCATGTATGCTCCAACAACTATTGCTGTCTGTCATATGCGTGAAAATGTGTTGCGTTGCCGTTAAGCACCTGAAAAGTCAGGCGCAGCAAACCCAACTTCAGTGTGATCTTTTTTTAATTTAAAAATTTTTATTTTTATTTTATTATTCACATTTAAAAAATATTTTTTATTCAGAGTGATTTCTGATATACACAAACAGTGGTTTGTACCGCCACTCCCCCCACAAGTTCTTCAGCTGAGACTATAAATGGAGGCCCATTGTGCGAACGCTCACAGAATATCTTGCACACAAGTTCAGTCCTGTTCCACTTTTCAAAAGAGTAGGCCATTGTGTGCTGGTGGAAACGGATGACAAAATTTACAAAACTGTCATACACACGGGGACTGGATGTAAAAAAAAAGCACATGAGTGTTTATTCCATTATCCTCCGTATGAAAAAAAGAAAGAAAGGCTAATGTGTGCCGGTAGAAACAGATGACAAAATTTACAAAACTGCATACACACAGGGACTGGACGTAAAAAAACAAAACAAAAATCAAGCCCAGCACATCTGACTTCAGAGAGATCTCTATATAATAATAATAATAATAATAATAATAATAATAATAATAATAATAACAATTAAAAAGTCTATATAATATATATACATATACACAAACAGTGGTTAACTAATACCTGACGCCTTCTTCCTTCGCTGCTCTTTCCTATCGTCCTTCCCAGCATCCTCCAGGCCGGCCATCTTGGCCGCGGAGCTTTTGTCCCCGTCTCCTTTCAGCAAGGCCGGGTTTTCCTGAATGTCCTGTGCAAGGTCACACAGCACACACACA
>CM060327.1:57053539-57056039 GCA_030674155.1 Stramonita haemastoma | reverse complement strand
GGTCAGATGGATTTTGATGAAATAAAAACAGCAAGATGCAGAAATGAATAAAGAAATTGCTAATACCCAATTTGTGTCATTATTTTTATTTTCTTTTAGAATTATAATGCATAAACACACAAAAGTCATTGATTGGTTTGTGTGTTGTTGCAGTTAGCGTTGCAATAACTTTAGAATGCGTGCATGGATTTTGATTAAATAAAAACTAAAACATTAAGAAACAATTATAGAAAAGATATTTTCAACCTACTGTTGGTTTTTTAGTTTTTTTGATAAATGGTGCACGAACACATCGAACATTCCGACGATCGCCATTTTTGTTTACCGATGATCGCGATCAGCTTAACGTTTAAGTTTGAGCCGCTACCGTATCAAAATCCCAAATAGCAACCAAATAACAAAATATATCAAGTTCTGAACCATTGCCGAACTTGAAATCCACGATAATTTCCCCAAATCTAAGAGTAGAATTCAAAACGCGTATCGGCCGTGTTAGATTTGACGATCGATTTTCGTCTCGAACTTCGCCGTAGTCAAAGTCGTCTCTCTCACTTCAGTCAACAAACTCAGAAGTGCACACACTACTAGGATCGATTACATCGATATTTGAGCCTAGATACACATCTCACAGCGTCATATTTTCGGCATGGAAGCTGTAAAAACGATCGTAAATGTCGGGTTCGAAGATAGCATCCATCTTGGAAAAATTTGCGATTTTTTCCTCCAAAACTTGCAACAAACTCACTCCAATCGCCGCCATTTGTAATAAAACATGCGGAAGTCTCGCGGGCAGTCTCGTGGCTTCTATATTCACGAGATTTGAAGCGAGATTGGCGGGAATTTCGACTGTATGATCGCTCTGAAGTGACGGTCGTGTCGCCGGGCGCTTTGGGGCGTTTTGCCCAAGGACAGGGTCGGGCGCTTTGGGGCGTTGTGCCCAGCAAAGGGTTAACAGTGACCAATAAACTCACAAGATTGTCATCTCTGTCAACGAAAACTTAAACACAGACAACTTTTCTCATGATATTTTTCTTTTAAGGCGCAGGATCCTGTATTGCAAAACAAACTAAAGCTGTCACATTCAAACCATTCAAGTGTATGCAACCATTAACAAATAGAATAAACAGATTTTAAATTTACACACACACACACAACACACACACACACACACACACACACACACACACACACACACACACCACACTCTCTCTCTCTCTCTCTCACACACACACAGAGTAACATGAAAAGGTAAGGGGATGGAGGAGGAGGACTAAAAGTAGGAACAGATGTAAATTGTAACAATGGAGGTAGGAAACAAGTGTGTCTTTCAAGCTAAGATTTGAAAGTGTCAAATGAAGGATTTGGGCGAAGGAAGAGATAGGATGTCATTCCAGACAGATGGACCAGAAATAGTGAAAGAAAGAAAGAAAGAAAAAAGAAAGGTATGCAAACATATACTACATACAAAATGACCAATAACATACACTACATACCTAACGACAGACAAACATACACTACATTTAACAACAAACGTACACTACATACGTAACAACAAACATACACTACATACAAAATGACAGATAACATACGCTACATATGTAACAACAGACATACACTACATACCAAACAACAGACAAATGGACACAACATAGACCAAACAACAAACCTACACTACATACGAAATGATAGATAACATACACTACATACCTAACAACACACAAACATATATGCTACATACAAAATGACAGACAACATATACTGCACACATAACAACAGACAAAACCACACTACATACCTAACAACACACAAACGTACACCACATATCAAAACAACAAACATACACCACATACCAAACAACAGACAAACGTACACTACATATATCAAAACAACAGACAAACGTACGCCACATATATATCAAACGACAGACAAGCATACACTACATACTTAACAACAGACAAACGTACACTACATACCTAAACAACAGACAAAAAGTTTAGCTGTTGGCAGTCAAAAAAATGCAAACTGAAGTGGTATGGGCACGTTGCAAGATCAACAGGGCTTGCCAAGACGATTCTGCAGGGAACTGTGCAAGGCGGGAGAAGGAGAGGCAGGCAGAGAAAGAGATGGGAAGACAACATCTGAGAGTGGACGGGCCTCAGGCTGAGTGACACCCTGAGAAAGGTCGAGGACAGAGGGAAATGGAGAGAGCTGGTTGCGAGGTCTTCTGTGGCGCCCTTACGGCCTAAACAGACTATGGGATAGAAAAAGAAGAAGAAGGCGAACATCCTAACCATCCTGCCACCTTCCTTCCACCTAAATAAATAAATAAATGAATGTTAGCAGACCCACTCACACAGTCAGGGCGCTGAAGGCCCCGCGGATCTTGGACCTCATCCTGAGGACAAAGGTGTCGGTGAACACCACGTCCCGGTCCTGACTGTCCACCTGACCCCGGATGACCTTGCCCAGGTTCACCTCCACGACCTCGCGCACAAACTCC
>CM060327.1:57028539-57041039 GCA_030674155.1 Stramonita haemastoma | reverse complement strand
AATATCCCATCATTTTTCGATTCAGAGCTGTAGAGTCCCCCACCCCCACCCCCTCCTCCTCCCTATTGCCTCCCACCCTCCTCTTCCCTTCCACACGTTTTTTGTTTTTATTCTAAGCAATCCCTTTTCATCTCGTGTGTGTGTGGTGGTAGTGGTGGTGGGGGGGGGGGGGGGGGGGGGGGGGCAGGGGGTTGTGGTGGTGGTGGTGGTGGTGGTGGTGGTGTGTGTGTGTGTGTGTGTGTGTGTGTGTGTGTGTGTGTGTGTGTGTGTGTGTGTGTGTGTTCTGTTGTGTTGTGCTGTAAGTGTGTGTGTGTGTGTGTGTGTGTGTGTGTGTGTGTGTGTGTTGTGTTGTGTTGTGCTGTAAGCGTGTGTTCGTGCGTGCGCGCGCGCATGTGTATGCATACCAGTGTTCGGGCCTGCATGGGTGCGCGCATGTATGCGTGCGTGCGAGCATGTGTGTTGTAACATGACCAGTGCAATCATCATCATCATCATTGATAACTTCAAGCGATCGCAGCTAGCGCAAAAGAACCCAGCGCAGCGACCAGATTATTTATTTTATTTTCCACAGGGGACTATCGCTACTAGTAGTATAGTGCAGCCAACGGTTTGGTTATGGTAATGTTGGGGGCCTGTAGCTCAATGGTAGATACTAGGTTTCTTTTTCTTTTTTCTTCTTCTTTTTTTTTAATAAAGATTTTCTTCTTTTTTTTTTTTAGTGTGTGGTAGTGGATTTTTTTTCATTTCCCATGTTAGCAGGGGTTCCCTCGAGTCCATTGTGAGTGATGAAAGGCGTTTTGCATAAAAAAACTGTTAGACACTGACGCGAGTCTGCTTGTGTGTGTGTGTGTGTGTGTGTGTGTGTGTGTGTGTGTGTGTGTGTGTGTGTGTGTGTGTGTGTGTGTGTGTCTGTCCGTCTGTCTCTGTCTCTGTCTCTGTCTCTTTCAATCTCTGTCTGTCTGCCTCTCTCAATTTTCGTTTGTCTCTGTTTATCTGTTTGTCTGTTTCTTTCTCTTCCTTGTTCTCTCTGTGTCTCTGTCTCTGTCTGTCTGTATCTCTCTGTCTCTGCTGTCTGTCTGTCTGTCTGTCAGTCTGTCTGTCTGTCTCTCTCTCTGAACATAAACATGTTCATTCATTCAAAATGTTCATTCATTTATTCTCTCTCTCTCTCTCTCTCTCTTCTCTCTCTCTCTCTCTCTCTCTCTCTCTCTCTCTCTCTCTCTCTCTCTCTCTCTCTCTCTCTCTCTCTCTCTCCCCTCCCCTCCCCTCTCCCCCCCCCCTTCTCAGGCCCTTACGGTTTGGGACAGATTGGTTTTGCGTATGTATGTGACGACTATGCACATAGGGGGAGGGGGTGGGGGGGGGTGGGGGGTGTCGGTGTGAATTCTGAGCTGTTGATATGAGTTTTCCCTTGCTGCAGAGATGACATTGTGATGGCTTCATTTCATTTCATTTCATTTTGTGCCGGTGTGCATTCATTATTATGGATTGACATATGCCTCGGTGTGGGACAGATAGACAGACAGACAGACAGATATGCAAGCATGCACGCAAGCACGCGCGCGCACGCACGCACGTACGTACGTACAATCACACTATCATCATAACCATACGACGGGACGGGATAGCCTAGTGGTCAGAACATTGTGCCCGCAATTTGACGACCCGGTTCGATTTCTGTTCGAGGGGATTATTTTTTACCCTGGAGTTAACATCAGTGCTGACTCCACTCTCCCCAGAAGTCTTTCAGATGAGACTATAAACCGAGGCCCCGTGAGCGAACGCACCAGAACGTCTTGCACACACGTTAAATCTTGTTCTGCTTTTCATAAAAGTAGGCCTTGTGTGCCTGTGGGAACAGATGACAATATTGACAAAACTGCATACACACGGGGACTGGATGTAAAAAAGCACACGCGTGCTTATTCCATTATCCTCGATATAAAACAGAATAAATAAAAGAATAACTAAGTAACTAAATAAATAGGACATTAATTTTGGCTGCATTGTTTCGTTGTGACGACCAGGTAGTAATATTGTAAACATTGGGATTTTATTATTTTTAATTTTATTTTATACCACTTTATGTCACAGCAGATTTCTCTGCGTGAAATTCGGGATGCTCTCCCCGGGGAGAGCGCGCTGCCACAAATGCAGCGCCTACCCATTATTTTTTTTGTATACAGCCCCCAGCCGCCCTGGGGACTCCAACTCCCCGATTTTTCCTCAGGGATGGTGTCTAAACACAACACCTGTGTGCATGCTGGTTTAATATATATATATATATATATATATATATATATATATATATATATATATATATATATATATATATATATATATATATATATATATATATAAAAATAAAATTTTGTTATCCGTTCCTACCGGCACACAATGGCCTGCTCTTCCGAAAGGCGGAACGGGGTTTTAACGTGTGCGCAAGATGTTCTGCGTGCGTTCGCATACAGGGCCTCGGTTTATAGTCTCATCCGAATATGCACAGGATGTCCAAGCTGCATGGGTAACAGTTTGCCCTCCATACTTACTTACCCAGGCTTTGCGCTCTAAAGACTAGTCTTCCGAGACTGATGGGTGCCTACTGCGACTACTACTACTCCTACTGCTACTACTTCTACTACTAATTCTGTGTTTTTTTTTTTAAAATATAGATTGACTGGGTTAGATATATGAAGAAATAAATGTAATGGCGTCGATGTTGAATTTGTAAAAGGTAAAGGTGTCCCATAACCTATGGGGTCGTTGGAAAGCGAGGCATTAGAGATCTCAGCTTCTCTAGAGGCCAGCATATTGAGGGCGGCGCCCATCTCCTCTCCTCCCTCGCTGCTTGACCTTCCCTGACCCTAAAGAGGGCAGGTACCTATTTACAGCTGGGTGAACTGGGAGAACTGTACCTGAAGCCAAGGCGCACAAACGGTCACCCATCCAACTTGGTAACCACACTCAATGCTGCTTAACTTTAGCTTGGTGAGAAAGCGAGTGCTCTGACCACTGAGCTATCTATCCCGTGTTGAACTTGAAGAGAACGTTATTATTGCAGTTGCTGAAATTGAGATGAGGTGACAGCCCTGATGCGGCCTTCGAGGTCGGCAGGGCCATAAACAACATGGAATGGTGTGAAATGAAATCTGACCGTTTTGTGTTTAGCGGTGACTAACGCACAATGCTGGGTGTATCTGTTCGCTGATAGGCTATCTTGCATGACCCCGTAAAAACCTGTGTGTGTGTGTGTGTGTGTGTGTGTGTGTGTGTGTGTGTGTGTGTGTGTGTGTGTGTGTGTGTGTGCGTGTGTGTGTGTGTGTGTGTGTGTGTGTGTGAGTGTGTGTGTGTGTCTGTTTCAATCAATCAATCAATCAATCAAATTTTTATTTCCAGATGGTACATTGAGTAAGCAGCGATCTGCTTTTTTCCATCAAGCCATCTATCTAAAGAAAAGAAAAGAAAAAAATCAAAACAATAGCAAAAATCAAATCCTAAACAAAACAAAAAAACCAACAAAAAACAAAGTAGAAAATCCCTAGCAAACAAACAAACAAAAAAAAAAACCAACGAAAGAAAGAAAAGGGGAAAAAGCAAACAAACAATTAAAACAACAACAACAAACATTTCACCAACATTAACTTGCTAACATGATTTCAACAACTTTAAAATAAACTATGCCTATAAATAATACAAGCAAGTACTATAACAACAACCAAAAGAGAAAATAAAATAAATAAAATAAATAAATAAAATAAATAAATAAAAATAAAAAAATATTTTAAAAATCTACTCGAAAGCCATACACACATATGCACATACACCCACACACCCATACACACACACACACGCACACACACACACACACACACACACACACACACACACACACACACACACACACACACACACACACACACACACACACACACACACACACACACACATACACACACACACACACACACACACACCCCCGTGCATCTAGACACACACACACACACACACACACACACACACACACACACACACACACACACACACACACACACACACACACACACACACACACACACACACGGTTTGTGCTCTTCCACTCAGCTCGTATACTCGTAGGTACATGCACACATTTAAAGTCTTTTTAAAAAAATCATATAGTGTCAAAAAAAAAACAACCCAACAAACACACACACACACACACACACACACACACACACACACACACACACACACACACACACACACACACACACCAGCTTATATCAATTACAATGTAACCAAAGAACATTAAGACTTAATAATAATGATAATAATAATAATAATAATAATAATAATAATAATAATAGTAATAGTAATAATAATAATAATAATAAAAAAACAAATTAAAAAAAAAAAAGAATAAATACAACAACAACAACAAAAATTTTTAAAAATAAATAAGTAAAATAATAAAAAATCTATAAGCAATTTATGTCAGATTACAATATCTCTATACTTCAATTCATACTTTATATTTTTAAAAGAAGATAAGGAAAAAACAACAAACACAACGATACCTTATGATAATACCCATCATCACTGAGAGGAAATAACATATACGCTAACAAACATACAATCAAACAAAAGAAAACAAAAACAAACAAACAAACAAAAAACACATAAAACACACCAAAAAACAAACAATCAAACCAAAACATCAAAAAACCAATCCACACGGATTATATATTAGAAGGAAGAAAAGAAAAAACAACTAAAGCAACAATACCATATGATAATACCCATCACCACTGAGTGGAATAACATAACAAACATATGGGCATGCACACATTTAAAAAAAAAAAAAAAAAAAAAAAAAAAAAAAAATTAAATCATATGGTGTCAAACAGCTTATATCAATACAATGTCACACAATCAGACCAAAACATCAAAAAACCAATCCACACGGATTATATATTAGAAGGAAAGAAAAGAAAAAACAACTAAAGCAACAATACCATATGATAATACCCATCACCACTGAGTGGAATAACATAACAAACATATGGGCATGCACACATTTAAAATTGTTTAAAAAAAAAAAAATCATATGGTGTCAACAGCTTATATCAATACAATGTCACCAACCATTATTTCAGACTTAAAAAAAAAAAAAAAAAAAAAAAAATAATAATAATAAAAAAATCCATGAAATGTCAATAAGCAACTTATGTCAGATTACATTATCTCCACACTTCAATTCATACTTATGTTATGAGGAAGAAAAGAAAAAACAAAACAAAACAAAACAAACAAACAAAAAAACAAAATTAAAACCCCGAAAAACAAACGCAACAATACATATGATAATACCAATCTCCACTGAGAGGAAATAACATATACACTAACAAACAGTTTTGTGTTTCTGTGTGTTTCTGTGTGTTTGTCTGTCTATCTGTCTGCCTTTGTATCTGTCGCTGATATACTATGTACCATGACTCCGTGAAATCTGTAGTAACATATGACCAATGACTTTTATCTTTGTTGTGATTCCTATCAGTGTGTGTGTGTGTGTGTGTGTGTGTGTGTGTGTGTGTGTGTGTGTGTGTGTGTGTGTGTGTGTGTGTGTGTGTGTGTGTGTGTGTGTGTGTGCGTGTGTGTTGTGTGTATGTGTGTGTGTGTATGTATGTATGTTTGTCTGTCTGTCTGTCTGTCTGTATGTATGTAAGTATGCATGCACGCACGCACGCACGTACGTACGTACGTACGTACGTATGCATGCACGCACGTACGTATGCACGCACGCACGCACGCACGTACGTACGTACGTACGCACGCACGCACGCACGTACGTACGTATGTATGAATGTATGTATGTATGTAGGTACGTAGGTATGTATGCTTGTATGTATGTTTGTATGTATGTATGTATAATGTGTATGTATACACCTGTGTGTAATATATATATATTTATATGCGTGTGTGTATGTGTGTGTTTGTGTGTGTGTGTGTGCGCGCGCGCGCGCGCGCACGCGCGTGCAGAACATGTTTTTCTTTTTGGTAATATTTTGATACTGCTCTATGGGTGGTTGCTATGTGTGCATACTAAGATAAAAGCCCACATACAGGACCATAGATGGTATCGTTATCAATCATTTCAACGAAGTTTCTTAAAGACACCATCAGCGCCAATATCGATGATAGAAAGATTGAAAGCAACTGCAATTTTGCTTGGTCCTATATAACATGTGCATGCACGCCAGTGTGCATAAATGTGCACTCACTCATTCACCCACTCACTCAAACACGCTCGCGTACGGACAGATTGGTCGAAAAAGACAGGCAGGCAGACACAGACACACAGACACACAGACAGGCAGACACACGCACGCACGCACACACGCACACACATGCATTCACAGACACAGACATACAGAAAGAGACATATACACACTCACACAGACACACACAGACACACACAGACACACACAGACACACAGACACACACACAGAGACACACACAGACACACAGACACACAGACACAGACACAGACACAGACACAGACACACACACACACACACATACACACACAAACACACGCACACACACAGACACAGACACAGACACACACACACACAGACACACACACACACACACACACACACACACACACACACACACACACACACACACACACACACACACACACACACACACACACACACGCACACACACACACACACACACAACTAAACTCAACTAAACACACAAAACACTCAAGCAGTCAGACAGACAACAATACTGAACCACTTGCAGAACAACTCACAGAGGTAGAATACAATATAAACACATCCAACAGATATGCTCTCCTCACAGACAAAACCACGACTGACAATTCTTCATACCCCACACTCACACAAAAGCAGACAAGCAACAACACTTCAGCAACTTCACGCAAAAACACAAGCAAACAGCCTCTCCTTACAAACACATCACATCAGACACGCACACACTCCCGCACCCACCAAAGCCCACACTCCAATTCCCATTCCCAAATGCACCATGAGAACCCCCCCCATTCCAACCCCCTGAAAACCCTCCAACAAAAAACAGTTCCCATAGAGTGTAACACCTTGTTGTTAGGTGACTCAGTGCTGAAAGGGGTGGACGAGAAAAAGATGTCAGTGGGTGGCCGGCAAGTCTGCAACCTGTCAGTACCAGGCCTGACAGTACAACACCTGTGTCAGTGGCTGACAACAAGCCGCCCCTCTCCACACATACAGCACGTCACCTTCCACGTGGGGATCAATGACTGTAAAGCACGATCAGTCACAAAAGCAGAATGGACAAAACTGATCCACCTGCTAAAAAAGGTCTTCCCCCATGCTGCTCTACAGGCCTCCTCCATCCTCCCCCCCTTCGGACGACATCCACTGAGGGACAAGGCCTCACGGTCCACGGCCACTCTTGGGGAAACCTGCTGTCAAGAGAGGGTTGCACTTATTGATAACACCCCCTCCTTCATCACCAGGACTGGGGCGCCAAAAAAGGCGCTATATGATGATCCAATCCATCCCAGTCCTCAGGGTATCAGAACGCTTGCCCTCAACATCCGTTTCCCCGGAAACCATCGACAGCAGCCAGCTGTGAGGCCCCAGACAAGCTACAATGACATGCCAAGCTATGCTGAAGCAGCCAAAGGCGTACATTCACAATCGGCTGCCTTCAAGAAAAAGACCACTTCAGCCCCACCCCACAGTGCGACTAGCGACAATAGGCCTACCACACCAGGTGTATTAGGCCTACTGGACAGAAACTTTCCCATCCCCGAGCCAAGGAACCCCCATTGTTCAGAAGTAACACGTGCGTTAGGAAGACAACACTCCGTGGCAGATACACAGCCACTTGTGAAAATACTTTCGGATCTACTTCATTGTCTGACCCAATAGTAGTGGTGTGTGTGTGTGTGTGTGTGTGTGTGTGTGTGTGTGTGTGTGTGTGTATGTGTGTGTGTGAGTGTGTGTGTGTGTGTGAGTGTGTGTGTGTGTGTGTGTGTGTGGGTGTGTGTGTGTGAGTGTGTGTGTGTGTGTGTGTGTGTGTGTGTGTGTGTGTGTGTGTGTGTGTGTGTGTGTGTGTGTGTACCAATGAGTATGTGTAGAGGGAAGGGGATGGGGTGAGTGTGTGTATGTGTGTGTTTGAGTGTATTGTAAGTGAACATGTGTATGCAAGTTTCACCACATGTGTGGGTGCATTTGTGTGTATGTGTGTGTGGTAGTGTGTGTGTGCGTGGTGCGTGCTGCATGCGTGCGTGCGTGCCTGCATGAGTGCTGTGCGTACGTGCGTGAGTGTGTGCGTGTGTGCGTGTGAGTGTGTGTGTTTGTGTGTCCGTGGATACGCTGGTGAGCATGTGCGTGCTTGCGTGGTAGGTAAGCATGCGTGCTTGCTTGTGCGTATGCACCGCGTGTGTACGTGTATAATAACTATGTGAATGAGTGTGTGGTGCGTGTGTGCATGCGTGTGTGCATGCGATAAATATCTGCCTGTAAGCCTGCATCGAACATACAGCCCATATATAATGTTCTAAATAATTACAAATGTATTTGTGCAGGTGTCCAAATGCTATATGCAGTGTTCCCATTGATGATAAATGATTGCTTCAATTTTCATGAATGGAAATCTCTCTCTCTCTCTCTCTCCTCCTCTCTCTCTCTCTCTCTCTCTCTCTCTCTCTCTCTCTCTCCTCTCCCCCCCCCCCCTACTTTTACCCAGCCCCCACCAACCCCCCCTCCCTTTTTTTTTTTTTTTTTTTTTTTTTTTTTTTTTCCCCCAACATCAAATGGTGTTGATCAATGTCATGCTGCTGTGTATTCCATTTAAGTGGAAAATTGCCTTCTATATCTAGCAGGTATATCGGATCCAGAGACTCTTGCAACAGAGTAGTTGTTGCGTTGGACTAGTGTGTATTGGAGTTTTTTGAATCAATTCTGCATACTATATTTTCGTTTGCTTTTTCATCTATTATTTTTCATCACTGTATTTTTTGTGTTTAGTATCATATTAATATTTAGTGTGTGGTTGATTGTATTGGTTTAGTAAAAAATTGTTGTATTTTAGTTTTACTAAAAATATTTTTTCCCAATTCATAGGCTTTATTATTTTTTATGATTATATGATTTATGTAAAAACAGGATTGGATTCAAAAAGTTGTTTATTATAACACATTGATTCCTTATAGATTCTGAATTGTGTTTGTATTATAGTTTTCATAATTATATTATAGTTTATTTTCTTTAAAAATTTGATAATCAAGTCTCCTGATTTGATAGATTTTATATATATACATAAAAAAAAAAATTTTAACATGACTTTAACTTTAGACAAGTGGCCCACAAAGCAAGGCCTCCGTGTAGGCTACCTGAATATCAACAGTGCAACAAACAAAAAAGATGATATTTCGACCATACTGCACAATGATGGGAATCAATTTCATTTGTTTTGCCTTGCTGAATCACGACTCTCACCACATGTAACTGACACATGCATGAATATTCCAGGTTATCAGATCTTTCGACAGGATCCACACAAGCCCAAGTCCACTGGGTTATTAACATATTTCGCTTCTTCACTGAGTTGTAAAAGACTATACAACTTTGATGTTTATAACATTGAATCGATTTGGGTTGAAATAAAATTAAAACACAATAGTCCAATATTAATAGGATTCATATACAGAAATCCTTCGGAAACCACAGAATGGTTTGAAAAATTCAACTCTCTTATGGATGAAGTGACACTTTTAAACCATGAAACAATTATTCTTGGGGATTTTAACATAGACTTATTAAAACCCAAGCCTAAATGGAGTCACAACATTACTATGCATGGCCTGGAACAACTAATAGACAAACCAACACGGGTAACAGATAACTCTAGAACTTTGATTGATCACATCTATACTACCACAAAACAAAACATAACAGAAGTATGCGCCCCCTCCTGTGGATGCAGTGATCACAATTCTGTGTGCTTTACTTGGTTTAAACATCGTGTCAAAATTCCCAAAGTAGGACATAAAACCATCTTTTACAGAAAATTTAATAACTTCAATGAACAAGACTTTCTTTCAGACTTGATAAACTCGCCATTCCAAGACATATATCAAATCAGAGACCCCAACGAAGCTGCAGAATTCTGGATTACCACATTTATTTCAGTGTATGATAGACATGCCCCCTTCATCAAAAAAAGAGTTAAAGAAAAAATCAAACCTCCTTGGATAACAAAAGATATAGAGTCTGAAATGCGCTTAAGAGACTATTTGAAAACCCATGGTACAAAAGAAGAATTTAAAATACAAAGAAACAAAGTAACTTCACTAAAACGCAGATCAAAACGTGATTACTTTCAAAAACTATTAATCACAACTACTGACTCTCGCCAGGTATGGAAAGCCATCAATATTTTATGTAATAGACCTATATCAAAAAGCCAAAAGACAGTTAAAGACATAACAGCTGATGAACTGAACACCCATTTCTCAAACATTGCTACTAAAGTCATATCATGTGATAAGTCAAATGAAAATGATCTCCAATACTTAGAACAATATATTGAATCAAAAGAAATTAAATTCCCGTTTGAATTATTGCCAATGACAATTAAAGATGTGATGGAAAGTCTATCTCTCCAAAACAATTCCACAACACGTGACCTTGACAATCTGGATGGAAAAATATTGAAACTTTCTGGTCCTATTATAGTTGAAACATTGACATATCTATATAACTTGTGCATAGATAAAAACAACTTTCCTCTGATATTTAAAAGAGCAAAAGTCATACCAGTCCACAAATCTGGAGATACTTCTTGTCCTTCAAATTACAGACCAATTTCAATCCTATCGGTCTTATCTAAACCCATCGAAAAACATATCCAAAAATCTTTATATTCCTACTTTGCTAACAACAATCTAATAAATGAAGATCAGTCAGGCTTTCGTAAAAACTATTCTTGTCACACAGCTCTAACTCAACTTACAGACAGTCTCTTACACAACATAAATAAAAATAACTATACAGGCCTAATTTTTGTTGACTTTGAAAAAGCATTTGATGTAATTAATCACTCCTTGCTAGTACGTAAACTTAACCTATATAAACTAACACCTGAAATAATCAATCTTTTAAAAAGTTTTTTGTTAGATAGACAGCAGCTGGTAACTGCAAATAATCAAACATCAGAATTAGTATCTATTAAATATGGAGTACCACAAGGATCAATATTGGGTCCTCTTTTGTTCTCAATATATGTAAATGACTTACCCTTATTTCTAGATTGTAGCTGTGAAATGTTTGCTGATGACACATCTCTCTATTGTAGTGATACCGACCCCCAAAGACTGACACTCAAACTTCAAAACAATATCAACAAATTGATTACTTGGACTCAATTAAACCATATGTCCTTAAATGCACAAAAAACTAAGAGTATGTACGTACTAGCAAGACAAAAGAGGCAAAAAATGAAAAGTAAATTTCAACCTCTGTTGATAGATCAAAAAATTATTGAAGAAGTTGACTCACACAAGATTCTGGGTGTAATTATCGACAAAAATCTTACTTGGACTGACCATGTGATGGCATTAGGAAAACGTCTTGCAAACAAGGTACGCCAGCTATCAAAAATAAAACACTTTCTAGATGATCATTCACGCAAACTCTTTCTTTGTGGACACATCTTGCCTATAGTTGACTATGCCTCATCTCTTTGGGACAACTGCAGTGAAACTAATCTGAAATTCATTCATCGATTATATAAAAGAGCACTAAAACTTGTCCTATTAAAAGCAAGCTCCCTAACCATCAATGATTATAAGCAAACAAGTATTCTTACATTCCAAAACAGGCTTTACTTTAATAAAGCTCTATTTGTACAAAAAGTTGTCAATGGAAATGCCCCTCCCAAGATCATCAATAGATTCAAAATTAATGAACACAGGCATAACCATCTACTAACATTTCCCAGACCCAGAAACAATCTCTACAAAACAAGCTTCCTATATTCAGGAAGTGATTTATGGAACAAGCTCCCAAAACATTTAAAATGTATCATAAATAAAAATCAGTTCAAAAATCAGTTGAAAAATCACTTAATGCGCTTATGCAAAAATGTTTAAGAACTAATCATGAATCCAATTAACCATATTTAGAACAGACTAAAGATATTGGTACCCTCTGCTCACCCTGAAAAATCTTTCATGTGTGGTTTACTGTGACTCAAAAATCTACACCTTGCTTGCTATATATGTATGTGGAAGGGGAAAAGGAGGACAAAGATTTTTATTTATTTTTTTAGATAATTTATTTATGAACAGGATAGGGAATAAGAGATGTATGTAAAAACGTGTATATTTTGCAAATTCAAAAGGAGAAAACCAAACCACTGATTTGATGACTAGATGGAGCTTTTTTTTTTTTTTTTTTTTTTTTTAATTTATTTTTTATTATTATTATTTTTTAAATAT
>CM060327.1:57011533-57019033 GCA_030674155.1 Stramonita haemastoma | reverse complement strand
GGTTTGGGCTACAAAGAAAAAGGCACGCTTTTGATTCCAACAGTGAACTAAGTGATGTGGGGGGGTATTTATTTATTTTTTTTTAAAAATTTTTTTTTTTTCCGAGTGAAGTGGTACAGGAAGCGGGCGGTGTGTGCAGGTGCTGAAGGAGAAGGATGAGATGGTGGAGCGTGAGTTCAACCGTCTGGGTGGAGACCACCTCCTACATCTCCCACCAGATGAACTTCAACGAGGTGAATGGCCGACCCATGTCCCTCGGGCAGGCCTTGGAGGCTGTTATTCTGTGGGGTACACACACACCCTGTAAATTACACTTACACTCACTCACACATGTGTAAATTCACTCACACACACAATGTGTAAATAACACACAGGACACAGACATTTCACACACTCACTTACACACACACAAACTTCAACGAAAGTGAACGGGAAAACACGTGTCCCTGGGACAGGCTTTGGAGGCTGTTATCCTGTGGTGGTGTGTGTGCAGGGGGGGGGGGGGGGGGGGGGGGGGGGGGGGGGGGGGGGGGGGGGTGGGGGGGGGGGGGGGGGGGGTGTGGGGGGGGGGGGGGGTGGGGGGGGTGGGGTTGGTGGGGGGTGTGTTGGTGGGGTGGGTGTGTGGTGGGGTGGGTGTGTGGGTGGTGGGTGGTGTGTTGGGGTGGGTAGGTAGGTAGGTGGGTGTGTGAGTTGGTGTGAGTGAGTGAGTGGGGTGGGTTGGGGTGGGTGGGTAGGTAGGGTGTGTGGGGTGTGTGTATGTGAGGGTGCGTGGTGATAAAGGGTGTGAGTGGGTCGGGGTTTGTTGGGTGGGATGAGTAGGTAGGGGGTGCGGGGAAGGTAGGTGGGTGTCCAAGGAACAACCAAAAACAGCAACAAAGCAATAACAAAAAAGAGTTTTCTTTGTTTTGCAGGTTGCAGGAGAAGCACGTGAAGGGGAAACAGATTGAACATCAGAAACGGTTGATAGAAACTGCAGGAGAAACTCAGGAAGACTCAGTCCCAGGTTTTGGGTGGTGTGTGCGTGGTGTGTGTGTGTGTGTGTGTGTGGTGTGGGGTTGTTCGGGTCTGTGTGCGTGGGGTTTGTTTGTTGGGGGGGTGCGTGTGCGTGCGTGTGTGTGCGTTGTGTGGGCCTGTGTTTGGGGTTGTGTGCGTGTGTGTGGTGTGTGTGTGTGGGGGTGGGGTGGGGGATATAACTGGTCCATCATGAATAGTATAAACTGGTCCATATTGTCTTTGCAAGTCCTGTTGATCTTGTGACCAGTATCCAGATCATACTGAGTGTTTTTTGCATTATGTATATGTACATTAAGGGGGCGGGATAGCTCAGTGGTTCGGAGCCACTCACTTTCCCAGTCAAGTTATGCAGTGTCAAGCGTGGTTACCAGTGGATGGGTAACCGTATGCATGCTCTGATTCTGTATACTCCCCCACAGTTCACGCAGCTGTAAATGGGTACCTGCCCTCTTTAGGGTCAGGGAAGGTGAAAGCAGCGAGGGAGAGGAGTTTGGGCGCCGCCTCAACATGCTGGCCCCTGAAGAAGGTGGGTCTCTGACACCTCGCTTCCCCTACGACCACCTAGGTTATGGGACACTTTACCTGACCTTTTATGTGTACACACAAGTGCCCAGATGCTGTCCCTGAAAGAGAAAGTGGGAGGAGCTTCACAAGCAGTGCAACGAGGCAGCGGAGGGTGAAGCCCCCCAGAGACATCACTGCCGAGTTTCTGGTCAAGAGCAAGATGAGGACCTGCGAGCTGCCTGCAAGGTGAGGGGGGGGGTGGAACAGGGTAACATGGCATGTCTATATTTAAAATTTTTTTTTTTTTTTTTTTTTTTTTTGTTAAAAAGTTCTTTGATTAATTAAAAAATTATATATATATATATATTTTTTGTTTTTTAAAATTTAGTTTTTTTTCACTGGCATAATTATCTACATCTTTTACATTTCACACCACTTTAAGTCAAGGTAGATTGCCCTGCATGGAAACTTGGGCTGCCCTCTCCCCAGGGAGAGTGCGTCGCCACAAGACTGGCTCGATGCTGCTTAACCTTAGCTTTGGGAAAGTGAGTGCTCTGATCACTGAGCTATCCCGTTCCCCTTGTAGTCACATTAAAAATGCCTTTTGAAAGAGTTGGCCATTTCGTGCTAGCAGGAAGGGATGACAACATTTCAAAAATGATTGCACGCAGGTGTTTTCTGTTTAGACACCATCCTTGAGTTGGAATGTGGCTACCTAAAGGGTTAGGTGTGGTGGTGGGGTGGGTAGGGGGTTGGGGGGGGGGGGACTGTAGCAATATGCAAAAATTTCACAATTGGTAAACCTTGAAGCTCTGCCTGAAGAGTTATAAAAAAAAAAGAAGAAAAAAAGTTAAATATTTCGACTAAGATGGTTAATTTGGTCTGATTTGTGTGTGTGGTGTGTGTGTGTTGTTGTGTGTGTTGTTGTGTGTGTGCGTGCACTTGCTTTGTGTGTGTGTGTGTGTGTATGCTTGTGCGTACATGTTTGTGCGCATGTGTGAATATTTGCACGTGTTTTGCGTGTGTGTGCAGCAATACGATGCATTACAAAACCCAGCAGAAAGAAATCGAGGACAAACTTCACGAGCTGGATCGAACCCTCCGAGGACGTGTACTGTCTTCGCGAGATCGCCAGATCCTGGACTGGCACTTTGCCAACCTGGAGTTTGCAAACGCCACCCCTCTTGAGCAGTCTGTCCCTCAAGCACTGGGACCAGGATGACGACTTTGAGTTCTCCGGAAGTCACCTGACAGGTAAGTGTGTGTGTGGGTGGAGAGAATGGGAGAGCTGGGACAGGTTGTGTGTGAGGGGGTGTGTGTGTGTGTGTGTGTGTGTGTGTGTGTGTGTGTGTGTGTGTTTGTGTGCACATACAACGTGTGAAGTGTGTTTCAGTGCAATATGTTATTCCTGTGTTTTTGGGTGGCTGAGGTAATTATGTTCTTTGCCACGGAGTGTGTATGTATGTATGTTTGTATGCTTACAACGTGTGTTTCAGTACATAACGGTTTATACCTGTATGCCTGTATTTTCTGTTTCTGGGTGCCTGTAGTAACTATAGTCTTTGTGGCAGAGTGTGTGTTAAATGTATGCAACACAATGTGTGTTTCAGTACGTAATGGCTATTCCTGTGTGCCTGTGGCGTTGGCTGAAGGCATGGACATCAAACTGAACACAGTGGTGCGAAACATCAAGTACTCCCCTACAGGTACATGTGCTCACATTTTGTTGTTGTTGTTTTTTCTGCCTCATTTTTCTGTGACATAATGTTTGGACAAATATGAAATGTAGCTATCTTGGGTCTTTGATTATGATTCGTACCAATATGCCTGTCAGTATTGTAATTGCCTTCAGGGATGATTAAAGTGTTTTTGACTTGACTTTGATTGACTTGAAAGTGGGGGGAAAACTGACTGACAGCTGTGATTTTGATAGTATGACATGTGGTAATTATTTGTGCATTGGTTTATGACTATGCGTGCAGTGTGTTGTGTGTGTTTTGTGTGTGTGTGCGTGTGCGCATGTGTGTGGTTGTGTGTCGTGTGCGCATGTGGTGTGTGGTCTGTGTCTATTTTTTTTTTTTAAAATTTTTTTTTGTTTTGTGTTTGTGACTATGTATGTGTGCATGCGTGCGTGTGTATATGTTTTTGATAAATAAATCTTATTGTTTTGGATGATAAATGTTTTTGTTTATTATTTTTACGTATGTATGGCTTGTGACCACGTGAGTTTCCTCTTTGATAAAGTATTGGTATTGGTTATGGATTCTTGTCTTGTAGTGGGTGTGTGAGGGTGATGGTTGCGTACTGTGCTGTGTTATTCTGTAATAATATATATATGTTTTTTAATGTACGGCTCATACCCACATGAATTTCTCCATTTGTGAGATTAATAAAATGTGACGCTTTCCCCCACGAAATGAGTCGCTTAGCACCTGACGCACTTTTCTGCTAGGAGCCATTAAAGGCAGATGGGGGTCAAGTTGTCAATTTTAAGGGTTTGATTGATTATAAAATTAAAGCCATTATTCTAGCTTGTAGTGAAATATCAAAGCATAATTTTGTTTCCTTTTGCCTTTAAACGTGTTTTAAATATACCCAAGCCCTCATTCTGGCTACCTATTAGGATGCTAAACTTGTCAATTTCTCATAATGTTATTTCTAGCAGTCTATCATTTCAAGTTGTAATAACTTTTGATAGAATTTTCAGATTTTCAATCTGTTTTTTTTTTTGTGTATTGTATAGCCATTTTATTGCAGATTAATAACATGTTAATAACTAAAAATTGACCTCTGGTGCAATGCGACTCCTTATGTGGTGGAGTGTCACAAATCTTTGAATTGTGTGAGAGGAGCCGAAAGTGGGAGAAAACTGACTGACAGCTGTGATGTGATGCTGTGGCAGGGAGTGGAGGTGGTGACCACCCAGGCCCGATCCTCCACCACCTGGAAAGGGGACGCGGTGCTGTGCACTCTGCCCCTGGGCGTCCTGAAGGAGACGGTCCGCGGGGCCAGTGTCAACGCTCCTCAGTTCACACCCCCCCTCCCCGACTGGAAAGTCGATGCTATCAAACGCTTGGGCTTCGGGAATCTGAATAAGGTGAAAACAGTGGGTGTGTGGGTGTGGGGGGTTGTGGAGGGGGGGGGTTGTGGGTGTTTGTGTGGGCGCATGCATGTGTGCGTATGTGTGTGTGTGCGCATGCGTGCGCATTTCTTCCTCTTTTTGTGTGTGTGTGTGTGTTTCAGGTAACAACCATATTTACCTCTCATCACCTTAAAACTAAGATAAACGTATGTGTGCGTGTGCGCGTGCGTGCACATTTCTTCCTCTTTTTGTGTGTGTGTGTGTGTTCAGGTAACAACCATATTTACCTCTTATCACCTTTTAAACTAAGATGAACGTATGTGTGTGTGTGCGTGTGCACTGTTGTGCGCATTTCTTCCTCTTTATGTGTGTGTGTTTGTGTGTTCTGTAGTTAACAACCACATTTACCTGGTATCACCTTAAAACTAAGATACCCCCCCCCCTCCACCAAACGAAAAAAGTCTGACCAGCACATGTGTTGTTATTGTGATTTTGTGTGTGCGGCGCTGTGTGTGTGTGTGTGTGTGTGTGTGTGTGTGTGTGTGTGTGTGTGTGTGTGTGTGTGTGTGTGTGTGTTGTGTGTGTGTGTGTGTGTGTGTGTGCGTGCGTGTTGTGGTTGTGTGGTGTGGTGTGTTGTGTGGTGTGGTGTGGTGTGGTGTGATATGATGTGTGTGTGTGTGTTTCTGGTGTAGTCACTAGTGTGAAGTGTACTGTTATCTATTTTATTTATTATCTTATCTTACACATTGGTTATATTCCCCAGGTGGTGCTGTGCTTCGACCGCGTGTTCTGGGACCCGAGCGCCAACCTGTTTGGTCACGTGGGCAGCACCACGGCCAGTCGCGGGGAGCTGTTCCTGTTCTGGAACCTGTACAAGGCCCCGGTGCTGCTGGCCCTGGTGGCCGGGGAGGCGGCCGGCATCATGGAGAATGTCAGCGATGACGTGATCGTGGGGCGCTGTATTGCTGTGCTGAAGGGAATCTTTGGGAACAATGCTGTGCCGCAGGTAGGTGGAGGGGAGGGGGGGAGGGGAGGAGGGGGGGTGTTGTGGGGGTGGGGGGAGGCGGCCGGCATCATGGAGAATGTCAGCGATGATGTCATCGTGGGGCAATGTATTGCTGTGCTCAAAGGAATCTTCGGCGATAATGCCGTGCCACAGGTAGGGGGGGAGGAGGGGTGGGAGGGGGGTGGTGTGGGGTGGTGTGGGGGGGGGGAGGGTGTTGTGGGGGGGAGGCGGCCGGCATCATGGACAGTGTTGATTCTAGGGTGCGCCCTTGCGGGATTCCCGCATTTTTTTTCAACTTTGCCGCAAAATAATGTGACCAGTGCGCCCTAACGGACGCAAAAAAAACTGTGGATAGCGCATATTTGAACAAACAGTGCGTCCCGGCAACTGCCGTTTGTATAGTTTCAAAGTAGCGCTACAGGCGTTGGTCATTACGTTGATACCCAGGGACAGCAGGATGCACTGATTAGCGGCTACAGTCGTCTCAACCATCACAAAGCGGCTGGTCTGACGTCATTTCCCTACTCAGTTACGTCATTACGTCATTTTTCAAAGGAGCCGTGTACTGCTGAAACAAGTGACGTCATTGTGACAGAGATCGTTAGTGGTGTTTGTGGAAGGAGCGGCGACCCAGCAGGGTTCAAAGCTGGTAGACCTTAGAGTTTTCAGCTCGGTTTTTCAGATCTGGCTAGACAAGTAGCCTGTGCTTGGCAACAATAATGATGGCATAGGGTAGACTATCGGCTGGATATCAAAAATGACTTTGACTCCCCCCCCCCCCCCCCCCCTCTCCCTCTCTCTCTCCTCTCTCTCTCTCTCTCTCTCTCCTCTCTCTCTCTCTCTCTCTCTCTCTCTCTCTCTCTCCCCTTTCTGCATGGGAGGAAAAAGACTTTGATATTGGATTTCACCTCTTTTCTCATCTAGATCTAGATCTCTCTTTAACAGAAAATCTTGCTCCCTTCCTCCCTCCCTCCCCCCCCCCCCCCTCTCTCTCTCTCTCTCTCTCTCTCTCTCTCTCTCTCTCTCTCTCTCTCTCTCTCTCTTCCCCCCTCCCTCCCTCCCTCATGGGGAGGGGGGAGGGGCAAGACTTTGATATTTGCTTTCACCTCTCCTCTCATCTAGATCTAGATCTCTCTCTAACTCTGAAAGTGGAAATACAAAATTGACTTTGACCTCTCTCTCTCTCTCTCTCTCTCTCTCTCTCTCTCTCTCCTCTCTCTCTCTCTCTCTCTCTCTCTCTGCCATATGGGAGGAAAAGATAAGACTTAGATTGGCTTTAACCCCTTTTTTTCTCATCTAGATCTAAATTTAGTTCTCCCTCCAACTCTAAATGGAAATACAAAATGGACTTTTGACATCCTTTCTTCCCTTCCCCACCTCTATATCTCTCCCTGTCTCTCTCTTCATATGGTAAGGGGGGAGGGGGGGGGGGAAGACTGATTTTGGCTTTGCCTCTTTTTTCATCTAGATTTAGCTCTCCAACTCAAAATGTGGAAATACAAATTTGACTTTGACTCTCTCTCTCTCTCCTTCCTTCCCTCTCCCCCCCCCCCCCTCTCTCTCTCTCTCTCTCTCTCTTTCTCCTTCCCTTCCTCCTCCTCTCTCTCTGTCTCTGTCTCTCTCTGTCTCTCTCTGTCTCTCTCTGTCTCTCTCTGTCTCTCTCTCTCTCTCTCTCTCTCTCTCTCTCTCTCTCTCTCTCTCTCTCTCTCTCTCTCTCTCTCTCTCTCTCTCTCTTGTATACAAACAATGCATCTCCTCCTGTATCTATGTAGTATGTATCCCTCCACATCTGAATGTACCACAATCTTCCCCACCCTTTCTCCCCCCCCCCCCCCAACTCTCTCTTTCCTGTGTAAAAAATTCATTTTACAGACCAGCTGCAATACATAAGCTA
>CM060327.1:56984033-57006533 GCA_030674155.1 Stramonita haemastoma | reverse complement strand
GGGACAGCTCAGTGGTCAGAGCACTCACTGTCCCCCAAGCTAAGGTTAAGCAGCATCGAGCGTGGTTACCAAGTGGGTCAGTGACCGTTTGCACGCCTTGGCTTCAGTACAATCTCCCAGTTCACCCAGCTGTTAATGGGTACATGCCCTCTTTAGAAACAGGAAAGGTAAATCAGCGAGGGAGAGGAGATGGGCACCGCCCTCAACATGCTGGCCCCTAGAGAAGCTGAGGTGTCTGACGCCTCGCTCCCCTACGACTACATAGGTTATGGGACACCTGTACCTTTAAAATTTTTTTTATTTTATATACCTTTTAGAAATATAACAGAAAGGGAAGAATGTGTTTTTTCTCTCCATGGGGATGGGTACCAGGGGCTCTTTTGGTATAAACAGCATCCCACTCCTTCTGGGAACAATGTGCTAGAAATTTCCCCTTTTCTATCACTTTCTTTGTTTTGGTCTTTTTCCCTCAACAGTCTCTCTCTCTTATGCTTAGGAATGGATGACATTTCTAAAAAAAACAACCAAAAACAACAACAAAAAAATGCATGCACACAGGTGTCATGTTTAGACTCCATCCCTGAAGTTGGAAGGCAGCTACCTAAATGACGGGTTTAAAAAATCCAAAAAAGAAGGAAGGTCGCATATGTAAAAATCTCGCCATTGGTGAACCATAGAGCTGTAAACAAGTAACAAAAAAAACAACAAAAAATAAATAAAAAGGAAGAAAAAATAGAAAAGAAAAAAAAGACGCGCATTAGAAATAGCAAAAAGTTGTTTTTGTGTAGTAAAATATGGATCTCCTGGCCTGGGCTTACAAGCCTGTGCAGACTGAAGATGTAATATTAAATGCACACACACACACACTGTATGATGTGATGTATACTTTTTGTATTGTTTGACACACTGTATTATATCATGTATATTTTTTGTTTTTTTTTGACTGTTTGGATATTTGTCTGTCACAGAAGCAAAGACTGAAAAAATAAAAGAACTTAAAGAAAAACCTGAACATCAATGATTTATATTGTGCTGCCCCCCTCCCCCTTGCCACGGTGTGTGCTTGCTCACTTACAAATGAAAAAACTAACCCTTGCACTGGTAGTCACAGTTGCAACGTTTTGTATACCGTTGACTGGCAGTCGCGCTATTATAGTCATGTGCAAGGGTGAGTCACTTTGCCTGGTTACAGCTATCTATTTGCAACTATTTTATTTTTATTCATTTTGAGGATAATGGAATAAGCACTCATGGCTTTTTTTTTTTTTTTTTTTTAAACAACCGGTCTTTGAGTGTATTCAGTTTTATCAATTTTGTCATCCGTTCCACCGGCCCACAAAAGCCTACTCTTCCTAAAAGCGGAACAGGTTTTAACATGTGCACAAGATGTTCTGCGTGCCTTCACACACCGGACCTCGGTTTACAGTCTCATCTGAAGAACTTTTGGGGAGAGTGGAGTCGGCACTGCTGTAACTCCAGAAGAAAAATTCTCTTGAACGAGAATTGAACCCAGGTCAGCTGATCACAAGCGCATCACTCTGACCACTAGGCTATCCCGTCCCCCAGTATTTTATTTATTTTATTTTTATTTATCAATTCTTTTATACCGAGGATAATGGGATAAACACTCACATGCTTTTTTTCATCCAGTCCCCGCGTGTATGCAGTTGTGTAAATATTGTCATCTGTTCCCACAGATATATACAGTATAGTGTATAATGTATAGTGTGGAATTGCGCCAGTGTAAGGGTACAGACCCTGATAGTCTCTCTCTAAATGGCCTCTTGACCACTGGTCTAGATGATCAGGCATGTTAAAATGTGGTGGCAATTTTTTTCACTGTCTTTTCTTTTAACCCTCTTAGTCCCGAACCATGATTTGCCGGGATTGAATAATTGCCCCCCCCCCCCTCCCCCCATGAATCCCTAACCAGGATTTGCCGGGATTTACACAGTAGATTTCCATCATGCTGTGACCATCACTAATTGCTACCACATGCCAAAGCTCTATCAGGCCAGAGGTAGAAACCCTGCTGAGAGTCTGGAAGTAATTATAGCTGCTGGTATGTACTTAGAAGGAGGAAAAGGCAAGCGAGCATGTGTGCCTGACCTGATTTTGTGATGTATTGCGAAAATCTAGGGGCAGTTTGTGTTCAGAGAATCCGAATGCAAGAGGGTTATTATCACAAAGCAAAGGTCCACACTCCACATTTAATAATGCGTATCCTTTAATGGAACAGTTGTTTCATTTTACATACAGATTCCATGAGAACATTTTTCACCAAGTCCAACAACATACATCAACCCTTCCCCATGCTCTCTACTCTATGTCTAGTTCCTGTGGTTTCCACCTCTGAATAAGTGTTAAGATTTTTGATTTAGCAGAATTCGAGAGAGAGAGAGAGAGAGAGAGAGAGAGAGAGAGAGAGAGAGAGAGAGAGAGAGAGAGGAGAGAATAAACGCACAGTACAGCCTGTAGCAAAGAATTCAAAGTCAGGGAAACACCATCATCAGAAAAGCAAAGCTATTTTTTAAGTGGATAGAATACAGACAGCGCTGCCGTTAAACTTTGTTTGTGATCAGTGACTGACTTCAATGAATTTCAAAGCTGATCTTTCACTTATGACAGACACATACCGCCTATCTATCCACCACAAGAGATAGAGGACATCAAAACTTGCACCACATCAGACACAGAAAATACTGATATCACCTGCAGCACTTGAAAGCTATATTTAACCCTTTCACTGCTATCATAGTTTACTCAGGCACATGCTGGACAAAACAGAAGAGTGTTGAATCATGACGAACAGCTATCATCAACTGTCATCAGCTATCATCATTGCTGGAGACAGTTTCTACGACGAACGCTGTTCGTCAACAGTGCAGTAAAGAGGTTAAAGACAAATGATAAACTTGACAATTAATGACATATTCATCTCAAAAACAATGTTTACTTCTTTCTGGAATGCAAAAATACTATCGTTGGTTATCTTGAAACAGTGTCCTATTGAAATCTGCTTGTGAAACATTTTTGCCTACCTAAAAGTCTTTTTGTGTGGTGTGTGTGTGGTTTTTTTTTTTGTGTGAGATCAGATTTTCAGAATTTCCTGTCATCAGCTACGATGTGATAGAATTGCCTACCTAAAGTCACCAGCAATCACGACATTAAAAGAGCAGATGCTGTGATGGTGACACACTGGTCACAGGTTACACTCAAAAGGACTCCACCACCATTAAACAGGAGAATGTGCATAGAGCAGGAATGAATGAATGAATGAATGACAAGTCTGTACCCTGTTATGGACCTGTCTGCCTCATCTCTCCTATCAGTCACAGAAGTTTGGACTAATTCTTTTAAATTTGGGTGGATCTGGAAAAGTTTACAGTTGTTTACAGTAGTTCCATTTCCCGATAAATTTGATGGTATTCAGTGACACATAAATAGTTGTACGACTCCAAACTTTGACGGTACTGAGTACTCGGTGAGACATAAAACATCTGTATAATTACAACATAAATACAAAAAAAAAAAGAAAAGAAAAGCCTAGACTACGTTATGCTGCCTGCTGGTCGTCCTGTGCCTGTGTTTTGCGTTTGGTGGAGAGGGCGATGTCTTTGATTTGCGGTAACAAGGCGTCCAGTTCCTTGGTCAGGGTTTCCACAGTGCCGGCATCTTCCCCCCCTTCTGCCTGTAGTCTCTGCACAACCAGGTCTGCACACAGGCACAGATAGATGATGTTACTTTTTAAAAAAAATTATTTTTTAAAAATTTTATTAATTTTTTTTTTCTTTTCTTTTCTGTCTTCTTTCAAAATGCAACCCCCCTCCCCATTCTGCACACAGACAGAGATGTATGATGTTACTTTTATTTTGTTTAACACTTTCTACCCCGGGTACGGATTAATCCGTACCACACGATCATCTCCCCTGGACGGGGTATGGATTAATCCGTACCACAGCAGGTACTTTCACTTTCGCCCTCCCATTCTGTTCTATTCTCACGTGGTCGTTTTAGCTTGTTGGCTTTAGCCGCCACGTTAGTCGTACATTGCTCACAGCTAATTTGCATATAAAGTGAGCGTGTTTTTGTTGTGTTTATTGTTGTTTTACGTGTCACATGCTTGTAGTATGGCTTTGGTACATCATACTTTCACTGCTGACGAAGTAACAGAAGTTTTAAACGAGTTATTACGTTGCCAATAAAGATCGTGTTTTGGATAGAGATTGTGAGAGCTTCGAGTCTCGCGATACTAGACTGTGTGCCGCTTGAGGAGCGAGATAGGCCAGCTGAAAGGGAGGGGGAGGGGGGGGGGGGGGGGTGACTGGGGAGGGGCGTGGCCTTGGTACTGTGAGTACCCTACGATAAACACCAACTGTTTACATGAAAATGAACTACAAGCCACCTGGTGAAGTGCAAACATTCTGTACATATGAATAAAGTAGTGTAGAAAAGTTCAGGAACTTACTTGGACTAGGGAAGAAATGTTATCTGTATATTCCATGATAGTTATTGTGACAGTGTCATGTGTACAGTTCAGTGGTTCCCTTTGATTATATTACATTTGATGCGATGCTGGAAGAAACCTTGTATAGTACCTATGTTTGTCCCTGTTTATTTGAGATTCTTGTATAGTTTTGTTGTGTTGTATTTGTTGCATACATTGCGTAAAAATCATAAGCCCATCAGTGGGATCACCACTTAAAATCAGAGCAATTATGTAATTTGACACCATCATTAACATATTCTTTTTTATACAATATAAATTTTTATGCACGTATATAACGGGCAGTCATTTACCCACACAATGCCATAGTTTCATAAGAAATGGGCTTCAAACAAAAAAGATATGAGGATTTTACTATGATGACCCAGTGCACACTGCACTCAGCTGCTGTAGGGCTGGTCCACAGAGACTGCAGTGCAGCTGCACCCTTGGGGTACAAAGTGTTAAAATTATTTTTTAAAATTTTATCTTATTAATTTTTTTTAATTTATTTTTTTTACTGTCTTCTTTCAAAATAAAAAACATCCCCCTCCTTCTGCCTGCAGTATCTGCACAACCAGGTCTACACATAGGCAGAGATCCATGATGTTACTTTTTATCATTATTATTATTATTTTTTTTTAAATTGTTTACCGTCTTCTTTCAAAATACAAAACATTCCCCCCCCCCCTCCCCCTTCTGCCAAGTCTCAGACACTTGGCACAACCAGGTATGCACACAGGCAGTCAGCCAGATCAATGATGTTCCTGTTTCCTATCAAAATAAAAAAAGACCCCCCCACACCCCCAACAGACAAACACTACAGCCGAGTGGTTAAACCCGTTCCACTTCAATCCCATGGGTTCATGAAATTGTGGGTTCCAATCCCAGTGACGTCTGGTGGATTATGGGTTGGGGGGATTAGTATGATCTCCCAGGTCAACTTCCAAGAGCAGACCTGCCAGTGCCTTCGTTCCTTTAGTGTATATATATATTAAAAAAAAAAAAAAAATATATATATATATATATATATATACACACACAAAAAGTCATACAAGTAAAGTATACACACACACACATACAGACGATGCATGTTAATTAAAAACCTAGTAATTCATGTCAGCGTTAGGTGGGTTACAGAAACACGAACATACCCAGCATACACCCCAGTCTGAATGCAGCTACCTTCCTGGCAGGCAAAAACGGTGGCATACGCAAAAATCTCACCATTAGTGAACCTTAGAGTGCTAGCTGGGGAACGGGAACAGGACCCCCCCCCCCCCCCCACCCCCCCCGGAGCTCTAGCTTAGGAATTGGACCCCCCCCTTCCCCTCCCTGCCCCAAAATAAACCCCCCTATATTCTATAAAGTCTTCACACCCAGTCATGCCCAACAAAAATTCCATCTCTTCACACTTTGCTCCCCATAAACGTCCTCTTCTTCACCCCTACTTCAGAACACACACGCCCACACCAACACACACGCTCACACACATACTTATTACCTTTTCATAAGAGTAGGGCACTGTGTGCCAGTGGGAAAAGGTGACAAGATTTACGAAACTGCATACACACAGGGACAGGATGTAAAAAAAGCACATGGGGGCTTACCCCATTATTCTTGATATAAAAGAACAGGTCAAGGTAAATGTGGTCGTAGGGGAGCAAGGCGTCAGAGACCTCAGCTTCTCTAGGGGCCAGCATATTGAGGGTGGCACCCATGTCCTCTCCCTCGCTGCTTTACCTTCCCTGACCCTAAAGAGGGCAGGTATCCATTTACAGCTGGGTGAACTGGGGGAACTGTACTGAAGCTAAGGCACACAAACGGTCACCCACCTAATTGGTAACCATGCTCGACACTGCTTAACCCTTTCACTGCTATCATATTTTGCTCAGGCACATGCTGAATGAAACAGAGAGAGCGTTGAGTCATGATGAACAGTGATCATCAACTGAGCATTGCTGGCGACGGTTTCTATGACGAATGCTGTTCGTCAACAGTGCAGTACAGAGGTTAACTTGACTGGGGAAAAGCGAGCGCTCTGACCACTGAGCTATCCCGTCCCCTGTAAGGTCTAAAAAAGAATAAATAAATAAAATACCTTGAAAGTGAACGAGTTGGGTGTACACCTGTTCCTCCATCAGGGGGTGCAGGTGAGCCAGGACTGCGGGGACCATGCGACCTGGGGCGTGCACCATGGCCTGGGTCAGGGTCTGGAAGAGGACGACTGCGGCCAGGTGAAGGGCCATGGCCGCCTCCCCCTCCCCACGCAGCTGCTCGGCCAGAGACTGGCGGTGAGCGAATACCAGCTGCCTGTGATGGAGAACAGAGGCAAGAGGGGTGAAGGTAACTATGGTAAGTGCTGTAGTCTTTATATATATATATATATGTGACACTCCACCACATAAGGAGTTGCATTGCACCAGAGGTCAATTTTTAGTTATTGAACTGTTATTTATTGTCAAAGAAATGGCTATACAATACAAGAAACAGACTGAAAATCGAACAATTCTATCAAAGGTTATCATAAACTGAAATGATAGACCCCAGGCAACGTCAAAACGAGAAATTGACAGGTTAAGCATCATAATAGGTGGTCTGGATGAGGGCTCCACTATTTTCAAAGCACGTTTAAAGACAAAAAGAAACAAAATTATACCTTGATATTACACTACTATATACGGGGAAAATAAGTGCTATAGTTTTATAATCCATCAAAACCTCAAAATCGACAACCTCACCCCCACCTGCCTTTAATGGCTCCTAGCGGAAAAGTGGATTACGTGCTAAGCGACTCATTTCGTGGTAGAGCGTCACATATAATATATTTTGGTAAGTACTGTAGTCTTCTTCTCTTCTCTTGTTCTCAGAGACTGGCGGTGAGCAAACACCAACTGCCTACCATGGACAACATAGCCAAGCGGGTTTGATTAACCCTCCTGCGTTCTATAATGCATAACATTTAACATGGACTTGTAAACAAAATTTCATCAGTTTTGATCCCCATGTCCCACCTTAACCCTCTTGCATTCGGATTCTCTGAACACAAACTGCCCCTAGATTCCACATTCCACCACGAAATCAGGTCAGGCACTCATGCTGGCTGCCCTTTTCCTCCTTCTAAGTACATACCAGCAGCTATAATTACTTCCAGACTCTTAGCAAGGTTTCTACCTCTAGCCTGATAGAGCTTTGGCATGTGGTAGCAATAAGTGATGGTCACAGCGTGACGGAAATCTACTGTGTGTAAATCCCGGTTCAGGATTCAAGGGGGGCAATTATTCAATCCCGGCAAATCCCGGTACAGGACTAAGAGGGTTAAGACAGATTTTTCTGAAGTCCTAGTGTGAATGTTGTGTTACCTCTCTTTGCGTTTATCTGGCTTCTTGAGCATGATGCTGACATGGCTGCTGCTGCAGAACTGCTCCATGGGAGTGAGGAACTCTTCCAGACTCTGAAACAATGAACAACAAACAATGAAGTGTTCACAGTGTTCTGAAACAATGAACAATGAAGCGTTCACAGTGTGGGCATAGTACAGAACACACACAGACTCTGAAACAATGAACAATGAACAATGATGATTTAACAGCACCAAATAAGTGTGTACACAACACACCTTTTTTGTCTGGAACAACAAATAATGATGTGTTCACAGCACCAACTCAATATAGAGTAGCATAGTACAGAACCAACGAATAATGATGATGGTGTTCACTGTTCACAGCACCAACTCAGTGTAGTGTAGGCACAGTACAGGAAAATTGTGACATTCAGTTCCATTTTCTTGTCAAACTGGCAAGACAGTCCAAGGTTACCTGTTAGGCAGGTGAACGCCCTAACAGTCCTGCCACCTTCCTTCTTTAGGTAGGGGACAGGATAGCCTGGTGGTCAGAGTGATGCACTCATGATCTGCTTACCCAAGTTTAAATCTCGTTTGAGGATTTTTTATGTAGAGTTAATATCAGTTCCGACACCACTCTCCTCAAAAGACCTTCGGATGAAACTATAAACTGAGGTCCTGTGTGCAAATGCATGTAGAACATCTCGAGCACAGTTTAAAACCTGTTCCACTTTTCAGAAGAGCAGGCCATTGTTTAACGTTGGGAATGGATGACAAAAATTGACAAAACTCCATACACACAGGGCCATGATGTAAAAAAAACACATGAGTTCTTATTCCATTATCCTCGAAATATATTTTTCAAAAAATTATCTAAACCATACGGAAACAGCAGATAGTTTCAAACTATAAAAACCAGCCTCAGGAGGTGATTACCTACACCCATACAACGATACAAAAAGCTAGTTTTCTCACCTGACCGTTCAAAGCCAGGTGCATTCTGGACAGGGGTGTTTGAACATCTTTGGGTAGGTTGCTGATCAACTTCAGACGAGCCTGCAGCAAAACAACAAGATGCGCATTAGACAGTGAACAATCCCACCATAACTCAGTCACTTTGACTTATGCCTGTGAATTCCCTTGGGAACAAAGAGCTGCAACAACAATGGACTCGTTCTGGGAGATATCCTCTTCAGCTCGGATTAACTCAGTCAAGGGTCCAGGAAAAATAAAATTAAAAAAAAGGTTAGGGGTCCAGGGCTAAAATTAGCACACCTCTTCCTTTTACCCAGTTCTAGTGTGGTCATCCTCCTACCAGCCACACAGGATCGTGAAGCATGGAAAAAGATCTCTGTTGCGTCTTCTCTCATGTCCCCCCTACGTCCTGTGGGACATGGGACTGAGTGAGTGAGTGAGTGTGGTCATTTGTTGTTGCTATAATTAGCACCAGCTGGGCTGGAACGGGATGGAATGGATAGCACTTGAATGTGGATGAAAGTGGATGGGTGGGTGGGTAGGTGAGGGGGTGTGGTGGGGTGGGGGGGGGGGGGGGGGGGGAGGGGGGGTCAATTTACAGCTGTGGAGAGCTCATGTAAACTTCATCTATTATCACAACACTTCACTCTGTGCACATACTCTATTATAATCTCCACTTTCTCTCTCACTCCAAAGCTAGGGGGAAAGTTCAAGGGTGAATTTTCAGACAAAATCAGCAGCGACAGCAAAAAGAGTTGAAACAACGCAAATTTCTATATCAAATATTTTCAAATATTATGGCAGTAATTCAGAATGGAGGAACAGAATAGCAAAAGGTCAATGCAGACCAAAAAGCATCCCCCCGCCCCCCAAAAAACCCCTCCCCAAAACACACATACACTTACACACACAAACACACACACACACGGCCATTGTGTGCCAGTGGGAACAGATAACATTTACAAAACTGCATACACACAGGGACTGGATGTAAAAAAGCACACGAGTGCTTATTCCATTATCCTCGATATAAAAGAATAAACAAATAAATGTAAAAGAATAAATAAATAGATTGGCCTAGGCCAAAAGTTGTGTCAGTTATTGATGTCAGCTCATTGCCAAGGCCTACACTAAAATGTTGTGATGTTGTAAAATGTTGTGTTGAGATTGTCTTCAGCTGTGAAAAGCTCTTAACAGAACAACCTGCACTCTCCTTCAAAGGAGAATAAATCCTCTGAAGTCCGAGTATGGCTGCCTATATGGCGAGGTACTTGAAAATAGTCATATACGCAAACTTCTCATTCAGTGTGCAATGTCAATCTCACAGTGATTCCCAGGTGGGATTAGTGAATCAGAGTGCACATTCTGGGTGACCCCCCAGAGTGTTAAGCTGGGGAACAACAACAATAAATAAAAAAATAAATAAACACACACACACACACACACACACACACCCCACACACACACACACACCACACACACAAACACACACATCCATCCACCCACACTCACTCCCCTCCCCCCCTCCCCCCCCCCCCCCACACCTACACACAAACAAACAAAAAAAAGAGAGCACTGACTCGTGGTTTTAGAGTTACCTCAGGCGTGTAGTGGGCGTCATCAGAAGAGGACAGCATGTGCTCTGTGGCCACAGCGTGCAGCAGCAGATTGGTCACATCAGAACACAGCGTCTTCAGCAAATGCCGACACAGGTTCGCCTGATTGGCATCTGCAAACACGATGAGAACAGGATAGCTCAGTGGTCAGAGCACTCGCTTTTCCCAAAGTCAAAGTTAAGCAGCGTCGAGCGTGGTTACCAAGGGTATGGGTGACCGTTTTTGCGCCTTGGCTTCAGTACAGTTCCCCCTGCTGTAAATAGGTACCTGTCCTCTTTAGGGTCAGGGAAGGTAAAGCAGTGAGGGAGAGGAGATGGGTGCCACCCTCAATACACTGGCCACTAGAGAAGCTGAGGTCTCTGATGCCTCGCTCCCCTGTGACTACATTAGGTTATGGGACACCTATACCTTTACTTACCTTTTAAACATGACATGCAGATGTGCCTATGTATACACACACATGCATGGCTGTGCTCTCTCTCTCTCACGCACACACATCCTTACCCTTTTGGCAAATTCTTTTACATTACTTTGATATGTCAGTTCCCCAAAGTCAGAGGGCTGCTACCTTTATAGTGGGCGGAAGTTGTTGCATTTACAAAATCTCACCAAATTGACAAAACTGCATACACACGGGGACTGGATGTAAGAAAGCACACAAGTGCTTATTCCATTATCCTCGATATAAAAGAATAAATAAATAAATAAATAAAACCTCGCAGGTCTGGATGAGAAAGGAAAATTAAAAAAATTATCAGTCACCTATCAAAAGATGGAAAGATTTTGGTTATTTTTGGCTTTTAAAAAACTGTCAATGTATGGATCAACATGTGTGTGTGTGAATGTTATGTGCATGCATGCACATGCGCACTGCTCAAAAAACATCCCTGCCCTTAGGCAAAGAAAGTTTCTATGCCGCTATACAGGAATAATAATAATAATAATAATACATGGAATTTATATAGCGCTAAATCTTGTAATGCAAACAAATCAAAGCGCTATACAGGAATGGCTCTCAAAAAAACAAAAAACAAAAAAACCCCCACCTCTCATACATGCACACCCACACAATCATCCCCGCAACATGTGCACAAAACAATGTATGTACATACACCCCTATCCAATCATCCCCATCCACTTTTCGTAAGAGTAGGCCATCGTGTGCCGGTAGGAACAGATGACATTTACAAAACTGCATACACACGGGGACTGGATGTAAAAAAGAACAAGAGTGCTTAACCCATTATCCTTGATATAAAAGAATGAAAAAAAAAAAAAATTTTAACGCAAAAATGGCTCTCAAAGAGTCCATCTCCCTCACCCTCAAAGAGCTTGAGGCCCTTCTCGAAGAGGTGAATGTTGGTCCAGAGCCCGGAGACTTTGTCCTGCAGCTCCCCAAAGGCCTTCCTCCTGTCAGCTCCAGTGCCTGTGCCTGAGGTCTGTAGGAAAATGGACTTGGATACCTCCTGGTACTGTCGGGTCAGGGGCCTGACAACACACAGCGTACGTCCACACAGCAGCTGTCAGTCACATTTATTTATTCATTTTATTTATTTATTTCTTCTTTTATATCGAGGCCTGACAACACACAGCGTATGTCCACACTTTAACCCTCTTGCATTCCGATTCTCTGAACACAATCTGCCCCTAGATTTCACACAGCGTATGCCCACACTTTAACCCTCTTGCATTCGGATTCTCTGAACACAAACTGCCCCTAGATTTTGCAGAGCGTATGTCCAGACTTTAACCCTCTTAGTCCGGAACCAAGATTTGCCGTGATTGAATTATTGCCCCCCCTGAATCCCGAACCGGGATTTGCCAGGATTTACACACAGTAGATTTCCATCACACTGTGACCATCACTAATTGCTTCCACATCCATTCCCATATAGGCACACAAAGGCCTATTCTCTTCCGAAAAGCAGAATGGGTTTTAACGTGTGCGCAAGATGTTCTACATGCATTCGTGCATGGGACTTTGGTTCATAGTCTCATCTGAAGGACTTTTGGGGGGAGTGGAGTCGGCACTGATGTTAACTTCCGATTCTATGTGTGTGTGTGTGTGTGTGTGTGTGTGTGTGTGTGTTGTGTGTGTGTGTGTGTGTGTGTGTGTGTGTGTGTGTGTGTGTGTGTGTATGCATGTGCATGAGTGTGTGTGGTGTGTGTGGTGTGTGTGTGCATGTGCATGACAGACAGACAGATTTCAATCAGACAGACAAACAAACAAACAGACACACAGACAGACAGAGACAGAGGATGTACCACTGACCTGTGTAACTGAGAAGCGATCTCCTTCAGTAAAGCGTTGGGGCAGTCAGCCAGATCGCTCTGGGAATGCAGCACCTGTTGTATCTCCCCCACGCCCATGAACACGCTTTCCTGACCTCTGGCCCCCGACCCCCCTCCCCCTGCCCCTGCTCTGCTGTCGTCGTCAGAATCGTCGTCCACATCTCGACCTCGCCCTTTCTTCTTGGAGGATTTGGTCTTCACCTCACGCCCGCTCATCCCTTCTTTCTTACTGCCCGCTGTCCACATGTTGGGAAAAATGAGAAAAATGAATAAATGAATGAATAGATAAATAAAAACTAAAAAATGAATGAATAAATAAATAAATATAAACAAAGGAATGAATGAATGAATAGATAAATAAAAACTAAAAATCAATGAATGAATAAATACAAACCTAAAATGAATAAATAAACACATAAATAAAAACAAAAAACTGAATAAATAAATGAATAATAAAAAAAAGAATAGATAAATGAATGCAAACAAAAATGAATAAATACAAACAAAAAAATGAATCAAATACAAATAAAAAATGAATAAATAAATAAATAAAAACAAAAAATAAATAAACAAATAAATGCAAAGAAAGAATCAATAAACAAATACAAACAAATAATGAAAAATCAAAAAATCAAAAAATACCTGGTTTACAATTTCCCTTCTAAACATGGTGGTGTTGTGGAATCCTATCAATCAACACAAGCTGTCCATTTTCATATCTCCCCCCCCCCCCTCCTCCTCAAAATATTGATATTGTAAATTTGTTATCACTGTATTAAATTTTTTTTTATACAGAAAAACAAAACTGTGTTGCAACTTTCATAAATATAAGCCTTGATTTTTTACAGAAAAAACAAACTGTGTTGTGAACTCATAACAATAAGGAGAGCAACAGATAGCAACAACAATAATGATGATATAGCATGAGTGTGCATCACTTCTGGCAAGTTAACCCTCTTACATTCGGATTCTCTGAACACAAACTGCCCCTAGATTTCTCATTCCATCGCAAAATCAGGTCAGGCACACATGCTCCCTTGCCTTTTCCTCCTTCTGAGTACATACCAGCAGCTATAATTACTTCCAGACTCTCAACAGGATTTCTACCTCTGGCCCGATAGAGCTTTGACATGTGGTAGCAATTAGTGATGGACACAGGGTGATGGAAATCTACTGTGTGTAAATCCTGGCAAATCCCGGTTCGGGATTCTGGGGAGCAATCATTCAATCTTGGCAAATCCCAGTTCAGGATTCAGGGGGTTAAACCCACCTACCCCACCACACGAAAATATCAAACTAAAGCACGATTTGTAAACCAGACTTTTAAAATTACAACACACCAAAACAAAAAAACAAAAAAAAGTGGCATGTATGCTCCAACAACTATTGCTGTCTGTCATATGCGTGAAAATGTGTTGCGTTGCCGTTAAGCACCTGAAAAGTCAGGCGCAGCAAACCCAACTTCAGTGTGATCTTTTTTTAATTTAAAAATTTTTATTTTTATTTTATTATTCACATTTAAAAAATATATTTTTATTCAGAGTGATTTCTGATATACACAAACAGTGGTTTGTACCGCCACTCCCCCCACAAGTTCTTCAGCTGAGACTATAAATGGAGGTCCATTGTGCGAACGCTCACAGAATATCTTGCGCACAAGTTCAGTCCTGTTCCGCTTTTCAAAAGAGTAGGCCATTGTGTGCTGGTGGAAACGGATGACAAAATTTACAAAACTGTCATACACACGGGGACTGGATGTAAAAAAAAGCACATGAGTGTTTATTCCATTATCCTCCGTATAAAAAAAAGAAAGAAAGGCTAATGTGTGCCGGTAGAAACAGATGACAAAATTTACAAAACTGCATACACACAGGGACTGGACGTAAAAAAACAAAAACAAAAATCAAGCCCAGCACATCTGACTTCAGAGAGATCTCTATATAATAATGATAATAATAATAATAATAATTAAAAAGTCTATATAATATATATACACAAACAGTGGTTAACTAATACCTGATGCCTTCTTCCTTCGCTGCTCTTTCCTATCGTCCTTCCCAGCATCCTCCAGGCCGGCCATCTTGGCAGCGGAGCTTTTGTCCCCATCTCCTTTCAGCAAGGCCGGGTTTTCCTGAATGTCCTGTGCAAGGTCACACAGCACACACACACACTGGTCAACACCTGTTCCACTTTTCGTAAGAGTAGGCCATTGTGTGCGGTGGAAACTGATGACATTTACAAAACTGCATACACATAGGGACTGGATGTAAAAAAGCACATGAGTGGTTATTCCATTTTCTCGATATAGAAGAATAAATAAAAAAAATAAAAAAAAATAAATAAACACCACAAATGCTGAATGACAAATCTTGTGCCTGCCTTGTCAACCTTTTAGTGAAAAGGTAAAGGTGTTCCATAACCTTTGTGGTTGTAGGAGAGCGAGGCATCAGTGACATCAGCTTCTCTAGGGGCCAGCCTATTGAGGGCGGCGCCCATCTCCTCTCCCTCACTGCTTTACCTTCCCTGACCCTAAAGAGGGCAGGTACCCATTGACAACTGGGTGAACTATATTGAAGCCAAGGTGCGCCAACGGTCACCCATGCAACTGGTAACCATGTTCGAGGCTGCTTAACTTGACTTGGGGAAAGCGAGCACTCTGACCACTGAACTGTCCCGTCCCCAATGTCTATGTACTGAAAATATTTCCGTTTTCATTTTTAGAAAAAAAACAAAACAAAAAACCTCAACTCTATGCACTGATGGTATCATTCTGTTGTCAGTTTTAGAGAAAAAAACCCAAAACAAACAACCCCCCCACCCCCCCAACTCTATGCACTGAAGGTATTCTGTTTTCATTTTTTGAGGAAAAAAAACCCAACCAAAGCAACCCCCCCCCCCCCAATTCTATGCACTGAAAATATCATTCTTCTGTTTTCAGTTTTAGAGAAACCCCCCCCCCCCCATAACACATCATTCTTGTGTTTTCATTTTTTGAGGAAAAAAACAAAACAAAACAGCCCCCCCCCCCCCCAATTCTATGCACTGAAAGTATCATTCTTCTGTTTTCAGTTTTAGAGAACCCCCCCCCCAACACACACACACATATAGAGAACACACAGAACATACACACACACTCACACACACACACACACACACAACACACACACACACACACACACACACACACACAAAACACACACACACACACACACACACACACACACACACACACACACACACACACACACACAACACACACACACACACACACACACACACATACACACACACACACACAACACACACACACACATACACACACACACACACACACACATACACACACACACACATACACACACACACACACACACACACACACACACACACAACATACACACACACACACACAACACACACACACACACACACACACACATTCACACTCACACTCACACACACACCAACACACACACACACACACATTCACACTCACACACACACACACACACACACACACACACACACACACACACATTCACACTCACACACACACCAACACACACACACACACACATTCACACTCACACACACACACACACACACACACACACACACACACACACACACACATTCACACTCACACTCACACACACACCAACACACACACACACACACACACACATTCACACTCACACTCACACACACACACACACACACACACACACACACACACCCAACTCTCTGCACCTTCTCTGCTTTCTGGCGGATGAGGTCAGTGAAGACTTTGCTGCTGTTGGTGACGAGGTTCTGACTGGCCACGATGGTGTCCCCACACAGGAACGCCCCCTGGTGGCCACGCAGAATGCTGGAGACCAGTTCCCCGATGTCCTTGCGACTGAGAGACGACGGCAACAAGGTCTGGAATAATAAAGTGTATAACAATGAGGGTCTGAAATAATAAAGTGTGTAACAATGATGGTAACAAGGTCTGAAAAAAGTGCATAACAAGGTCTGAAATAAAGTGCATAACAACAGTTCAAATATATATATATAAGTCTGCTTTGTATAGTTTGTATCTCTCTTCATTTGGATAAAAGTATGTGACTGTTTTAAAAGCACACACACACACACACACACACACACACACACACACACACACACACACACACACACACACACAACACACACACACACACACACAAGCGTGCTCATGCATGCACACAAACACACATTCATACACACATTCAGACACACGCACAAGTTATGCTGGATTTGCACGCTGTCAAGTCAAGTCAAGTCAAGTCAAAAACACTTTAATTAATCATCCCCTGAAGGGCAATCACAAGTTTCCTGAGTATGTCAAACAAGTAGGGCTTCTCCTCACCTTTAAAAAAGTCAAACATTTTTTAAAATTAACCCTTACAGTACTGAATATCTGCTAACAATTACTTCCCCTATCCAGAATTTCTGTCCCCCACGCTCTCCCCTTCAGTCTGGTCAGCCAATTTCCCAGCGATAACAGTACCAGAGGAAGGTTTGTTTATAGTGATTCATCATGCGGCTAACTGGCATCAACAGACTCTGGAAAGTAGTTTTGATACGGCAAACACTGCTTCTCCTTTTCCACGGGAATGTTTATAGAGCTTGGTGTGTGTGTGTATGTAAAATTTACCTAGGTACCCATTTTGCACTCTTCTGCACCTCAGAAACCCAGGAATTGAAGGAAAATTCAGTCATGCTGGTTTTCCTCCTTACAGGACTGAAGGGTAGCAGAAAGCTGAGCCGGAAAACAGGCTTGCTGTTTTGAAAGGATTAATCATCTCACAAAACAGAGAAATTCATTCACCTTTTATTTATTTATTTTCAAACTCGTTCACCTTTTATTTATTATTTATTCATTTATTTATTTTCAAACTCGTTCACCTTTTATTTATTTTTTATTTATTTATTTATTTACTTTCAAACTCGTTCATCTTTTATTCATTTATTTATTTTTAAACTCGTTCACCTTTTATTTAATTCTTATTTATTTATTTATTTTCAAACTCGTTCACCCTTTATTTTTTTTTATTTATTTATTTTCAAACTCATTCACCTTTAATTTATCATTTTTTAAATTTATTCATTTATTTATTATCAAACTCACTCACCTTTATGTATCTTTTATTCATTTATCTATTTATTTATTTATTTATTTATTTATTTATTTATTTATTTATTTATTTATTTATTTTCAAACTCATTCACCTTTCATTTATTTATCATTATTTTTTTTTTCCAACTCACTCACCTTGACGTCCACCCAGGTGTCGTTGGCCAGGGCATCCTCCACACTGGCAGATACCTGGTCCTGCAGGGCGGGGCCCACACAGCAGGTGCCCAGCATCAGCACCCCCTCCCCCTTCAGCCGCTTCTTGATGGTGCTCTTCACGTCCGTTAGACCCAGACGCGTCAGGGCGTCGTACTCTGGGGGAGGGAAACAGACACAGAGAGACAGGGTTTGTTAGATTGGTGTTCTGGAGGTTTAGGTTGATATTTTGTAGGTTTACATTGAGGATTAGATTCACACGATACACACACACACACACACACACACAAAATAACTCTAAATACCCTTGCAGTAGTAGTAAGCAAAAAAACACATTTCTCCACAGATCTACGCCCCCTCACCTAGATACCCGTTCTGAGCGTAGAAGCTGTCCAGCCATTGGTTCTGGGCGCGGGTGTAGATTTCCGGGTAGAAGATGGACTTGTCCTGTCGCCCACCCGACGTGCTACCCATCAATCGTCCCTGCTTCAACAGCTCATCAAGCAGCGCTGCACACAAACGCTGACAGGTGAAACGAGTTAAGACAGGTATGGTTCACTGCGTGCATATTTCAGTTGAGATGCCGATTTTGATTTGATTTGATTTATTCTTTTACATCGAGGATAATGGGATAAGCACTCATGTGCTTTTTTTCATTCAGTCCCCGTGTGTATGCAGTTTTGTAAATGTCATCTGTTCCCACCGGCACATGATGGCCTACTCTTACGAAAAGTGGAACAGGATTTAACATGTGCGCAAGATGTTCTGCGTGCGTTCGCACACGGGCCTCGGTTTATAGTCTCATCCCATGGACTTTTGGGGAGAGTAGAGTCAGCACTGATGTTAACTCCAGGAGAAAAATCTCCTTGACCGGACTCGAACCCAGGTCGTCAAATTGCCAGCGCAATGTTCTGACCACTAGGCTATCCGTCCCCCCAGGGGTGGGGGTGGGGGCTGTCAGTATCAATAACATTTCCACCTTCTGGAAATTCTGTGATTGAAATTCCCCCTTTTCTACTGAGTTAGATAGACATGGCACAAAAAAAAAGAAAAAAAAAGTTTGACATGGCACACTGCTTATTTCAGTTTTTCCCACATGTAGATGCCAGTGGCCTGTCAGTGTGAGTAGCATCCCCACCTTCTGGAAATTCTGTGCTAGGAATTCCCTCTTTTCTATCCCCTCTTTCTTTCTCTGCGTTGTTCCTTTTCTTCCCGTCACATCCTTCTTGTCTATTTTCTGCCCTTCTTGGTCCATTCTCCTGCCCTAAGTAATTATAGCTGCTGGTATGTACTAAGAAGGAGGAAAAGGCCAGTGAGCATGCGTGCCTGACCTGATTTCGTGATGGAATGCGAAATCTAGGGGCAGTTTGTGTTCAGAGAATCCGAATGCAAGAGCGTTAAAACGACGAACACTTACAGTGAAACAATCTTTCTTGACACCCGGTCTTCACACGAATGTTCCCGACAGGTGTTGGTCTGAAACAAACAGGATAAAACAAGGTATAAACCCTTCCCCATTTCTCCCCCCTGTTTCTGATGGTTCAAACAACACTTAACAGTGACCTATAAACTCACAAAATTGTCATCTCTGTCATCAAAAACTTGAACACAGATAAGTTTTCTCATGATATTTTTCTTTTGAGGCGCTGAATCTTGTTTTGCAAACAAACCAAAGCTGACGCATTAAAAAATCATTCAAGCCTATGCAACCATTAATAAATAGAAATTCAATAATGGAAATTAACAGATTTTAAATTTACACACACACACACACACACACACACACACACACACACACACACACACACACACACACAGAGCCATGCACACACACACACACACACAGAGCCATGCACACACACACACACACACACACACACACACACACACACACACACACACACACACACACACACACACACACACACACACACATGCACAGAGTAACCTACAAAGGCAAAGAGATGGAGTAGGCAGATTGAAAGTAGGGACAGATGTAAATTGTAACGATGAATGTAGGAAATAAGTGTGTCTTTAAGCTAAGAGTTGAAAGTGAGAAATGAAGGATTTTGGCAAAGGAAGAGAGAGGGAGGTCATTCCAGATAGATGGACCAGAAATAGTGAAAGAAAGAAAGAAAGAAAAAAGAAAGGTATGCAAACATATACTACATACAAAATGACAGATAACATACACTACATACCTAACGACAGACAAACATACACTACATTTAACAACAAACGTACACTACATACATGACAACAGACAAACATACACTACATACAAAACGACAGATAACATACGCTACATATGTAACAACAGACATACACTACATACCAAACAACAGACAAATGGACACAACATAGACCAAACAACAAACCTACACTACATACGAAATGATAGATAACATACACCACATACCTAACAACACACAAACATATATGCTACATACAAAATGACAGACAACATATACTGCACACATAACAACAGACAAAACCACACTACATACCTAACAACACACAAACGTACACCACATATCAAAACAACAGACAAACATACACCACATACCAAACAACAGACAAACGTACACTACATACATCAAAACAACAGACAAACGTATGCCACATATATATCAAACGACAGACAAGCATACACTACATACTTAACAACAGACAAACGTACACTACATACCTAAACAACAGACAAAAAGTTTAGCTGTTGGCAGTCAAAAAAATGCAAACTGAAGTGGTATGGGCACGTCGCAAGATCAACAGGGCTTGCCAAGACGATTCTGCAAGGAACTGTGCAAGGCGGGAGAAGGAGAGGCAGGCAGAGAAAGAGATGGGAAGACAACATCTGAGAGTGGACGGGCCTCAGGCTGAGTGACACCCTGAGAAAGGTCGAGGACAGAGGGAAATGGAGAGAGCTGGTTGCGAGGTCTTCCGTGGCGCCCCTACGGTCTAAATAGACTATGGGATAGAAGAAGAAGAAGAAGGAGGCAAACGTCTTAACCATCCTGCCACCTTCCTTCCACCTAAATAAATAAATAAATATTAAAAGACAGACCCACTCACACAGTCAGGGCGCTGAAGGCCCCGCGGATCTTGGACCTCATCCTGAGGACAAAGGTGTCGGTGAACACCACGTCCCGGTCCTGGCTGTCCACCTGACCCGGATGACCTTGCCCAGGTTCACCTCCACGACCTCGCGCACAAACTCCGGGGGCAGGTCGTACGACTTGGCCAGTTCTGCCACCGTCACGTGACCCTGTTCCTGCAGGAGGTCGTTGATTTCGTCTGCTAGTTTGGCACGGTAAGAGCTGTATAAGAAAAAAAAAAGAGAGAATTTTGGTGTGAGAGTGAGAGAGAGAGGGAGGGAGAGGGGGAGAGGGGGAGGGAGGGAGAGAGGGGGGAGGAGAGAGAGAGAGAGAGAGAGAGAGAGAGAGAGGAGAGAGAGAGAGAGAGAGAGAGAGAGAGAGAGAGAGAGGGGGGAGAGAGAGGGAGGGAGGGAGGGAGGGAGGGAGGGAGAGAGAGAGAGAGAGAGAGAGAGACAGAGAGAGAGAGAGAGAGAGAGAGAGAGAGAGAGAGAGAGAGAGAGAGAGAGAGAGAGAGAGAGAGAGACAGACAGACAGACAGACAGACAGACACAGACAGACAGAGAGAATAAAATGAAAAAGAAGAGAATCATACTGAGAGACAGAAGAGCAAATATACCATGCAAAAAATGTATGGAAGCTAGTGCAGGAATATGAGTGTGTGTGTGTGTGTGTGTGTGTGTGTGTGTGTGTGTGTGTGTGTGTGTGTGTGTGTGTGTGTACGTAAGTTTTCTTTAATTTAACGTAACTTACACATCAAATGTGTGTGTGTGTGTGTGTGTGTGTGTGTGTGTGTGTGTGTGTGTGTGTGTGTGTGTGTGTGTGTGTGTGTGTGTGTGTGTGTGTGTGTTACTGTTACCTACTGTTAGTGTTAGTGTATGTGTGTGTTAGTGTTAGAATGTGTTAGTGTTAGTGTTAGTGTGTGTGTGCGTGTGTGTGCATGCGTGTGTGGCATGCGTGCGTGCGTGTGTGCATGTCTGCGGGCACATGCGTTTGGCCCAATGTTCGCATAATAAACTATACCGTATACAACTGCAATCTGTCAATTTACCTGATAAATTCATACCCACCTGTCAATCAGCTGACCCAGGATCAGGGTGTGGCTGGGGTCATGCTTGACAAGGTCGTTGACCTTGGCCTCCACATGACTGAGGTCAACATTCAGAGCTTGCTGCAGGTCCACCAAGTTGATCCTCCCTGGAGAGTGGTGTGTGAGTGTCAGCAAAACTATTCACTTAACCCTTACAGCACTGAATATCTGCTAACAATTACTTCCCGTATCCTGAATTTCTGCCCCCTGCGCTCTCCCCTTTAGTCCGGTCAGCCAATTTTCTGGCGATAACGGTAACCAGAGGAGGGTTTGTTTATGGTGATCTGTCATGCGG
>CM060327.1:56969033-56979033 GCA_030674155.1 Stramonita haemastoma | reverse complement strand
TTATTATTTTTTTTTTACATCCAGTCCTCGCGTGTATACAGTTTTGTAAATCTTGTCATCTGTTCCCCCCGGCGCACAATGGCCAACTCTTACGAAAAGCGGAACAGGATTTAACATGTGTGCAAAGATATTCTGCGTGCGTTCGCAGACGGGGCCTGGGTTTATAGTCTCACCCGAAGGACTTTTGGGGAGAGAGTGGAGTCAGTACTGATGTTAACTCCAGGGAAAAATCTCCTCGAACGGGAATAAAACCCTCGTCAAATTGCGAGCCCAATGTTCTGACCACTAGGCTATCCCGTCCCCCTCAAGTCAGAGGAAACATGAAAACGTTTGCTAGGTATATAGATGTGTTATTCATGCATACATGTACATGCGTGTTTATTTATTTATTTAATATTCTTTTATATCGAGGATAATAGAATACGCGCTCATGTGCTTTTTTTTTTTTTACATCCAGTCCCCGTGTGTATGCAGTTTTGTAAACCTTGTCATCTGTTTGGGTTGCGGTTGTATACATGTACACAAGCATACACGTGCTTGATGAGAAAAAGAATGCAAGTGCATTGTTTATAGAATATCTACGACCCGGAAGTAAACACATTGAATATATATATATATATATATATATATATATATATATATATATATATATATATATATATATATATATATATTCCCTAATCAGGGCAAGAGCCGGATGGAAAAAAAAGTCAATGCTTACTCTGTAACCCTTGAAGAATAAAGATCATTCATTCATTCTCTCTATTTCCCTCCCTCTCTCTTATCATCACCAGCAGCATCTCTGTCTGTCTGTCTGTCTCTGTCTGTCTGTCTGTCTGTCTGTCTGTCTGTCTCTCTCTCTCTCTCTCTCTCTCTCTCTCTCTCTCTCTCTCTCACACACACACACACACACACACACACACACACACACACACACACACACACACACACACACACGCGCGCGCGCGTGCGCACAAAACCCACACCAACAGGGAATGTATGATAACGGTAGAGACTCAGACTATGATCAATAGGCCTCTGTACTAGCTGTCTGTCTGTCTGTCTGTCTGTCTGTCTGTCTCTATTATATATATGTATATATATGTACACACACACACACACATACATACATACATACATACATACATACATACATACATACATACATACATACATACATACATACATACATACATACATACATGCGTACACGACAACCAAAGCTTAACACCATTAGTTGAATATGCTGTCACATACTTGAAGACATAATTGTGTATATCCCCAGCAGGAATAGTTAATGAAAATTTGATGTGGAATTTGTTTGGATAGTCGAGCATATCTATCTATCTATCTATCTATCTATCTATCTGTCTATCTATCTATCTATCTGTCTGTCTGTCTGTCTGTCTGTCTGTCTGTCTGTCTGTCTGTCTGTCTGTCTGTCTGTCTGTCTCTCTCTCTCTCTCTCTCTCTCTCTCTCTCTCTCTCTCTCTCTCTCTCTCTCTCTCTCTTCTCTCTCTCTCTCTCTCTCTCTCTCTCTCTCTATTCTAGCTAGCGTGTTCTTGTTATTTTATTTTTAGGGGTTTATTCCTGACTTCTTTCTGTTTTCGTGTTGTGTTGACGCCAGAATTCATAGTGGTATCCATTCATAAAGATTTCTTTTCTTTTCACAGTGTTTAACAGCATCATCTAATTTTTCTTGCCAAGTGTTCAATGAGGACAACGAAGACGAAGAAGAAGAATGCAAAGAAGAAGGAGAATGCAAAGAAGAAGAATGCAAAGAAGAAGAAGTCGAAGAAGAAGTAGAAGAAGAAGAAGAAGAAGAAGAAGAAGAAGAAGAGGAAGAAGAAGAGAAGAAGAAGAAGAAGAAGAAGAAGAAGAAGAAGAAGAAGAAGAAGATATGTAAAAGCAAGAAGATAGTGCCGCTAACATTGTGACCAGTTTGCATGAAGGAAATTGGAGTGGAGAGAGTTTAAAAAACCCCCCACAACAAAACAACAAAAACAACAACAAAAGCAAAAAACCCCAACGAACCCAATGAGGGCAAAAACTTAGCACTCTGCTGTCATTTTTTGGGGGTCCGGGTTTGTTCTAAAGGTTTCAGCTGCCTTCTGTCTCTGCTCACCTGTGACGTACACTTTGCGGGTTAAGATACAGTTTGAACTGGAGTGACGCTGTAATTGACTGGTTAATCGGAGCATGGAGACTGTTTGAATCTCTCTGTCTGTCTGCCTGTCTGTCTGTCTGTCTGTCTGTCTGTCTGTCTGTCTGTCTGTCTGTCTGTATATCTGTCTCAATCTTTCTCTCCCTGTCAGCCTGTTTGTCAGTCTATGTGAAGTCGGAAGTCTGTCTGTCTGTCTGTCTCTGTGTGAAGTCTGAAGTCTGTGTGTCTGTGTATAAACTTATTCTAATTATTTGTGCATTGTCTTATTTCGAGGATGATAGAATAAGCACTGTGTGTGTGTGTGTGTGTGTGTGTGTGGGTGTGGGTGGGTGGGTGGGGGGGATGGGGCAGCTCAGTGGTCACAGCACTCGCTTTCCGCAAGCTAAGGTTAAGCAGCGTTGAGCGTGGTTACCAAGTGGATGGGTGACCGATTGCGCGCCTTGGCTTCAGTATAGTCATTGTAAATGGGTACCTGCCCTCTTGAGGGTCAGGGAAGGTAAAGCAGCGAGGGAGAAGACATGGGCGCCGCCCTCAACATACTGGCCCCTGGGGAAAGCTGAGGTCTCTGACACCTCGTTCCCCAACGACCAAATAGGTTATGGGACACCTTTACCTTTACTCGTGTGTGTGTGTGTGTGTGTGTGTGTGTGTGTGTGTGTGTGTGTGTGTGTGTGTGTGTGTGTGTGTTTATTTATTTATTTTTATTTATTTATTTATTTATTTATTTAATCTTTTGAGGATAACAGAATAAGCAATCATGTGCTTTTTTTCATCCGGTCCCCGTGTGTATGCAGTTTTTGTAAATATTGTCATCTGTTCCCACCGGCACACGATGGCCTACTCTTACGAAAAGCGGAACAGGATTTAACGTGTGCGCAAGATGTTCTGTGTGTGTGTGTGTGTTGTGTGTGTGTGTGTGTGTGTGTGTGGTGTGTGTGTGTGTGTGTGTGTGTGTGTGTGTGCGCGCATCCAGTACCCCCTGTGTATTGCAGTTTCCCTCCCCAAATATCTTGTCATCTGTTCCCACCGACACGCAGTGGCTTGACTCTTCCCGAAAAGAAAAAGTGGAACAGGTTTTAACGTGTGCGCAAGATGTTCTGGTATTGCAGTTGGGCCGAGGAGTTGTTTTTTGTATTTTGTATTTTGTACCACTTTATGTCACAGCAGATTTCTCTGCGTGAAATTCGGGCTGCTCTTCCCGGGGAGAGCGCGTCGCCACAAGTGCAACGTCTACCCACTTTTTTTTTCTTTTTCCTGTCTACAACTGTATTTGTTTCCCTATCAGAGTGGCTTTTTTCTACAAAATTTTGCTAGGGTCAACCCCTTTGTTGCCGTGGGTTCTTTTACGTGCGCTAAATAGTGATGTGTAACACACGGGACCTCGGTTTATCGTCTCATCCGAAAGACTAGCGCCCACACCACCACTCAGGGTCTAATGGATGGGGAAAGAGTTTTGGGCCGAAACAGGGTACGAACCACCGCACACTCCGTCCCGGATTTTTTGCGTTCTAGGCAAGGCACGTTATCACCTAGACCAACCGATCCATGTTGGTTGGGAAGGAATTCCAGCAGTGTAGCCAATCTTGTCAGATCAGTTCACAGTCCACTGTCCACACAGATAAGCCAATACAAACCATGGGTTAAGACCCTCATAAGTTAGGATGAGCCCCCCCACCTACCCCCCCTACACCCCCCTACCCTTGGTGTTTAAAGGTGAAGGTAAAGGTGTCCCATAACCTGTGTGGTCGTAGGGGAGCGAGGTGTCAAAGACCTCAGCTTCTCTAGGGGGGCAGCATATTGAGGGCGGCGCCCATCTCCTCTCCTCTCCCTCGCTGTTTTACCTTCCCTGACCCTAAAGAGGGCAGGTGCCCATTTACCAGTTGGGTGAACTGGGCGGGACTGTACTGAAGCCAAGGAGAGCAAACGGTCAGCCATCAAACTGGTAATCACACTAGATGCCTAATCTTGGCTGGGGGGAAAGCGAGTGCTCTGACCACTGAGCGATCTCCTGTCCCCTTTGGTGTCCAAGCCTATAAATCTCACTTATCGGGAGAGGGACCAATTGAGAGTGATAGACATGTGTCAGGAAGGGTCACACAAGTGTGTGTGTGTGTGTGTGTGTGTGTGTGTGTGTGTGTGTGTGTGTGTGTGTGTGTGTGTGTGTGTTGTGTTGTGTTGTCTTGTGTTGTGGTGTGTGTGTGTGTGTGTGTGTGTGTGTGTGTGTGTGTGTGTGTGTGTGTGTGTGTGTGTGCGTGTGTTGTGTTGTGTTGTGTTGTGTTGTGTTGTGTTGTGTTGTGTTGTGTTGTGTTGTGTTTAGTGTGTGTGTTGTGGGTGTGTGTGTGTGTGTGTGTGTGTGTGTGTGTGTGTGTGTGTGTGTTGTGTGTGTGTGTGTGTGTGTGTGTGAGGGGAAAAAATAATGGGTAGGGGCTGCACTTGTGGCGACGCGCTCTCCCCGGGGAGGGCAGCCCGAATTTCACCCAGAGAAATTTGCTGTGACATAGAGTGGTATAAAATAAAATAAAATAAAATAAAATAAATAAAAGTGTGTGTGTGTGTGGTGTGTGTGTGTGTGTGTGTGTGTGTGTGTGTGTGTGTGTGTGTGTGTGATAGATAAATGGTGACCTCTTAGCTCGATGGTCAAATCAGACTAGCAGATAGCGTCAGGTGTGAGATATCAAAGAGGTCATGTTGGTTTTGTTTTTTCAGGGTTTGGGCAATATTAGTTCACACTATTTGACATCTGTTAATCCTACCATTATGGGGACGGAACGGCTCTGTAGTCAAAACACTCGCTCTCCCCTAGCTAACGTTAAGTAGCGTTGAGGGTGGTTACCTCTTGGATAGGTGACCGTTCGTGCGCCTTGGTTTCAGTACAGTCCCCCAGTTCACCCAGCAGTAAATGAGTACCTGCCCTTTTAGGGTCAGGGAAGGTAAAGTAGCGAGGGAGAGGAGATGGGCGCCGCCATCCATATGCTGGCCCCTAGAGAAGCTGAGGTCTCTGATGCCTCGTTCCCCAACGACTACATAGGTTATAGAAACACCGCTTTAAAAAAAAGAAAAGAAAAAAAGTTCTAATTGTCCATACATCATTATATCGTACATTGGTGTGTGTGTGTGTGTGTGTGTGTGTGTTGTGTGTTGTGTGTGTGTGTGTGTGTGTGTGTGTGTGTGTGTGTGTGTGTGTGTGTGTGTGTGTGTGTGTGTGTGTGCTGCATGCAAACGAACATCTAGCATTCCACGAAGTAAATTTTACCACTGTTTGTTTGTTTGTTTGTGTGTGTGTGTGTGTGTGTGTGTGTGTGTGTGTGTGTGTGTGTGTGTGTGTGTGTGTGTGTGTGTGTGTGTGTGTGTGTGTTTAAATTTTTTTTTTAAAAACAGTATTGTACCATTTGTGTATGTGGAGGTTATGTATATGGAAGCATATGTATGCCTCTATATGTCTGTATGCTTGGGTATTTATGTTTGTATGTATGCATGTGCATGTGTGTATAAGTATATATGACCATTTGAGTTCATACTTATCTAAAAATTATGCTAGCAGGTTGTGCATCAGTTTATGATCTTATCCTTCTTTAACTTTTTTCTTCATAAACATTGATGTGAATCATTTGTGAATTGATGCTTACATTATACAGGTCTGTGTACATTATTTGAAAATTAAAAAAAACATTAAAAAAAAAACAAAAACTTTTACCGCTCTACTACTCAAACATGTCCGTCCATTCCTTGTTGATGACGGTGGGTGGTGGCGTAGTTGTGAAATATCGTCATCGCTCTTTCCATGACGTCACAGCCCCCATTCTAATCCCCATTATCTTGTCTTCTGCATTTCGGTACCATCATCTGTCCTGCCCCTTGGGGATAATAATATCCCATCATTTCTCGATTCAGAGCTTAGAGTCCCCCCCCACCCCCTCCTCCTCCCTATTGCCTCCCACACTCCTCTTCCCTTCCACACGTTTTTTTTCTTCTCATTCTTAGCGATTCCTTTTCATCTCGTGTGTGTGTGTGTGGTGGTGGTGGTGTGTTGTGTGTGGTGTGTGTGGGGGGGGGGGGGGGGGGGGGGGGGGGGGGGGGTGGGGTGGTGTGTGGTGTGGTGTGTTGTGTGTGGTGTGTGTGTGTGTGTGTGTGTGTGTGCGCGCGCGCTCGTGCTCGCGCATGTATATGTATGCGAGTGTTCGTGCCTGCATGCGTGGGCGCATGTGTAATATATGTGTGTGTATGCGTGCGAGCATGTGTGTTGTAACATGACCAGTGCAATCATCATCATCATCATTGATAACTTCAAGCGATCACAGCGCAAAAGAACCAAGCGACCAGATTATTTATTTTATTTCCCACAGGGGACTCTCGCTACTAGCAGCATAGGGCAGCCAACGGTTTGGTTATGGTAATGTTGGGGGCCTGTAGCTCAATGGTAGATACTAGGTTTTTTTTCTTCTTTTTTTTTTTAAATAAAGATTTTTTTTTTTTTTATTGTGTGGTAGTAGATTTTTTTTTCATTTCCCATGTTAGCAGGGGTTCCCTCGAGTCCATTGTGAGTGATGAAAGGCGTTTTGCATAAAAAAAAACTGTTAGACACTGACGCGAGTCTGTCTGTCTGTCTGTCTGTCTGTCTGTCTGTCTGTCTGTCTGTGTTTGTCTCTCTCTCTCTCTCTCTCTCTCTCTCTCTCTCTCTCTCTCTCTCTCTCTCTCTCTCTCTCTCTCTCTCTCTCTCTCTCTCTCTCTCTCTGTAACGGTCTCTATGTCTGTCTGCCTGTCTCAAGTTTTGTTTGTCTCTGTTTATGTTTGTCTGTCTGTCTGTTTCTTTCTCTTCCTTGTTCTCTCTGTGTCTCTGTCTCTCTGTGTCTCTGTTGACTGTCTGTCTGCCTGCCTGTCTGTCTGTCTGTCTGTCTGTCTCTGTCTCTTCTCTCTCTCTCTCTCTCTCTCTCTCTCTCTCTCTCTCTCTCTCTCTCTCTCTCTCTGTCCCCTTCCCCCCGTTCCTAGGCCACTACGGTTTGGGACAGATTGGTTTTGCGTATGTATGTGACGACTATGCACATAAGGGGTGGGGGTAGGGGGTGGGGGTGTCGGTGTGAATTCTAAGCTGTTGATATGAGTTTTCCCTTGCTGCAGCGATGACATTGTGATGGCTTCATTTCGTTTCATTTTGTGCCCGGTGTGCATTCATTATTATGGATTGACATATGCCTCGGTGTGGGACAGATAGACAGACAGACAGACAGATATGCAAGCATGCACGCAAGCACGCGCGCGCACGCACGCACGTACGTACGTACAATCACACTATCATCATAACCATACGACGGGACGGGATAGCCTAGTGGTCAGAACATTGTGCCCGCAATTTGACGACCCGGGTTCGATTTCTGTTCGAGGGGATTATTTTTTTACCCTGGAGTTAACATCAGTGCTGACTCCACTCTCCCCAGAAGTCTTTCAGATGAGACTATAAACCGAGGCCCCGTGAGCGAACGCACCAGAACGTCTTGCACACACGTTAAATCTTGTTCTGCTTTTCATAAAAGTAGGCCTTGTGTGCCTGTGGGAACAGATGACAATATTGACAAAACTGCATACACACGGGGACTGGATGTAAAAAAGCACACGCGTGCTTATTCCATTATCCTCGATATAAAACAGAATAAATAAAAGAATAACTAAGTAACTAAATAAATAGGACATTAATTTTGGCTGCATTGTTTCGTTGTGACGACCAGGTAGTAATATTGTAAACATTGGGATTTTATTATTTTTAATTTTATTTTATACCACTTTATGTCACAGCAGATTTCTCTGCGTGAAATTCGGGATGCTCTCCCCGGGGAGAGCGCGCTGCCACAAATGCAGCGCCTACCCATTATTTTTTTTTGTATACAGCCCCCAGCCGCCCTGGGGACTCCAACTCCCCGATTTTTCCTCAGGGATGGTGTCTAAACACAACACCTGTGTGCATGCTGGTTTATATATATATATATATATATATATATATATATATATATATATATATATATAATATATATATATATATATATATATATATATATATATATATAAAATTTTGTTATCCGTTCCTACCGGCACACAATGGCCTGCTCTTCCGAAAGGCGGAACGGGGTTTTAACGTGTGCGCAAGATGTTCTGCGTGCGTTCGCATACAGGGCCTCGGTTTATAGTCTCATCCGAATATGCACAGATGTCCAAGCTGCATGGGTAACAGTTTGCCCTCCATACTTACTTACCCAGGCTTTGCGCTCTAAAGACTAGTCTTCCGAGACTGATGGGTGCCTACTGCGACTACTACTACTCCTACTGCTACTACTTCTACTACTAATTCTGTGGGTTTTTTTTAAAAATATAGATTGACTGGGTTAGATATATGAAGAAATAAATGTAATGGCGTCGATGTTGAATTTGTAAAAGGTAAAGGTGTCCCATAACCTATGGGGTCGTTGGAAAGCGAGGCATTAGAGATCTCAGCTTCTCTAGAGGCCAGCATATTGAGGGCGGCGCCCATCTCCTCTCCTCCCTCGCTGCTTGACCTTCCCTGACCCTAAAGAGGGCAGGTACCTATTTACAGCTGGGTGAACTGGGAGAACTGTACCTGAAGCCAAGGCGCACAAACGGTCACCCATCCAACTTGGTAACCACACTCAATGCTGCTTAACTTTAGCTTGGTGAGAAAGCGAGTGCTCTGACCACTGAGCTATCTATCCCGTGTTGAACTTGAAGAGAACGTTATTATTGCAGTTGCTGAAATTGAGATGAGGTGACAGCCCTGATGCGGCCTTCGAGGTCGGCAGGGCCATAAACAACATGGAATGGTGTGAAATGAAATCTGACCGTTTTATGTTTAGCGGTGACTGACGCACAATGCTGGGTGTATCTGTTCGCTGATAGGCTATCTTGCATGACCCCGTAAAAACCTGTGTGTGTGTGTGTGTGTGTGTGTGTGTGTGTGTGTGTGTGTGTGTGTGTGTGTGTGTGTGTGTGTGTGAGTGTGTGTGTGTGTCTGTTTTTAATCAATCAATCAATCAATCAAATTTTTATTTCCAGATGGTACATTGAGTAAGCAGCGATCTGCTTTTTTCCATCAAGCCATCTATCTAAAGAAAAGAAAAGAAAAAAATCAAAACAATAGCAAAAATCAAATCCTAAACAAAACAAAAAAACCAACAAAAAACAAAGTAGAAAATCCCTAGCAAACAAACAAACAAAAAAAAAAACCAACGAAAGAAAGAAAAGGGGAAAAAGCAAACAAACAATTAAAACAACAACAACAAACATTTCACCAACATTAACTTGCTAACATGATTTCAACAACTTTAAAATAAACTATGCCTATAAATAATACAAGCAAGTACTATAACAACAACCAAAAGAGAAAATAAAATAAATAAAATAAATAAATAAAATAAATAAATAAAAATAAAAAAATATTTTAAAAATCTACTCGAAAGCCATACACACATATGCACATACACCCACCACACACCCAATACACACACACACACACCACACACACACACACACACACACACACACACACCACACACACACACACACACACACACACACACACACACACACACACACACACACACACACACACACACACACACACACACACACACACACACACACACACACACACACACACCCTGATCTAGACACACACACACACACACACACACACACACACACACACACACACACACACACACACACACACACACACACAACCACACACGGTTTGTGCTCTTCCACTCAGCTCGTATACTCGTAGGTACATGCACACATTTAAAGTCTTTTTTAAAAAATCATATAGTGTCAAAA
>CM060327.1:56934033-56951533 GCA_030674155.1 Stramonita haemastoma | reverse complement strand
ACGATTTTTCAAAAAAAAAAAAAAACATAACATAACAACGCTGCACGCACGAGTTACTAATTTTTTTATTTCAATAATTGTTGTAATTTTAATTTCCATGTAGATGTTTTAATTATTTTTTTTAGCTTATCTATTCATTTCTTTCTTTTAGATCTATTTAATTTCAGTTCTTGTTTGCATCTAACATCACTTAGAGCGGACAGACTAAATGAAACATAAACATCCAAAAACACACACACTACACCACGCACGCACGCACACACACACAACACACACACACACACACACACACACACACATTTACACACTACACACACACACACACACACAACACACACACACCACACACACACACACACACACACACACACACACACACACACACACACACAGAGGCACAAGTCTTTTTTCCAAAATGTTGCATTTACAATTCAATTCATACTTTCTATAAACATTATATATATTATATGTATGATAATCAAGCCACAAACCACGCCGAAGCGCTTCTTAAAACCAGCCCCCATCCATATTGTGTTGAAGAGTGGGTTGACCCCGAACGGCTGAGTGAGTCTCTTAAGAAACCTGCTCACGTCTGTTTGTATGGAGGGGGTGAGGGGGATGGGGTGGAATGGGGGATGGGTGGGGGCAGGGGGGGGCAGGTGGGAGGGGGTGTCAAATCACATAACGAAACAAAAAAATCTCTCATGGCTAAATGAGGAGTGAGGAGGAAGGACAGAGGAGGAGGAGGGGGAGAGGGAAGAGAGAGAGAGAGAGAGAGAGAGAGAGAGAGAGAGAGAGAGAGAGAGAGAGAGAGAGAGAGAGAGAGAGAGAGAGGGGCAAACGCCAACGCAAACACAATTTCATTTCACGAGGGTGATAGATTAGGCAAACTGACAGAGCCTTTCTTTTCACCCAGCCTTCGAAATGAAAATATGGAACTTTGAAAAAGAAAATGCACACACACACAAAAGCAAAAGGATGTAGATGAATACAAATACAATACGGAGGACCGCTATAGTCGAGTGGTTAAGTATACAGTTCGACTTCTATCCCATGGGTCCATGAAGTAGTAGGTTTGAATCTCGATCGGTGTCTGGTGAATTATGTGCAGACCTGCTACTGCCTTAATTCCCTTTTCGTGTGTGTGTGTGTGTGTGTGTGTGTGTGTGTGTGTGTGTGTGTGTGTGTGTGTGTGTGTGTGTGTGTGTGGAATCATCAATCAATCAAATTTTTATTCAGTGGTACATTGAGTGTGTGTGTGTGTGTGTGTGTGCGCGCCGCGCGCGCGCGCGCGCGTGTGTGTGTGTGTACACGCATGCAGAAGATCAAGTTATGCACGTGAAAGAACCTGTAATTCATGTCAGCGTTCGGCGGGTTACGGAAACATGAACATACCCAGCATACATCCCCGAAGTCGGAATGCGGCTACCTTCATAGTGGGCAAACATAGTGACATACGTAAAAATCTCACCATTGGGAAACCTCGGAGCTCTTCTAGCTGAGGACCCCCTCTCTCTACCCCCCCCTCCCCCCAAAAAAAAAAATAACAACATAAAATAAAACAAGACAAAATAAAAGAAAAAAAGAAAAGAAAAATAAAGAGTACATAGATCTAGTCTATTCACGCAGAAAAACCTGTCGTAACAGAAAGTGGTATACAAAATACAGCGAAAATAATGTTAAAAAAAAAAAAAAATTCGGTATTTTCTTTTGGAGGTAAGAAGAAAAAAAAAAAGGAGTAGGCGTAAAAGTATTATTAGGAATGTCAGCAGATCTAACCCAACTTGTAAAAAAAAAAAAATGTATTTCATTTAATTTATTCTTTCTATCTCTCTTTCTTCTTCTTCTTCTTCTTCTTCTTCTCTTCTTCTTCTTCTTCTTCTTCTTCTTCTTCTTCTTCTTTTTTTTTTTTTTTTTAAATAGATTTTTAGATCTTGGTCTCCAACATGATTTTTGGACACTAACTCCACACCTTCATATTCATGACCTCTGTTGGTCGGCTAGAGTCTTTAAAGTCACTATACTTGAATGACGCAGTTCAAAAAAAAAAAGAGAAAAAAATGTATTGGTGACGAGGATAAGATCTTTCAGTGTGGCAACATGCATTCACAGCTAATTTTAAATCTCGCTTAATATTTCACTAGGCCCACAAGCTGAGACGCATGCCTATATTGAAAACTTATGCCCCGTCTTTCAGATTCAAAAAAAACTCTTTTTTTCTTTTTGGATTGAAAGAATCTCTCTCTCTCCTCTCTCTCTCTCTCTCTCTCTCTCTCTCTCTCTCTCTCTCTCTCTCTCTCCTCTCTCTCTCTCTCCTCTCTCTCTCCTTCTCTCAATCGATTGAAAGAACATTTTTTTTCCTTAAGACTTTTCTGAAGCAGGTAGGGACAAAAAAAACTCCTACGCAAGTGTCTCTCTCTCTCTCTCTCCTCCTCTCTCTCTCTCTCTCTCTTCTCGTCTTCTCTCTCTCTCTCTCTCTCTCTCTCTCTCTCTCTCTCTCTCTGTGTTGAGGGGGAGGGGGGGGGGGGGGGGGGAGGAGGGGGGAAAGTGAATGCCATTTTAACTTGCAATGATAATACAGGTAATTACGAATTAAAGAGCGGGTGCTACTACTCTTGCTCTTGGTGTCCTTTTGTGTATATGGACGTTGAATAGCCATTCGTGTGCCCCTTAATCTGATTTTCAGATTGAAATCGCGCGTCAGTAACAGTTTAGCCTGTATGTTCAATAGGTCTTCGAGTCAGGTGAGCTGTGACGTCATCATCAATGGCCGCAAAAATTGTTTTTTAATTTCTTCCTTGCTCCTTTTCTTCCTCCTGCCACTCGAGTCAGGTCAGACTTTTTAAAGGCATGGTTCTTACTCAAAAATGCTTAAAGTGCTGCCATTGAAAGACACACTATTGCCTAGAATTTATTTTTTATTTCAATTATTTTTTTTTTTTTTTTATTGAATCTTTGAGAAGTCATTTTTAAAAGGATTGAAAAGTTGTCGGTGGTTAATTGCGCTTGCTTTTTCTCCACTACTTTTTTTTTCCCTCAATAAAAATTGTTTTTAATGGGAAGTGTGTTGTGTGTGTGTGTGTGTGTGTGTGTGTGTGTTGTGTGTGTGTGTGTGTGTGTGTGTGTGTGTGTGTGTGTTTAATTCATTAATTTATTTATTCTTTTTTATGTCGATGATAATGGAATAAGCAATAATGTGCTTTTTTTTTTAATCCATCCACGTGTGTATGCAGTTCTATTAACCTCGTCATCTGTTCCCACACCCTCTCTCTTTCTTCCTCTCACTCTTCCTCTGTCTGTCTGTCTCTGTCTCTGTCTCTGTCTGTCTCTGTCTCTCTCTCTGTCTCTCTCTCTGTCTGTCCTGTCTGTCTGTCTCTCTCCTCTCTCTCGCTTTCTCTCTTCCACCACCCAAACAACTGCTTAGGTTAATATGGGAACACCTTTACCGTTTTACTGCAGCATTATTGTAATAATAATAATAATAATAATAATATAATAATAATAATAATGATAATAATGATAATAATGATGAATATAAGAATAGATATAACGATGGTGTAATAACAACAACAACAACAACAACAACAACAATGATAATAATGATAAGATGATGATAATAATAATAATAATAATAATAATAATAATAATAATAATAATAATAATAATGATAATAATGATAATGATAATGATAATAATAGCAATAGCAATAATAATAATATATGAGATCTATATATCTCCGAAACATACAAAAACAAACAAATTAAAAATGCTTATATATACAACATCATGTCTGACTGATTACTGACCTATGCTTTTAATTTTTCTTTTCTTTTCCCCTATTGTTGTCATTCAGGTTTAAACTACTACCTGGGCGAGGGTCAGCCTGGCAGTTCCATGTGGTCAACGTGCTGCTTCACGCGCTGGTCACTTCTCTCTTCGGCCACACGCTGCGGTGTGTGCTGCACGTGCGAGGGGAGGTAACTGCTGCCGCCGCCATACTCTTCGCTGTGCATCCGATTCATACAGAAGCGGTGCGTAGGGTGTTTTGTTTTTTTTTCGGTTTTTTTTTGTGTTGGTGTTGGAGAAAGTTGTTGTTGTTGTTGTTGTCTTCAATTTTACGTCTGTTCACTTTTAGTGATATTAGACGATGAAGAAAAATCAAACAAAAAAAAACCCTCTCAAAAACATGTGTTACCCTCCACCCTCAAAAAAAAAAAAGAAAAAAAAAAAAGAGAAAAGAAATACAGCCCACAAAGAAATTTGGTTATGCGATAGAAATAACAGAAATATAAGAACTCATTAACATTAATGTAACTATAACAAATGTCCTATAGGACTGTGATAGAGACCCTTTACAATTTCAAATGCCAATTTTAAATTACTGAATATGCTGGTGAGGGAGTTTTCAGAACAATGGGGCATGAAAGGAGTAAGTGTGTGTGTGTGTGTGTGTGTGTGTGTGTGTGTGTGTGGTGTGGTGTGTGTGGTGTGTGTTGTGTGTGTGTGTGTGTGTGTGTATGTGTGTGTGTGTGGTGGTGTGTGTTGTGTTGTGTTGTGTGTGTGGTGTGTGGTGGTGTGTGTGCGTTCGTGCTACGTGCGTGCGTGCGTGCCTGTGTATGTTGTGTGTGTGTGTGTTTGGAAGAGGAGAGAGAGAGAGAGAGAGAGAGAGAGAGAGAGAGAGAGAGAGAGAGGAGAGAGAGAGAGAGAGGTTTATCTAGTTCTAGACTGCCTCTGATGAAAAACAACCACAAAGTAAACAAGTAAAAGAAAAGCTCCTAATTTTACGAACACTCGAGATCGGCAAACATTAAACCTGCGACACCCTTTCTTTTACATGTAAAGCCTTCACAATAGTTCAAATGGTGCGCTCTTTTCACCTCAGAACACTAGAACAACAATGTGAAATATTCAAAAGGCAAGGGTGAAAAAATAATAGCTCAGCTTAATACACTGTTTTGCGAGTGCCCTCAAAGCAAATACAGTGACGAACAAAATCGCAGCTGTTTCATCTACGACTTTTTGGGGTTGCATCCCGAACCCCCCCCCCTTCTCCCCCGTGGTTTTTTCTCTTTTCTTCTTTTTTCTTTTTTGTGTCTTTTTCTCTTTTTTTTGTTTCTTTGTGTTCTTGTTCTTGTTCTTGTTTCTTCTCCTTGTTGTTGTTGTTGTTGTTGTTGTTGTTCTTCTTCTTCTTCTTCTTCTTCTTCTTCTTCTTCTTCTTCTTCTTTCTTCTTTCCTTCTTCTTCTTTTCTTCTTCTTCTCTCTTCGCATTCTTTCTTTCGCAATTCTTCTTTCGCAATTCTTCTTCTTCTTCGCAATTCTTCTTCTTCTTCCGCAATTCTTCTTCTTCTTCGCAATTCTTCTTCTTCTTTCTTTCTTTTTTATATATATTTTTTAAGTCAAGATAAATAGAGTCAGAATGTATGATATTGTTCATCGTATGGAACTGTACAGCAAAACTGGTTATGTAGTTTTGTTTTCTTCTTCTCTTCTTCTTTCTTCATGTAAAACGCTCATTCAGCAATTATTGTTGTCTGTTATATGAAAGAAAGAAAGAGAAGAAAGAAAGAGAGAGAGAGAGAGAGAGAGAGAGAAGAGAGAGAGACAGAGACAGAGACAGAGACAGAGACACAGAGACAGAGAGAGTGTGTTTGCCCTGGCGAAGAAGATTGGTTCACCCCCCAAAAAAACAAGAAAAGAAAAAGAAAACACCTTAAGGCCTGCTGCAAACACATGACATTGACAAACAGACCCAGAAACGACGCCTTGTTTAGATAGATACCTAAAGCCTTTCCAGAGTTCAAGTGTCGCCTCCCCTTTCACTTTATTATTAAAACACAAGAACAACAACGTCACATTTAAATGACAGGGGCCGGGTGCTGAAGTACGTACTTTGGCTGGAAAAAAAGCAAAACGTTTCGCAAACGTTTTCTAGAGTAAACAGAGCGAAGAGGAACAAATTGTACCGCCTCCTCTTCTTCCGAGGGTGAAAAAGGGGGGGAAAATATCTCAACAAACTTTGAAGTATTTTTCACTAGGATGGAGGTGGGTGGGTGGGTGGATGGGGAAGTGGAGGGAGGGGTGTTAATGAAGGCGAAAATCAGAATGTATAGTATTCCCACAAGTCGGAATGCGGGTACCTTCATGGTGGGTTAAAGAAATGGTTGCATATGCAAAAAAATCTTACCATTGGTGAAGCTTGGATCTCTAGCCGAGGAACGAAAAAAAGTATATATATATTTTTTATCCTACACGATTGTGCAGCAAAATTACATAAATGTAGTCTATCTAAACCTGGTTTTCACAGTTACATAATAATATGTTTAGATTCACGGGACATGTACCCATAAAAAGGTAAAGGTGTTTCCATAACCTATACAGTCGTTAGTGAGCGAGGCATCAGAGACCTCAGCTTCTTTAGGGGGCCAGCATATTGAGGGCGGCGCCCATCTCCTCTCCCTCGCTGCTTTACCTTCCCTGACCCTAAAAGAGGGGCAGGTACCCATTTACAGCTGGGTGAACTGGGGGGACTGTGCTGAGGCCAAGGCGCCCAAACGGTCACCCATCCACTTGATTACAACGTTCAGTGCTGCTTAAACCTTAGCTTAGGGAAAGCGAGTGTTCAGACCACTGAACCATCCTGTCCCTTACATCAGGGTAAATTCAAAATAGCCAAGGATTTATTTGTTCATTTTCAGCATTATGGATCTTTAACGAGCTTAAATTTTTAATCCCCGAAGTCGAATGCACCTACCTTAATGGTGGTGGAACAAAATGGTCGTATACACAAATAGATAGGTAGGTAGGTAGGTAGGTAGGTAGGTAGGTAGAGAGAGAGAGAGAGAGAGAGAGAGAGAGAGAGAGAGAGAGAGAGAGAGAGAGAGGAGAGAGAGAGAGAGAGAGAGAGATTGATTTATTCTTATATGTCGAGGATAATGGAATAAGCACTCTTTTGCTTTTTTCATCCAGTCCCTGTGTGTATGCAGTTTTGTAAATGTCATCTGTTCCCACCGGCACACGATGGCCTACTCTACGAAAAGCGGGAAAAGGATTTAATGTGTGCGCAAGATGTTCTGTGTGCGTTTGCACACGGGGCCACGGTTTAAAGTCTCAAATGAAGACTTTTGGGGAGAATAGAGTCAGCACTGATGTTAACTCCAGGAGAAAAATCTCCTCGACCGGACTCGAACCCGGGAATTGCCGGCGCATTGTTCTGACCACTAGGCTATCTATCCCCCAGCTTGAACCCAGTCGTCAAATTGCCAGTGCAATGTTCTGACCACTAGGCTATCCCAGAGAGAGAGAGAGAGAGAGAGAGAGAGAGAGAGAGAGAGAGAGAGAGAGAAGAGAGAGAGAGAGAGAGAGAGAGAGAGAGACAGACAGACAGACAGACAGACAGACAGACAGACAGACAGACAGACAGACAGACAGACAGACAGACAGACAGACACAGACACAGAGAGACAGAGATAGAGAGTGAGAGAAAGACGCCCATAATGACTGTGTGAGATAGCTTTGAACTTGACTGATCACATAGTGCTTCAAAGATCACCACAGAGACACCAAAGCTGACCTCCTGAGTCAAGTGCCTTTGTATTTGAATACCTCGGAAATGGAGAGAGAGAGAGAGAGAGAGAGAGAGAGAGAGAGAGAGGAGAGAGAGAGAGAGAGAGAGAGAGAGAGAGAGAGAGAGAGAGAGAGAGAGAGAAACACTTTGAAACACTTTGAAACACTTTTATTAAGGGATAAGAATAAGCACACATAATGGCTTTTTTACATCCAGCCCTCATCAAAGAAAATCATAACAATGAAAACAAATCAACTGCAAATTTATGAAAAAAAAGGAGAAAAAAAAACATAAAAAATTGTTGTAACATCATAGAAACGCATTTCAAAAAGGAGATTTTGTATTAAAAAAAAAAATAAAATAAAGAGAGAGAGAGAGAGAGAGAGAGAGAGAGGATGAGAGAGAGAAGAGAGAGAGAGAGAGAGAGAGAGAGAGAGAGAGAGAAATGAGCACAGAGGAAATAAAATGCAATGCCAGACAAGAGAAGATATTATGTGAAAGTGCCTGTATATTCATTCATTAGGATCGAATGATACTTATTTTTAAAAGTATATAAACTAGTATTGACATTAACTGAGGATGAAACATCATTCCATAATAAACCACCAGAGTAAGTAAGGCTAGATTTGAAACAGATCAATTCTGGGCAGTGGTAACATTATTTTGTGAAAATAGCTACACTCATTTATCTTAAACTTGTTTATCAATGAAGGTGGAGCAGAGCCAGACATAATTTTGAACATAAAAATTGCCTTATTGTATCTTAACTTCCATTTCAGAGGAGAATATCAAGTGAGATGTAATGTGAGATGAAATGGTGTGTGTGAGAGAGAGAGAGAGAGAGAGAGAGAGAGAGAGAGAGAGAGAGAGAGAGAGAGAGAGAGAGAGAGAGAGAGAGAGAGAGAGAGAGAGAGAGAGAAAACAAAGCTGAAATCCCAAGTCAAGAGCCGTGGTATTTGAACACCTTGGATATGACGGGGAGAGAAAAATCTTATGCCATGCCACTCTTATCATTTCTCTGCTTTGCAACCACACACACACACACATAGGCACACAGACACACAGACACACACACACAGACCACACAACACACACAACGTATACACACACACACACACCACACACGCCGCGCGCGTCACACACACACACGCGCGTCACACACACACACACACACACACACACACACACACACACACACACACACACACACACACACACACCACACACAGATATATATTTTTTTCACAAGCATTTTTTTTAATGGACATTTTGTGAAAACCTGTCTCGATCCTCGATCTTCGTATTTCATAACTGTTATGCCATTTCTATGGCCTTATAACAATGTAATAAAAGGTGTCTTCAGTAAGCCATTAGAGCTGCACTTACACAGGTTTTTCTATCCATTGTGAAGAAAAGCACACGCTCCCTTTGTTAAAGCTTAAACATGCTTTTTCTTCTTTTCTTTTCTTTTCTTCTTCTTCTTCTTCTTCTTCTTCTTCTTCTCTTCTTCTCTTCCTTCTTCTTCTTCTTCTTCTTCTTCTTCTTTCTTCTTCTTCTTCTTCTTCTTCTTTCTTCTTCTTCTCTTCTTCTTCTCTCTTCTTCTTCTTCTCAGCCTTAGCTTTCAGTTTGTAAAGATCTGCACTGTGAAAGAAAGCTTGAGGTGCCTTGCAATACCATGGCCAATATTTATCTGCGTGTGCCATTTCAGTTTACCACACAAAGTGGGAGAGAGAAAAGGGACTGTGTGGTGGGCATGTCTTCAGGTTTAATCTGTCTGCTTTTAAACACAAAAAAATCGTGGTGATTATACAGTATTGTGTGAAGGATTATGTCCGAATCATCATTCAGAAATTTTCAGAATAAAAAAAAAGTCCAATATAGAACACACATTGACATGCCCCCTAGCTCCTCACCAACCATCACATACACACACACACACAAACATGTGCGCGCGCATGCACGCACGCAACACACACATGCGCATGCATGCACTCACACGTACGCACGCACACACAATCACACACACACGACACACGCACACACAGCACGCACACAACATCACCAGCCACACGCACACACACATACACACACACACACAAATCATGCATAGAACATCTTGTGTACATGTAAACACCCATTCCGCTTTTCGGAAGAGGAGGCCCTTGTGTGTTTGTTGGTATGGATGACAAAATTTGCAAAAACTGCATACACACACGGAATGGATATTAAAAAAAGTGCACAAGTGCTTATTCCATTATTCTGGAAATAAAAGAGTAAAACACACACACAACACACACACACACACACACACAGACAGACAGATAGATACACACACACACACACACAACACAACACACACACACACAACACACACACACACACACACCACACACACACCACAACACACACACACACACACACACACACACATAAACCCTGTGAACTTGATTGACCTCTCCTGAACGCTCATTGGCTCGTTAAGCTGGTCGAGAACTATTGGACAGTGTCCAGATAGTGCTTCAAAGATCACCAGAGAGACACCAAAGCTGAACTCCAAAGTCAAGTGCCTTTGTATTTGAATACCTTGGAGAGGTTGGGGGGAGAGAAGAATAGGAAGAGAGAGAGAGAGAGAGAAGAGAGAGAGAGAGAGAAGAGAGAGAGGAGAGAGAGAGAGAAAAGAGAAGAGAGAGAGAGAGGTGGGGAGGAGGAGGAGAAAAGAGAGAGAGAGAGAGAGGAGAGGAGAGAGAGAGAGAGAGAGAGAGGAGAGAGAGAGAGAGAGAGAGAGGGGGGGGAGAGAAGGATGGAGAGAGAGAGGGGGAGGAGAGAGAGAGAGGGAGAGGGAGGGAGAGAGAGAGAGAGAGAGAGGAGAGAGAGAGAGAGAGAGAGAGAGAGAGAGAGAGAGAGAGAGAGAGTTATTCTTTTATATCGAGGATAATGGAATAAACACTCATGTGCTTTTTTTTGCATCCAGTCCCCTGTGTATACTGTTTTGTAAATCTTGTCATCTGTTCTCACTAGCACACGATGGCCTAACTCTTACGAAAAGCGGAACAGGATTTAACGTGTGCGCAAAATGTTCTGCGTGCGTTCGCACACGGGCCTCGGTTTATAGTCTCATCCTAAGGACTTTTGGGAAGAGTGGAGTCAGCACTGATGTTAACTCAGGGGAAAAATCCCCTCGAAGGGGAATGGAACCCAGATCTTCAAATTCCAAGCCAATATACTGACCACTAGGCTATCCAGTCCCTCCCCTTTCATGGTGGGCAAAATAAACACGGTGGCATGCAAAATATGCAAAATCGCACCACTTGGTGTTAAACCTCCGAGCTCTAGAAGATGAAGAAAAAGAAACAAACAAACCCCCCTGAAAATTAATGTGCTTTTTGGGTGTTGTTTTCGTTTAGTTGTTAGTTTTGAGTGTGTAAAAGATCTGGGGAAGAAAGCTTAAGCGCTTGATATAGGTGCAATGCAATACCAGGGCCAATATTTATCTGCGTGCATTCATGCATTTCAGTTTTCCAGACAAAGTGGTAGAGAAAAAGGTGACTGTGGGTGGGCGTGTTGTCTGAATTACCTTTTTCACAAAAACAAACATAGGGGAATAGGCCTAGAGGGTATTGTGTTTAAGATAATGTCTGGATCACATTCAGAAATTTCGGATTAAAAAAAAAAAAAGTAGAAACACACATTTACATACCTCTTTCCCCCTACACACACTGCGTACATGCCTTGTGTTTGGGCTTTGTTGTGTGTGTGTGTGTGTGTGTGTGTGTGGTGTGTGCGCGCGCGCGCGCGCATACACACATACACACACTGCGCACGCACGCACGCTCACATACATACACGCACGCACGCACGCACACACCCTACGCACGCACACACACATTTTTGTTTGTTTTGTTATGGGTTTTGTTTTGCTTTGCTTTGTTTTTTTTGTTTTTTTCCTTAGATAGATGGCTTGATGAAAAAAAAGCAACTGCACTGCTTATTCAATGTACCATCTGGAAGTAAAAATTTGACTTGACTTGACATTGACTGACTTGACATGACTTGACTTCACACACACACACACAACACACACACACACACACACACACACACACGACACACACCAACACACACACACACACACATACACACACACACACACACACACACACACACACACGCACACACACACACACACACACACACACACACCACCCTCCCACCCTCCCACCCACCCACCACACACAAACGCGGCTTAGACAGAGTGAAGGATATAATGATATATGGAGATGTCGATTGAAAGTAGGAACACAATAAGAGGTGCCACTATAAGAAGAAAGAAGATCATAGGTCTTCCCCACACCCCAAAATCTCTCCCTCCCCCCCCCCCCCACCTCCACCCTTCTCTTCCCACCCCCACCCCTCCACCCAACCTCGAACACACAAATGGTTATCACTTAAAAGCGTAGGAGGACAAGGCGTGTTGTAATGGTATGAAGGGAACAAAAGCAGAACCACAGTAAAAACCCCAAGCCCGAACACCGAACACCAGCATACAAGCTTTGTTCAAACAAACCCAGCCATCCTCCTATAGGGTCAGGGATAAGAGTTGACAGGTAGATAGATGTATGTTAGCCGTGTGCAGATAGGGAAAAGTTTTACTGCCTCGTATTGAGACCCCCCCCCCCCCCCCCTCCTTCCCCTACCTCTCCCCACTCTTATCACACAACAGACAGACAAGACAAACAAAGACAAACAGGACAGACAGACAGACAAGACAGACAGACAAGACAGACAAGACAGACAGACAAGACAGACAGGAAAAGTACAAAGGTAAAAGTGTCCCATAACCTATGTGGGTCAGTAGGGGAAGCGAGGCACCAGAACCTCAGCTTCTCTAGGGGCCAGCATATTGAGGGCGGTGCCCATCTCCTCTCCCTCGCTGCTTTATCTTCCCTGACCCTAAAGAGGGCAGGTACCCATTATTACAGCTGGGTGAACTGGGGTGACTGTACTGAAGCCAAGGTGTGCAACGGTCACCATCCAACTGGTAACCAGCTCGATGCTGCTTAACTTGACTTGGGAAGCGAGGGCTGACCACTGAGCTATCTCCCGCCCCTAAGACAGACAGACACGGACAAATAGACAGACAGAGAGACAAGACCACAGCAGCGAGATCACACACTAGATCATCATCATGATCTTCCGTTTTGAGCGAATTCAAAGAAATCAAGACACTGTACAAAATGCAGTAGTTAGTAGGTGATATTGGTGACGAATTTCATTACCTTTATATTTTGATTAAATGTTTAAAGGAAACTCATCTAATTACCAAAATATGACGCTAAACATTCACCACAACTTTGAAGTATGAACAACTCTTTTGTTTCATCACAAAATTAAAAAAGAATCTTGCTCAATGTTGTTAAAATTATTGATATAATCAAAATAGACACTTTGTTAAAGAGTTTGATATTTTTTAAAACAACACCAATTATTTTTTTCTATAGTAATGTTTCAAATATCCAGTTACATAATGAATGCATTTTGTTTCAGGTAAAATTTTGCATTGAGTTATGTAAAATCCTCCTATTTATAAAAAGGGACTGAACGGAAGCTCAGTGGCGAGTACTTTCTTTCCCCCCCAAACTAAGGTTTACCACCCCGGGATTCCATGGGAGGGGGGCCGTTTGCGCCTCTTGGCTCAGAACAGTCCCCCATTTTACGCAGTGTAAATTTTGGGGACCCCGCCCTCTTTTTGGGTCAGGGAAGGAAAAACACGAATTTAAAAGGAGATGGGCCCCCCTTTAAAAACGGCCCCCAGAGGAAACGAGGTCTCCGATGGGCCTCGCCCCCCCAACGACCACTTTAAACCCCTTTTTTTGTCAAAGCCGAAAATTTTTCTGCGTGAAATTCGGGCGCATCCCCGGGGGAAGGGGTCGCCACAAAATGGGAGCGCCTACCCATTTTTTAAAGAAATTCTAAAAAGGGGAAAGACAGAAAAAAAAAAGAATTTTGGGGAATTTTATAAAGTAAAATTCCTCGTGGTAAGGGGGGGTTTGGTTGGGGGGGGGGGGTTTAGGGTTTGTTTTTGAGAAAAGAAATTTATTATCCGTTTTTTATTTTTGGCCAAGTTCCTTTTCCCCGTTTTTGGGCTAAAGGGTCAAGTAAAGGTAGGGTTTGTTTTTAGGTTTTTTTCGGTGGGGGGCGTGTGGGGTGAAATTTTGGGGCGTGCGTGCGTTGCGTCCGGGGGGTGTTTTGCGGGGGGTTTTTGGGGGGGCGTGCGTGCGTGGGTGGGGGTTGGGGTGGTTGTGTGTGTGTGGTTTTTGTTGTGGGGTGTGCTTTTTTGGGCGTTCTTCTTAATTTTAAACCTTTTCCCCACTATTTTTTAAAATGCCCCCCCCCCCCCCCCCAAAGCTTTTTTTGCCAAAATTCTTCTTTCTAATTAGAAAAAGGGTTTTTAAGCTAAAGTCCGGGTTTTTTTTTCTTGGTTTTTTTATTTTTCTTTTTTGTTTTGTATTTTTTTCTTTTTTTTTCTTGTTCTTTTTTGTTCTTCTTCTTTACTTCTTTTGTTTTTTTTTTTTTTTTTTCTTCTTTTTCTTCTTTTTTCCCCTTTTTTTTTTCCCTTTTTTTTTTTTTTTTCCCCCCTTTTCCCCCCCCCCCTTTTTTTCCCCCCCCTTTTTTTTCCCCCTTTTTTGGGTTTTTTTTTTTGGGGGGGCCCCCCCCTTTTTTTCCCCAAAACCCTTTTAAAAGGGGAAACCCCAAAAAAAAAATTTTTTTTTTTTAAAAGGAAAATTTTTTAAAAAATTTTAATGAAAAAAACAAAAATTAAAAAAAAATAAAAAAAAAAAAAAAATTAAAAAAAAATTTTAAAAAAAAAAAAATTTAATTTTAAAAAAAAATTAAAAAAAAAAAAAAAAAATTTTTAAAAAAAGGGTGGGAAAAAAAAAAATTTTAAAAAAAAAAAAAAGGGGGAAAAAAATTTAAAAATTTTCAAAAATTTAAAAAAAAAAAAAAAAATTAAAAATTAAAAAAACCCCAAAAAAAAATGGGAAAAATTTTCCCCCAAAAAAAAAAAAAAAAAAAAGGAAAAAAAAAAAAAAATTAAAAATTTTTAAAAAAAAAAAAAAAATTTTAAAAAAGTTCCCTTTTTTCCCCCAAAAAAAATTTTTTTAAAAAAAAAAAAAAATTTTTTTTTTTTTCCAAAAGGGGTTTTTAAATTTTAAAAATTTTTTGGGGGGGGAAAAAAAAAAAAAAAAAAAAATTTTTAAAAAAACCCAAAAATTTTTTTTTTCCCAAAAAAAAAACTTTTTTTTTTTAAAAAAAAAATTTTTGGGGGGGGGGTTTTTTTTTTTTAAAAAAAAAAAAAAATTTTCAAACAAAAATTAAAAAAATTTTCCCCCGGGGGGGGGGAAAAAAAGGGGGGAAAAAAAAAAAGGGGGGGGGGGGGGAAAAGGGTTTTTTCCCAAAAAAAAATTTTAAAATTTTTTTAAATTTTTTCCCCTTTTTCCCCCCTCCTCCCTTTTTGGGGCCCCCCCAAGGGGTGGGGGGGTTTTTCCCCCCTTTTTAAAAAAAAAAAAACCCCCCCCCCTTTTTAAAAAACCCCCTTTTTTCCCCCCCAAAACCCCCCGGGGGGGGGGGGGGGGGGGGGGTTTTTTTTTAAAAAAAAAAAAAAAAAATTTTTTTGGGGGGGGGGTGTTCGCCATTAAAAGGGAAATGGGTTTTTCAAAACCCCAGGGCGAAAGCTAAAAAACTCCACAAAGGAAGTCTTGAAAGGGGAAAAAAAAAGATTAAAATCCCAAAACTAACAAACATTGCGTCATTTTACATTTTTTGTGTGGCCCTTTTTCCCCCTTGTTTGACTTGATATGTTTTTCCAAACCCTTTTTTCCTTTTCCCCTGTTCTTCTTTTTCCGTGTGTGGCTTTTTGGTTTCGTTCATAGGGGGAAATTGCCCTTTTTTTTTTTTTTTTTTTTGGGGGGGGGGGGGAACACCCACTACACAGGCGCTACACACGGGGACTGGGGTGTAAAGAAAAAAGCAAATTAGTGCTTATTCCTTTATCCTCAAAATAAAAGAACATCTTTTTGAAAAGCGGAAGGGGATTTTAACGTGTGTGCAAAGATGTTATGCGTGTATTCGCACAACGGACTTCAGTTAGTAAATATATTCGAAGGACTTGACATTCACTTCAATTTTTTTCTCTCATCAAACTGGGAAGAAAGGGAAAAAGGCTGGGAATGGAACCCAGCACCTCACAATTGACTTGTTAGGCAGGTGAATGTCTTAACCGTTCTGCCACCTTCATTTTTTAAAATTAATTATATTTTATATTATTTACACCACTTTATGTCACAGCAGATTTCTCTGCGTGAAATTCGGGCTGCTCTCCCCGGGGAGAGCGCGTCGCCACAAGTGCAGTGCCTACCCAATATTTTTTTCAAGTCTGCAATTGAATTTGTTTCCCTATCAGAGTTGCTTTTTTTCAACAGAATTTTGCCAGGGATAACCCCCTTGTTGCTGCAGGTTCTTTTACGTGCCCGAAATAATGATGAGTAGCACACGGGACCTCGGTTTATCGTCTCATCCGAAAGACTAGCACCCAGACCACCACTCATGGCCTAATGGATGGGGAAAAGTTTTGGGCCCAAACGGGATTCGAACCACTGCACACTCCGACCCGAACTTTTCGCTTTCTAGGCAAGGTGCGTTACCTCCTAGACCACCGATCCACTATCTATCACAAACAGGGCATCATTTTACAGGTGGGGTGGGGTTTTTGTTCAGCGTGTTGGACGCGGATAGTGCTTCCTACCATGCTCAGATTCCCTAGTCTTTTGTCTCCTGTTATGTGTTGTGTGACGCTACTGTTCTGTTCTAGGGACAGGATAGGATAGCTCAGTGGTCAGAGCGCCCGCTTTCCCCCCAAGCTAAGGTTAATCAAAAAGTATTGAGCGGCATTACCAAGTGGATGGGTGACTGTTTGCGCGGTCTCGGTTTCAGTAGTCTCCCAGTTCACCCAGCTGTAAATGGGTACCTGCCCTCTTTAGGGTCAGGGAAGGTAAAGCAGCGAGGGAGAGGAGATGGGTGCCGCCCTCAAAATGCTGACCCCTAGAGAAGCTGAGGTCTGTGACGCCTCGCTCCTCTACGACCACATAGGTTATAGGAACACCTTTACCTTTTACCTATCTGTGTGTGTGTGTATGCGCTCGCGCGCGCGTGTGTGAATGTGTGTGCGTGCGTGCGTACGTACGGGCGTGCACGCGCGCGCGCGCGTGTGTGTGTGTGTGTTTTATTTTATTTATTTATTCTTTTATATCGAGGACAATGGAATAAGCAATCATATGCTTTTTTACATCCAGTCCCCGTATGCATGCAGTTTTGTAAATGTCATCTGTTCCCACCGGCACACGATGGCCTTCTCTTACGAAAAGCGGAACAGGATTTAACGTGTGCGCAAGATGTTCTGCGTGCGTTCACACTCGGGGCCTCTGGTTTTAGTCTCATCCGAAAGACTTTTGGGGGGAGTGGAGTCAGCACTGATGTTAACTCCAGAGGAAAAATCCGCGCGCGCGCGCGTGCGTGCGTGCGTGCGTGCGTGTGTGTGTGTGTGTGTGTGTGTGTGTGAGAGAGAGAGAGAGAGAGAGAGAGAGAGAGAGAGAGAGAGAGAGAGAGAGAGAGAGAGAGAGAGAGAGATGCTTGTGGATAGTGATATTTAATCTCATTAATCAAAGCTAATGTTGTGTGTGTGTGTGTGTGTGTGTGTGTGTGTGTGTGTGTGTGTGTGTGTGTGTGTGTGGTGTGTGCGTGCGTGCTTTTGTGCATGTGTGTGTGTGTGTGCGTGCTTTTGTGCATGTGTGTGTGTGTGTGTGTGTGTGTGTGTGTGTGTGTGTGTGTGTGTGGTGTGTGTGTGTGTGTGTGTGTGTGTGTGTGTGGTGTGACAGGTGA
>CM060327.1:56911533-56916533 GCA_030674155.1 Stramonita haemastoma | reverse complement strand
AAAAGTTCTTCGGATGAGACTATAAACCGAAGCCCCGTGTGCGAACGCACGCAGAACATCTTGCGCACACGTTGAATCCTGTTCCGCTTTTCGTAAGAGAAGGCCATTGTGTGCCGGTGGAAACAGATGACAAGATTTATAAAACTGCACACACACAGGGACTGGACGTAAAAAAGCATATGAGTGCTTATTCCATTATCCTCGATATTAAAGAATAAATAAATAAAAATAAATAGATAACTAAATAAATAAGGTAAGGTTAAACAGCATTGAGCATGGTTACAAAGTGGATAGGAGACCGTTTGCGCGCCTTGGCTTCAGTACAGTCCCCCAGTTACCCAGCTGTAAATGGGTACCCACCCTCTGTTGGGTCAGGGAAGGTAAAAAAGCAGCGAGGGAGAGGAGATGGGCGCCACCGCCCTTAATATGCTGGCCCCTAGAGAAGCTGAGGTCTCTGATGTCTCACTCCCCTACGTAAATGCAAATCCTGTCATTTATGTCAGCGTTCGGCGGGCTACGGAAAATAAAACACGAACATACCCAGCATGCATCCCGAAGTCAAAATGCCGTTACCTAAAGGATGTGGAAAGAAAAAAAAAACAGTCACTTACCCCACAAAAATCTCACCCTCGGAGCTATTTCTAACCGAGGAATGAAAACAAAACCAAAAATTTAGCAAAAAAGTTTAAACCAAGTGCGAATTTAAGATTTTTCATGTGTGTGTGTGTGTGTGTGTGTGTGTGTGTGTGTGTGTGTGTGTGTGTGTGTGTGTGTGTGTGTGTGTGTGTGTGTGTGTGTGCGTGCGCGGGCGCGCGCGCGCGCGTATGTGTGTGTGCGTGCGTGCGTGCTTGCGTGTGTGTTTTGTGTGTGTGTGTGTGTGTGTGTGTGTGCGCGTGCGTGCTTGTGTGTGTTTAGGTGCATCGGCAATGGGGACCACGACCCAAACAGCAGTGGCTGTAGCAGCAGCAGCAGCAACAGCAGTGGCAGAAAAAGAACCAGCAGCAACAGCAGCAGCAACAACCACAGCAGCAACAGAAGAAAGCAGTGGCCATCAGGCGTGGTCTATTTCTGTGTGGCCGTGACGGCCAGTGGAGCGGCCATGCTGTGTAAGGAACACGGCATCATGGCTTTGGCCATCTGCGCTGTCTTCGATGTCTTCCTCTTCTCCAGATCGGCCACTGTCAGGTACTCTGAGAGAGAGAGAGAGGGGGGGGGGGGAAGAGAGAGAGAGAGAGAGAGAGAGAGAGAGAGAGAGAGAGAGAGAGACAGAGACAGAGACAGAGACAGAGACAGAGACAGAGAGGGAGAGGGAGAGAGAATGAATGAATGAATAATCTTTATTTTTCAAGGGTTACATAGTAAGTATTATATACTTTTTTTCATCCGGCCCTTGCCCTGGTCAGGGGGTAAAGCTAAGAACCCCCCTCCCTACCCCTACATACCAGCATCACCAACAACAGCAGTTCAACCAATATTTTAAAAGAGAGAGAGAGAGGGAGAGGAGAGGAGAGGGAGAGAGAGAGAGGGAGAGAGAGAGGGAGAGACAGAGAGAGAGAGAGAGAGAGAGGGAGAGAGAGAGGGAAGAGGGGGGGAGAGAGGGGGAGAGAGAGAGAGAGAGGGAGAGAGAGAGAGGGAGAGAGAGATAGAGAGAGAGAGGAGAGAGAGAGAGAGAGGAGAGAGAGAGGAGGGGGGAGGGAGGGAGAGAGAGAGAGAGAGGGAGATAGAGAGAGAGAGAGAGAGGGGTGGGGGAGCGGGGATAGGAGGGGAGGGGTGTGTGGGTGGGATGGGGAACGGGAGGGGGAGGATGGGAGTAGGGATGGATGAGTGAGATGTGGGTAGAGTTGGGGTAGGAAGACGTTGGCCATTGTGTGCCGGTGGGAACAGATGACAAGATTTACAAAACTGAATACACACGGGGACTGGATGTGAAAAAGCATATGAATGCTTATTCCATTATCCTCGATGTAAAAGACTAAATAAATAAATAAATAAAGACATGACGACAGTTTGAAAACACCTCTGTTAGTTCATGTTATTGTTGTTGTTGTTGTTCAGCTTGTTGGTTGTTAATGATGATGTTGTTGTTGTGTGGTTGTTGTTCAGCTTGTTGGTTGTTAATGATGATGTTGTGTTGTTGTGGTTGTTGTTGTTCAGCTTGTTGGTTTTAATGATGATGTTGTTGTTGTGGTTGTTGTTGTTCAGCTTGTTGGTTGTTATGTACACAGGTGGCTGAGAACATGGAAGGTGGATGCCTTCTTCAGGGCCCTGTGTGTACGACTGATTGCCTTAGTCTGTGCGGTGAGTGCTGCAGTTATAAATCATTTAGTCCGTCTGATTCTCTGTCTGTCTGTTTGTTTGTTTGTTTGTCTGTCTGTTTGTTTGTTTTTCTGTCTGTTTGTTCTGTAGACAGAGAGATAGAATGAGGCTGACTTTAAGAATCCATCATCATCATCATCATCATCATCATCATCATCATCGTCGTCGTCGTCGTCGTCGTCGTCGTTGTCGCCGTCGTCATCATCATAATTATCATCATCGTCATCGTCATCGTCATTTATCATCATCATCATCATCATCATAGTCAGTCCCCCTGGCGACCAAAATGGGATGGGGGTGGCATAGCTCAGTGGTCAGAGCACTTGCTTTCTCCAAGCTACGGCTAAGCAGCGTTGATCGTGGTTACCAAGTGAATGAGTGACTCTTTGCGCGCCTTGGCTTCAGTAGGCCTATAGTCCCCCAGTTCCCCCAGCTGCAAATGGGTACCTGCCCTCTTTAGGCTCAGGGAAGGTAAAGCAGCGAGGGAGAGGAGATGGGCGCCGCCCTCAATATGCTGGCCTCTAGAGAAGCTGAGGTCTCTGATGCCTCGCTCCCCTACGACCACATTGGTGATGGGACATCGTTACCTTTTATAGTATCATCTCCTAGGCTCTTATGCTTGTCACGATACTGATTCACTAATGATGAATAATGACCGAAAGGGATACTGATTTGTTGTTGATGTGGTTTTTCAGGGTGGGGGACTGATGTGGTTCCGAATGTGGATGATGTGTGTGGGGAGCCCCCCTCTTTCACGGAAGAGGATAATCCAGCTTCTTTCTCTTCCTCCCTGCTCCCACCAGGTGAGTCGTTGAGTAAAAACAAAAGATTGCTTGTTTTCATCTGTATCTATTCCTGTGGTTTACCTGTCTGTCCATCTTCACATTGTTTCGCTGTGTAGTTAGTCATGCATCCAATTATTCTTTGTTTTTCATCCATGCACACAAAAACCCTACCCATCCATTATCCATCCACACACTCACAGCTACATACACACGCAGTGGCAGGCGCACGCACGCACGCATTATCCTCGATATAAAAGAATAAATAAAATAAAATAAAAATGCACACACACATACACACACTCACACATGTGCTTTGAAAATGATTTTGAATGTTTTCGAAACATTGAATGTGGCTGTTTGTTTTTAAAATGATTCTGAATGTTTTCGAAACTAAAAGGGTATAGTGGTGTCTTGTCTCGTGATTGTATTGTATTATTTTGTATTGTTTTGTATTGTATTGTTTTGTATTGTATTGTTTTGTATTGCTTTGCGCTTCAGAGTGCGATCATTTAATCCTAATTTTGGTTTGTTTTCTTGTTTTATTCTTCAGAGTGCGACCATCAATTTTTAAATCTTGATTTTTGTTTAAATGGTCGCACTCTTAAGAAAAAAATAGAAACACACACAAAAAAAACATGATTAAATTTCTTCTTCAGAATGCAATTATTTCATCATGATTTTCGTTTAAGTTTCTTTTTTTTTCTCCAAAATGTAATCATTTCATCATAATTTTCGGTTAAGTTTCTATTTCTCCTTCAGAATGCAATCATTTAATCATGATTTTCGTTTTAGTTTAATGCAATAATTTAATCATGATTTCCTTTAGTTTCTTATGATTTAATCATGATTTTCGTTTAAGTTTCTATTTCTTCTTCTCCTATTTCCTCTATTTTCTCTTCTCCTGGAGTTAACATCAGTGCTGACTCCACCCTCCCCAAAGTCCTTCGGATGAGACTTTAAACCGAGGCCCCGTGTGCCAACGCACGCAGAACATCTTGCGTACACGTTAAATCCTGTTCCGCTTTTCGTAAGAGTAGGCCATCGTGTGCCGGTGGGAACAGATGACAATATTTACAAAACTGCCTACACACGGGGACCGGATGAAAAAAAAAGCACATGATTGCTTATTCTGTTATCCTCGATATAAAAAATTAATAAAAATAATAATAATAATAATAATAATAATAATAATAATAATAATAATAATAACAACAATAATAATAATGGCGATAATGATAATGATAATAATGATAATAATAATAATAATAATAATAATAATAATAATAATAACAACAACAACAACAACAACAACAACAACAACAACAACAACAACAACAGAATGCAATCATTTAATCATAATTTTTGTCTAAGTTTCTTCTCTTTTTCTTGTCCTTCTTCTTCTCCAGAGTGCTGACGCTGAACTACCTGCTGGCTTTCAACGGCTGGTTATTGCTGTGTCCCAGCGTCTTGAACTACGACTGGCAGGTGGGAAGCATTCCGCTCCTCACAGACTTTCAGGATCCCAGGAATCTGGCCACCCTGGCTTTCTACCTCTTCTTCACCTGGGCCGGTTTCCACTGCCTGTATCAGTTCTTCTGCTTTACACAGGTGGGCTTGATACTTATAGAGAGAGAGGGGGGTGGGGAGTAAGGGAGGGAGAGGGAGAGAGGGAGGGAGGGAGAGAGAGAGAGAGAAGAGAGAGAGAGAGAGAGAGGGTGAGAGAGAGAGAGATTTATTCTTTTATATCGAGGATAACAGAATAAGCAATCATGTGCTTTTTTTCATCCAGTCCCCGTGTGTATGCAGTTGTGTATATGTCATCTGTTCCCACCGGCACACGATGGCTTACTCTTACGAAAAGCGGAACAGGATTTAACGTGTGCGCAAGGTGTTCTGCGT
>CM060327.1:56889033-56891533 GCA_030674155.1 Stramonita haemastoma | reverse complement strand
TTGTGTTGGTGTGAGTGATGGTGATTTGGTGACGTAGTTGGCCATTTAGCATTTGCAGTTAGTATGTCCATATTGATTTGCATTCAGCACTCAGTATGTCCATATTAGCATCAGCACTAGTATGTCCTTGTTAGCATCAGCACTTAGTATGTCCTTGTTAGCATTTGCACGTAGTATGTCCATATTAGCATTTGCACGTAGTATGCCCTTGTTAGCATTTGCACGTAGTATGTCCTTGTTAGCATTTGCACGTAGTATGACCATATTAGCATTTGCACGTAGTATGACCATATTAGCATTTGCACGTAGTATGTCCTTGTTAGCATTTGCACGTAGTATGTCCTTGTTAGCATTTGCACGTAGTATGTTCATATTAGCATTTGCACGTAGTATGTGCATATTAGCATTTGCACATAGTATGTCCATATTAGCATTAGCATTTGCACTTAGTATGTCCATATCAGCATTAGCATTTGCACTTAGTAAGTCCATATATGCATTAGCACTTAGTATGTCCATATAAGCATTAGCACTTAGTATGTCCATTATTAGCATTAGCACTTAGTATGTCCATTATTAGCATTAGCACTTAGTATGTCCATTATTAGCATTAGCACTTAATATGTCCATATTAGCATTAGCACTTAATATGTCCATATTAGCATTAGCACTTAGTATATCCATATTAGCATTAGCACTTAGTATATCCATATTAGCATTAGCACAGTACATCCATATTAGCATTAGCACTTAGTATATCCATATTAGCATTAGCACTTAGTATATCCATATTAGCATCAGCACTTAGTATATCCATATTAGCATTAGCACTTAGTATATCCATATTAGCATTAGCACTTAGTATATCCATATTAGCATTAGCACTTAGTATATCCATATTAGCATTAGCACTTAGTATATCCATATTAGCATTAGCACTTAGTATATCCATATTAGCATTAGCACTTAGTATATCCATATCAGCACTTGCACTTCGTATGTCCATATTAGCATCAACACTTACACTTCGTATATCCATATCAGCATCAGCACTTACACTTTGTACGTCCTTTCCAGGTGAAAACGCTGATAGACAACGACCAGCCCCAGCAGGCGGAGAAAGTGCTGACAGACATCCTCAGCAGGGCCCCTCACCTGCCTGACATGCTGTACGCCATGGGTCACGTGCAGCAGAGGCTAGGAAGGCCACAACAGGTCAGAGATGGGGCCCTCAAAAGGGGTTAACATTTTTTTTTTTTTTTGGGGGGGGGGGATGTGAGTGGGGGTGAGGAGGGGGCTTGGGTGGGAGTGGGGTGGATGGCTTGCAATCTGGAATGGAGGTCTTTTATTGATATCTTTGTGTTTTTTATGTCTGTTTTTTTCTGTTTTTCATGTCTTTCTTTTTCTTTTCCTTGTTTGTATTAAAAAACAACAACTTGTCTTTTGCTTTTTTTTGTCTGCTACATCCTCCTCGGTTACTAGTCTCCCCCGCCTCCCCTTACCACCACACTCATCATCGTCATCGTCATCATCTTTCTTCTTCCATCATCATCATCATCATCATCATCATCATCATCATCATCATCTCATCATCATCATCATGGTGATGATGGGTGGTGATGATGGTGGTGGTGGTGGTGGTGGTGGTGGTGGTTGATGATGATGATTGATGATGGTGATGATGATGAGGAGGAGGAGGACGACGACGACGATGGTGATGATGATGATGATGATGATGATGATGATGATGATGATGATGATGATGATGATGATGATGATGATATCCTAATACACACAGGCGTTAGCGGCTTTCCAAGAGGCTGGTCGCTGGGTGGAGAATAACGATGAGCTATCGGGGAAGATCCTTTACGAAATCGGCAACATCTACAAGGACTTCCGAATGTACCCACAAGCCCAGGAGGTAAGTAACTATGTGGTGTGTGTGTGTGGTGTGGTGTGGTGTGTGTTGTGTGTGTGTGTGTGTGTGTGTGGTGTGGTGTGGTGTGTGGTGGTGTGGTGTGGTGTGGTGTGTGTGGTGTGGTGTGGTGTGGTGGTGTGTGTGTGGTGGGGTGGGTGTGTGGTGTGTGTGTGGTTTTGTGTGTGTGTTGGTTGTTGTGTGGTGTGTGTGGTGCGTGTGCGTGTGCGCGCGCTCGCTCATGTGTATGCATATGTGTGTGTGCACTCGTATATACAATAATAATAATAAAAATAATAATAATAATAATAATAATAATAATAATAATAATAATGCATGGATTTACATAGCGCTATATCTTATATATATATATATATAATTGAGAATATATATGTATTGTATATATATATATATATATATATATATATATATATATATATATATATATATATATATATATACATATATCTATATCTGTATGTGTATGTGTGGTGTGTGTGTGTACGTGCGTGCGCGTGTGCTTTGCGCGCGCGTGTTGTGGTGCGTGCGTGCGTGGTCGTGTGTGTGCTTGCGTGTGTGTATTTT
>CM060327.1:56879033-56881533 GCA_030674155.1 Stramonita haemastoma | reverse complement strand
AGCATCAGCAAATGGACAGGCATAGAACTCAACAAAACTTTAAGAAAGGCAGAACAGAGAGAGGAATGGAGAGAACTGGTTGTCAAGTCTTCAGGGGTGACTCCACGGTCACCAGACTAAGGGATAGATAGATAGACACGGAACTTGCATTTATTGTCTCACCCTAGAGCTGGTGTGTGCGCTTCCTACCTTTAAAAGATAAAAAAAAATCCTGTTAAGTTTGAGTATGGCTGCCTATATGGCGAGGTACTTGAAAATAGTCATACACGCAAACTTGTCATTCAGCGTGGAATTTCTATCTCAACAGTGATTCCCAGGTGGGATGATGAGTCAGAGTGCACATTCTGGGTGACCCTCAGAGTGTTAGGCTGGGGAACACGCAACCACAACAACAGCAGCAGCAGCAGCAGCAGCAGCAGCAGCAGCAGCAGCAGCAGCAGCAGCAAGAACAGCAGCAGCAAGAACAGCAGCAGCAACGAACATGTAAAAAGCAAAGCGTACACGTTTTATTCTGAAGTTTCTCATGAGTAAATGATTCGTGTATTTTTCGATTCCATTTCCTGGATAAAGGTAAAGGTGTCCCATAACCTATGTGGTCGAAGGGGAGCGAGGCATCAGAGACCTTATCTTCTCTAGGGGCCAGCATACTGAGGGCGGCACTCTTCTCCTCTCCCTCGCTGCTTTACCTTCCCTGACCCTAAAGAGGGCAGGCACCCATTTACAGCTGGGTGAACTAGGGGACTTCGCTAAAGCCAAGGTGCGCAAGCAGTCACCTATCCAATTGGTAACCACGCTCGATGCTGCTTAACCTTAGCTTGGGGAAAGCGAGTGCTCTGACCACAGTCCCCTTTGTATTTACAGCATAATATTAATTTCACGCAAGAAAATCAACCCCCAATCACGCGATAAGAGTCATAAATAACATCAACGACCCGATTTATGAAGCACATTTTCTTTAATAGAAGACGTGATTCTTATGTAAAATTAAAAAAAAAAAAAAACGATATCGAAGCCATGCCTCACTCACACACACACACACACACACACACACACACACACACGCACGCACACATGCACACATACACACACACATACACACACATACTCACGCACGCACGCACGCACTCACGCATGCACACACACACACACACCAATGTAGGCATACAACAAAGCAAGGCCATTGATTAGAGAAGACATTTAAACATAGATTCAAAAATTTTAAAAAGCAAAAAAAAAAAAAAAAAAAAAAAAAAAAAAAATCAGACATCAGCTTATTTTCCCAAGCTTGCGCATACGCTCACAAACACACGCACGCACGCACGCACACACACACACACACACACACACACACACACACACACACACACACACACACACACACACACACACACACACACACACACACACAACCACAGACGGGATAGCCTGGTGGTTAGAGTAATGTGCATACCGCTCGTAATCTCCTAACCCGGGTTCGAATCTCATTCAACAGGATTTTTCCTCTGGTGTTAACATCAGTGCTGACTCCACTCTCCCCCAAAGTCCTTTAATGAGACAATAAACAGGTTCCGTGTACGAAGGCACGCAGAACATCTTGCACACACGTTAAAACCCATCCGCTTTTCGGAAGAGTAGGCCATTGTATGGTGGTGGGGACACCAACGGATGACAAAACTGCATACGCACGGGGACTGGATGTAAAAAATAACATGAGTGCTTCTTCCAATTTCCTCGAAATAAAAGAATGACATAAATAAAATTAAAAAAATGAATAAAACACAACACACACACACACGCACACACCCAATGTAGGTATACAATGTAGTAGGAGCCATTGACTAGAAAACACATATAAAAACTTACATGCATTAAAAAATAAAATTGTCAAGAAAGTATTTAAAAAAAGACATATTTCCAACAGTTTGTGCATATGTGCGCAAACGCACGCACGCACGCACGCACACACACACACACACACACACACACACACACACACACACACACACACACACACACACACCACACACCAATGTAGGCATACAATGTAGTAACGACCATTGACTAGAAAAGACACATAGAAGCTTATATACAGTAAAAAAAAATCATAAATAAAAAAAGGAAAAATTAATAAGACATGCTTATTTGCGCAAGCTTGCTCATTATGTGCATAAACACACGCGCACGTGCGCTTGCACGCACACACGCGCACACACACACACACACACACACACACACTCAAACAAACAAAGAAACAAACAAACACGCACCACACACACACAAAAAGCAACAAAAAATCTTTCAATCTTTCACCCTCCCCCCCCCCAAAAAAAAAAAAAAAAAAAAAAAAAATCCTACTCTCAAGTTGAAGTAGTCTCCACATTCGTCATCGTGTCGTAAATGTTATCAATGACGCGAGGTTCAATACTGACACAGTGACGTAAGCACTGGTAATCCCCGTCACCCTGAGACCCCAAAGCACCAGCGTGGTCATAAATCACAG
>CM060327.1:56861533-56871533 GCA_030674155.1 Stramonita haemastoma | reverse complement strand
GGAGGAAGGAAAGAGGGGGCAGGAAGGGAGTGAGTGAGGGAGGGAGAGAGATCTATTTTGATTTGATTTGATTTGATTTATTCTTTTATATCGAGAAGAATGGAATAAGCACTCTTGTGCTTTTTTTTACATCCTGTCCCCGTGTGTATGCAGTTTTGTAAATGTCATCTGTTCCCACCGGCATGCGATGGCCTACTATTACGAAAAGCGGAACATGATTTAACGTGTGCGCAAGATGTTCTGCGTGCGTTCGCACACGGGGCCTCGGTTTAAAGTCTCATCCGAAGAGAGAGAGAGAGAGAGAGGGAGAGAGAGAGAGAGAGAGAGAGAGAGAGAGAGAGAGAGAGAGAGAGAGAGAGAGACAGACAGACAGACAGACAGACAGACAGACAGACAGACAGACAGACAGACAGACTACACACACACACACACACAGTCACACATACACACACACACACACACACGCACACACGCACACATACGCACACACGCACACAGTCACACACAGTCACACATACACACACAGTCACACACACAGAGTCACACAGTCACACATACACACAGTCACACACACACACAGACACACACAGACACACAGACACACAGACACATAGACACACACACACACACACACACACACACACACACACACACACACCACACACACACACACACACATATGTGTGTCAAGTCATAAGTTGTCCGTCAGTTTCTTGATTTATTTTTTGTGAGGGCAGGAATGAAAAAAAAAAGTGTAAATTTAATCTGTTACTCTCAATAGAGATCATTTTGACTTGACGAGACTTGACTTTACACACACACACACACACACACACACACACACACACACACACACACACACACACACACACACACACACACACACACACACACACACACATACATACACACACACACACACACACACACACACACACACACACACACACACACACACACACTTGTTCATCTTACAGTTTTAGATTTTAAAGTTTTCTATTGTTCAATGTTTTTGTTATTAATTGCGTTTCTTATGCCGTGTTTCGCAACATTCTAGTTATATAGTTTGTAATCAGTCTTCTAATGCACTTACCAACACACCTTTTTTTTTTGTCCTTAAACCCTCATCTCTTTATTGCCCCCTCCCCCCCTCCCATCCTTTCCTCGTCTAATATCACTTTAAGTGTACAGACGTAAAATCAAAGACACACACACACACACACATACGTTAAAATCTGTTCCGCTTTTTTGGAAGAGTAGGCCATTGTGTGCCGGTGGGAACGGATAACAAAATTTACAAAACTATCTACACACTGGGATTGGATGTAAAAAAAAAAAGTACATAAATGCTTATTCCTTTATCTTCGGAATAAAAAAAAAGATTAAGATTAAATAAATAGACAAATAAATAAAGAGAGTCAGACCCACCCACACACAACGATAAAATACAATACATATATAAAAAATTACTTTCAACATACAAACAGAGCAACTCACGCAGTCAAAAAAAAAAACGCAAAAAACCCCAACACTGTAAGTCCCTTGACCCCAAACATTGCGTGCAATACCGCTACATACAGCTTCATATATTGGGGGGTTAAGGTCCACAGGAGTGCAGGTTCCCATTTCACAAAATAATAATGGTCCATTTCCTAGGTTCCGAACCACTGGCCACAAAAAAGAAATTGCCGAGGATACTACTATACATGGATTCTGAATCCAGCAGACCATTGGGCCCTACGAAAACCTTCTAACAATCGTAAAAACGGGAGGAGGTAGTGCGGGGGGGGGGGGGGGGGGGGGGGGGGACTGTATAGCCTAGTGGTCAGAACATAGCTCTCGCTGTTTGACGACCCGGGTTCAATTCCCGTTCGAGGGGATTTTTTCCCCCTGGAGTTCACATCAGTGCTGACTCCACTCACCCCAAAAGTCCTTCGGATGAGACTTTAAACCGAGACCCCGTGTGTGAACGCACGCAGGACATCTTGCGCACACGTTTAAACCCTGTTCCTCTTTTCGTAAGAGTAGGCCATCGTGAGCCGGTGGGGACAGATGACAAGATTTACAAAATTGCATACATACGAGGACTGGATGTAGAAAAGCACATGAGTGCTTATTCTATTATCCTCGTAATAAAATAATGAATGAATGAATAAATAAGCGTAAACTTAAATGGTATGGGCATAGCACAAGATCAAAAAGGACTTGCAAAAAACAATACTGTAAGGCACTGTCCAAGGACAAAGAAAAAGAAGCAGACCAAGGGAGAGATGGGAGGACAACATCAGCGAATGGACAGGCTTAGAACTCAACCAAATTTTGAGAAAGGCAGAACAGAGAGAAGAATGGAGGGAACTGGTTGTCAAGTCTTCAGGGGTGCCCCCACAGTCGCCAGACTAAGGGATAGATAGAGATAGACTACTATAGAGGCTGGCTCTGAGCAAGCAAAGCTTTATGATCATACAAGATCACATTGAAATTTGGGACAGTTTTTACTGTTGTTGTTGTTGTTGTAATTGAACTGTGGATCGGTGGTCTAGAGGTAACGCGCCTGACTAGAAAGCGAAAAGTCCGAGTCGGATTGTGCAGTGGTTCGCACCCCGTTTGGGCCCCCAACTTTCCCCCCATCCAATATACCATGAGTGATGTTCTGGGCGCTAGTCTTTCGGATGAGACGATAAACCGAGGTCCCGTGTGTTACACATCATTATTTAGAGCACGTAAAAGAACCCACGGCAACAAGTGGGTTTTCCATGGCAAAATTCTGTTGGAAAAAGCCACTCTAATAGGGTAACAGATACAGTTGCAGACAGGAAAAAGATAAAGAAAAAAATGGATAGGCGCTGCACTTGTGGCGACGCGCTCTTCCCGAGGAAAGCAGCGCGAATTTCACGTAGAGAAATCTGCTGTGACATAAAGTGGTATAAAATAAATAAAATAGATAAAATAAACTGACGAGAACAACAATTTGTTCTTCCTTTTCTTGCAACCAGTCGCATGTCTGTTGTGATCGTGCAGGTTTTGTTTGGGGGGATTGGTGTGTGTGTGTGTGTGTGTGTGTGTGTGTGTGTGTGTGTGTGTGTGTGTGTGTGTGTGTGTGTGTGTGTGTGTGTGTGTGTGTGTGTGTGTGTGTTGCTTTCACTGAAGTTTTGACGAAGAATAACCTATAATCCTCCTTACTTCAAAGAATTAAGCCAACCCCTATCATCGTCATCATCATCATCGTCATCGTCGTCGTCGTCATCATCATCATCATCATCATCATCATCATCATCATCATCATCATCATCATCATCATCATCGGCAGCAGCAGCAGCAGCAGCAGCAGCAGCAGCAGCAGCACATAGTGTCTTGGTGTGTGTGTGTGTGTGTGTGTGTGTGTGTGCGTGCGCGCGCGTGCGCGCGCGTGTGTGTGTTTGCACGCACGCGCGCGTGTGTGCATGTCTGTGCACGCGTGCGCACACATGCGTGCATGTGTGAGTGTGTACGCACGCTAGCGTGCATGCATGTGTGTGTATGTGCAAGCGCGTGTATGCCAGTGTGCATGTGCGTGTATGCGTAAGTGCGTGCTTGCTTGCACGAGTGTGTGTGTGTGCTTGCACTTGACCGGTGTGTCACACTTATCAAAAAGTATTTCGTAGTTGGAACTGCTGACACTGAAGTAAGCACTGCTGCTGACAGATCTGTCTGTGTCACTGTAACCTAACCCCGCGGGTACACACACAATAGTCTTGTGTGTTTGTGTTTAATACTTCAGTCAGTCAGTCTGCTCAGCCACACATAACATCATGCTCTGTGTGATAAAGGAAGAAGAAGAAGAGAATGAGGATGATGATGATGATGATGATGATGGTGGTGGTGGTGGTGGTGGTGGTGGTGATGATGATGGTGGTGGGGGTGGTGGTGGTCTTCGTCATCGTAATGATGATCGTCATGATGATGATGGTGATTGATGATGATGATGATAAGGAGGAGGAGAAAGAGAAGAACAAGAACAAGAAGAACAGGAAGAAGAATGTGGAGAAACAAAACAACAATGATCACTATTGATAGTCTTTGTCAACGCATCATCATCATCATCATCATCATCATCATCATCATCATCATCATCATCATCATCATCATCATCATTAATCAATCATTAATCAATCATTAATCAATCATTAATCAATCATCACCATCATGCACACACACACACACACACACACACACACACAACACACACATACACTACAACCACACACACACACACACACACACACACACACACACATAACATCTCTCTATCTCTTCTCTCTCTCACACATCACACACACACACACACACACACACACACACACACACACACACACACACACTACACACACACACACACACACACACACACACACACACCACACACACACACACCTACACACACACTACACACACACACACACTACACACACACTACACACACACACACACACACACACACACACACACACACACACACACACACACACACACACACACACACACAACCACACACACACACATATTTTCTTCTTTACCAAACAAAAAAATACCACATAATTATAATAATGGCCATACTCACCCACCGACGATTCTATATACAGACGGTAGAACTCTCCCTCGATAATTATCAGACCTTGAAAACGCAACGTCAGATAAATTCTGTCACCTCTTTTTTTCAACTACAATCTATGTAGGCTTCTCTTTTTTTTATAAATAATAATAAACATTACTATACAATGTAAAATATATTTAATATAAAAAAAAACAAAAAAACCCACACAAACCACAAGACTAAATCACAATAAGCAAAACCAAACCAAACCAACACTGTCATGTATAATAGCACACTCTCATAAAGTGTACTAAAATATCCACAGTATTTGGGAGAAAAAAAAAAACTACACACATAACACAAGAGACACAAGTGTGGCCAGACTTCGGTTGCCTACCGTCATAGTTCACAGGTTCAAGTGCAAAGGGGAAGTCCAGACTACTAGAGGGGCCACAAAAAAATCTTCTATGGAAAGATGTGACTGTCAAATGTAATGCAAAAACAAATAAGAGAAGGGTTTTTTGTTTCCATTTTAGGAAAAAGTAGTAACACGAATCCCCCCCCCCCCCCCCCCCCCCCCCACCCCCCCCTATAGGGAAAAAGTTATAGTAATAGGAATTTTTGGAGTTTTTTTTTTCCATTTTAGGGAAAAGTAGTAACACGAATTTTTTCCCCGTTATAGGGAAAAGTTTATAAACACGAATTTTTTTTTCCAATATAGGGAAAAGTAGTGACACGAATTTTTTCTCCCGTTATAGGGAAAAGTAGTAACACGAATTTTTTTTTTCCAATATAGGGAAAAGTAGTGACACGAATTTTTTTTCCCGTTATAGGGAAAAGCAGTAACACGAATTTTTGTTTCCATTTTAGGGAAAAGTAGTAACACGAGTTTTTGTTTCCATTATAGTGAAAAGTAGTAATACGAAGTTTTTTTTCCAGTTATAGGGGAAAGTAGTAACACAATTTTTTTTCCTGTTACAGGGAAAAGTAGTAACACAATTTTTTTCCCGTGTAGGGAAAAGTAGTAAACACGATTTTTTCCATTATAGGAAAAAGCAGTAACACGATTTTTTTCCCGTTATAGGGTAAAGTAGTAACACGGGTTTTTTTTCCCGTTACATGGAAAAATAGTAACACATTTTTTTCCATTACAGTGAAAAATAGAAACACAATTTTTTTCCAATCATAGGGAAAAGAAGTATTTTTTTCATTTTGAAATTGTGACCCTATTTATTACTGGATAATTGGGAGAAATCGGTTCTCAATTGACAGGGGGGGGAGGGAGGAGGAAGGAAGGGGTGGAAGGGGAGGAGGGGGGGGGGGGAGACGAATGATCTTGCAATCGGTTTTACTCTGATGAACAACATTTTGAAAGGAAACAGGAAGAATCAAAACACACTGATACACACGCGCGCGCGCACGCACGCACGCACACATACACATGCATACACACACGCGCGCACGCACACACATACACACACAGAGCAGCAGCAGCAACAATGTGGTTTTCATAAAAATCTGTTCAAATTATCAAATACACTATCTATCTATCTATCTATCTATCTATCTATCTATCTATCTATCTATCTATCTATCTATCTATCTATCTATCTATCTATCTATCTATCTATCTATCTATCTATCTATCTATCTATCTATCTATCTGTTTTGTCTGTCTGTCTGTCTGTCTGTCTGTCTGTCTGTCTGTCTGTCTGTCTGTCTATCTATCTATCTATCTATCTATCTATCTATCTATCTATCTATCTATCTATCTATCTATCTATCTATCTATCTATCTATCTATCTATCTATTAGTCTGGCGACCGTGGGGGCACCCCTGAAGACTTGACAACCAGTTCCCTCCATTTCTATCTCTGTTCTGCCTTTCTCAAAATTTTGTTGAGTTCTAGAACTCAACAAAATCAAAAACACATCTGACTTGAAAATGAACATCGGTGCAGTTTCCCAGTCACTTTGTAGGAATGGCGTGAGATGTCAATTCAGATCTATTTAAAAGATTTTTTTTTTTTTTTTATCTTACTTTATCCTTTCTTATTTGTTTCGTTTTATAAAATTGTTTTTCTTGTTTTTGTCTACTTTTTTTTTTATTGATAGTTTTTATTTCATCATTCTCGTTATATCAAGTTTTATTTTGTTACTTGTATTTTCTTTTTTTCATTTCTATAACACCACCATTTTTATTTATATTATTTTTCCGATGTATTATGACGATGTTTCTCCCATAATTATATCCCAATTTTCTCTCCTTCCATCTACGATAAAACAACAAGAAGAATATAACAACACCAACAACAATCGTCCGTGTTTTAACTTTTTCTTTCCTGTTTTTCGATCATGGGGATCTGATCACTGATTTCTTTTCTATTTTAGTGTCCCCTCTGTCGGTTTTGTTGTTGTTGTTGTTGATGTCGTTGTTTCTGCAGTCTTTATTGTATTGTTGTTTTTGTCATTTTCTGTTATCATTGTTGTTGTTGCTGCTGTTGTTGTTGTGTTTTGATTGTTCATTTTCTTGTTTCTCTTTAGACTACAGACGGCAGATATTCTCTTAGTCATACCTCCTCCCCCCCCCCTCCCTCTCTGTTTCTCCCCCCTCTCCCCGTCTCTCCCACTATCTCTGTTTCTCCCCCTTCCCTGTTTTTCACATCTCCTCGTTTCTCCCCCTATCTCTGTTTCTCCCCCTCTCCCCGTCTCTCCCACTATCTCTGTTTTCTCCCCCTTCCCTGTTTTTCACATCTCCTCGTTTCTCCCCCTATCTCTGTTTCTCCCTCTCTCCCTGTTTCTCACATTCCCCTCTCCCTGTTTCTCCCCTCTCTCTATTTCTCCCCTCTTTCTGTTTCCCCCCCTCTCCCTGTTTCTCCCCCTCTCTTGTTTCTCCCCCCTCACTGTTTCTCCCCCTCTCTCTGTTTCTTCCCTCTCCCTGTTTCTCCCCCTCTCTCTCTGTTTCTCCCCCTCTCCCTGTTTCTCCCCACTCTCCTGTTTCTCCCCTCTCCCTGTTTCTCCCTCTCTCCCTGTTTCTCCCCTCTCTCCGTTTCTCCCCCCTCTCTGTTTCTCCCCAGTTCCCTGTTTCTGTCATCTCTGGGTTCGTGTCTGGAACCGTGGTATCCCCCATGTTCTATTGTGTTGTATCTATTGTATTGTTTTCGTTGTATTGTATCATGTGTTTTTCGTATTGTCTTGTCTTGTGGACGGGATAGCTCAGTGGTCAGAGCACTCGCTTTCCCCAGGCCATGGTTAAACAGAATCAAACATGGTTACCAGCGTATTGTATTGTATTGAATAATTGAATGGTCTGTCTTCTTCTTGTTAAATTGTGTTGTATTCGACCTTTGAATTTGGGCTGTCTTCTGGTTAAATTGTATTGTATTGTAATGATTTGTATTGTATTGTATTGTATTAAACAATTGAATTTTGGATTGTCGTCTTGTTAAATTGTTTTGTATCGTATTGTATATTGAACTATTTAATTGGGCTGTCTTCTTGTTAAATTGTGTTGTATTGTATTGCACTATTGAACGAGACTGTCTTTCTTCAAATCAAACTGAATTGTATTGTATTGTATTGTATTGTATTGTATTGTATTGTATTGTATTGTATTGTTTTGTATTGTATTGTATTGTATTGAACTACTGAATTGGGATGCCTTCCTCTTGTTGAAATGTGTTGTATTGAACTATTGAATTGGGCTGTCTTGTTCTTGTTGAATTATATAGTATTGTATTGAACTAACGAATTGGGCTGTCTTTTAATTTGTTGAATTGTGTTGCATTGTGTTGTATTGAACTAACGAATTGGGCTGTCTTGTTCTTGTTGAATTGTGTTGCATGGTATTGCACTATTGAATGGGACTGTCTTTGTTGAAATTAAACTGAATTGTATTGTGTTGTATTGTATTGTATTGTATTGCACAATTGAATGGGACTGTGTTCAAATCAAACTGTATTGTATTGTGTTGTATTGTATTTTATTGTGTTGTACTGTACTGTATTGTATTGTATTGTATTGTATTGTATTGTATTGTACAATTGAATGGGACTGTGTTCAGATTAAACTGTATTGTATTTTATTGTATTGCACTGCATTGTGTTATATTGCATTGTATTGTATTGTATCGTACTGTACTGTATTGTATTGCACTACATCTGTACATAATCAAACAGCATTTTGCGTCGTAGGCTACTGTCCATACTGCCTTTTCAATCAACCGATTTTCCTTTCTTTTCTTTTCTTTTCTTTTGACAGTAGTGGGCAACCATAATTACGGAGTCCAGCACAAAAGGGACCTACTTCCTCCTTGAACGGAATCAGGATGTGAAGCATGTCAGCCTGATTGTGACTGCTGCTGCTGCTGCTGCTGCTGCTGCCATGTTGACCCCACCACATGTCGGTCAGAAATTTTCAGTTTTGATAGCTCTTACCCTCTCTTAACCTTCCTCTTTGTGCACATGTAGGCGTACGCGTACGCGCGCGCGCACGCACGAGCATGAGCGAGCAGAGGCGGACACACATGCATGTAGGGTTAAGGCAACATTCACATGCACACATGCATGAGGGCGTGTGTGAAAGCTACACGCGCGCGCGTGCACACACACACACATACATACTCTCTCTCTCTCTCTCTCTCTCTTCTCTCTCTCTCTCTCTCTCTCTCTCTCTCTCTCTCTCTCTCTCTCTCTCTCTCTCTCTCTCTCTCTCTCTCTCTCTCTCTCTCTCCTTAATATGATTACGTCTGCACAATGAATGGGACAAGTGTAACGTGCCCGTTACTTTGTTATACAAAAAGACAGAAAAAGGCCAGTGTAACATTAATTGATAGTATGTGTGTGTCGGTGACGTGCGTTTTGGTTCTTTGATTCATTGTAGAAATTATTGGAAATATGACTATGTATTGGCAACATGAATTCATGCTAGAATCTGTGATGTGGTGTTTAGTACGTTCAAGCATAACCACCAAATACAATGCAAAACAATACAGTACAATATTGGAAACTCGCGTGTGCATAAGACTTTTCTTCCAGACAAAAAATAATAAAATTATGGTCATCTGGCCCAGACACATTCAATCTCTTATCTACAAAATGGCGTTCATATTCTTGGAAAAACCAAACACTCCCAGAATACTGCATGTGCTTTGTTCCCAACCTGTATCTTGCCAGCATGTTTTGTTTGTTTTTCAGTGCCTAGTTTTAAATTAGATGTATGAAAAATACTGTTCTGAAAAGTCAGAAAAACGATTCTGTTAGTGTGCTTCTTAGTAAACCGGATCTAGATAATCTAACATGGTAAGGTGGATCGGTGGTCTAGAGGTAACACGCCTTGTCTAGAAAGCGAAAAGTCCGGGTGGGAGTGAGCGGTGGTTCGAATCCCGTTTGGGCCCAAAACTTTTCCCCCATCCATTAGACCATGAGTGGT
>CM060327.1:56806533-56859033 GCA_030674155.1 Stramonita haemastoma | reverse complement strand
GATGCCTGGTTCCCCTACGATCGCCTAGGTTATGGGACACCTTTACCCAGTAGGGATTTCCTATTTAGGGAGACTAACCAGGGTAGGGCTGGTGCTAGTCTTTTATTTCTAAGTATCCCCGACAGACGTTATACCAGTGTGGTTGAATCATAATAAAAATTTGAATCCTGAGGGTTCTTGACTTTTGTGGCTTTGAATCTCGACGGTGGCAGTATCTGGTGAATTATGGGGATTTTTAAAATTTATTTAGTTAGTTATTTTTTACAAACTTCCAGTTTAAAAGTGCAGATATGTCAGTATCTTAATCCCCATTTTCGTGGATATACCCACACAGTTCAATAAATTTTGCATGTTAAACATTCCCATTATTCATGCCAGCATTCGGTGGGATATGGAAACACAAACATAGCTTGTCTCAGAAATTTTGTGCACATGGCTGCATGCATGTACATGAGTGCATGTTCACGCACATGTGTTAGGTGACAGGGGTTACAGGGGCAGTCTTGCACTACCACGCACACATGCAGTATCAGTCACCTGCAGTCTCAATGCACAGTCTGATCCACAAGCCAACTTTCAGATTTCTGAAAATTACTCCCTGTTTAAAAATTCTAACAGCACAGCGCACATGGTCCAGGGCCCGTGCTATTTTAAAAAAATATTTATTCTTTTATATTGAGCATAATGGAATAAACACTCATGTACTTTTTTACATCCAGTCCCCGTGTGTATGCAGCTTTGTAAATCTTGGCATCTGTTCTCACCAGCACACAATGGCCTACTCTTACGAAAAGTGGAACAGGATTTAATGTGTGCGCAAGATGTTCTGCGTGCGTTTGCACACGAGGCCTCGGTTTACAGTCTCATCTGAAGGACTTTTGGGGAGAGTGGAGTCAGCACTGATGTAAACTCCTGGGGGAAAATCTCCTCGAACGGGAATCAAACCCAGGTCGTCAAAAATAAGCATGCCCCTACCCTCTTCTCAGACCCAAGTGTGGTCAGTTCCTGCTATCACGAGCACCCGTTGGGCCAGACTGGGCTGGAATGGATAGCAGCTGAAAGTAGCTGAAAGTGCAGAAAACTCACACCTGAGACAGGCAATTCTGATCTACCCATCTTTAATACACACATCACTACTGCCTAAATTTGTGATCGAGCTGCAAAATAAATCTTCTTCATATTGGTAAAGGTAAAGGTGTCCCATAACCTATGTGGTCGTAGGGGAGCAAGGCATCAGAGACCTCAGCTTCTCTAGAGGCCAGCATATTGAGGGCGGCACCCATCTTCTCTCCCTCGCTGCTTTCCCTGACCCTAAAGAGGGCAGGTACCCTTTTACAGCTGGGTGAACTGGGGGACTATACTGAAGCCAAGGCACGCAAACCATCACCCATCCAACAGGTAACCACGTTCAATGCTGCTTATTAACCTTGGCTCGGGGAAAGCGTGTGCTCTGACCACTGAGCTATCCCGTCCCCCCAACTTTTTAAGTAATATTGGGTCACTAAAGCCTTTTCACAAACTGTCAGTTAAAAATGGCTGATACATGTCAAAGTCCTTCAAACAATACGCTTTCAAGAAACATGCCTATAGTCCTCTTTCTTTGGTGATCTCCCTAACATCAAGGCTAGCAGTGACTGACCTATGAATTCTGCAGAATTGTCAAAGAGAGCGCTTGTTTGGACAGCTCTGACAGTTTGAAAGCTTGGTGAATAAATTAATGAGGCGCATTCATATACAAAGCAAGATGCTGGATAAAGACTGATCCACGTGAGAATTATCCAAGTGAGAACAGCCTTGTAGTAGGCATTAAAAATGACAAAACAAAGATTAAAGCAACAAAAAGACCCCCACTCCCTCCCCACACACACACACACACACATGCATGCTTGCACACACACACACACACACACACACACACACACACACACACACACACACTGAAAAAGATGAAAAAGCCACAGGCAAACTCAAGATTTATCAGTTTTTCCACAATGTATTTCTCACACTTTCACCCACATTTAATCTCCTCACACATGTGATATATATAAACCACTGTAAGATGTCAGCCCATTTCATTTCACACAACCTGCTCTGATGTCATGTCTCTTATAGGCAACAACAATAACAAAAAAAAAAAAAAACAAAAAAAAGGTATTCTCTCAAACCCAATGTTCCTCTGTCACTAATCTTCATTATCAGTAAAACTGAAAGCACATGATTTTATTATTCTTTAAAATAATGAGGCAGTAAATCTCTGTATAAGGACAGCATTTAATTGAAAGAAAATCTGGAATGCAGCTACTTTCATGATGGGCGAAAAAGATCGCATACGCCATATCTCACCACTGGTGAAAGCTTAGAGCTCTCTAACCGAGGAACAACAACAACAACAAAAACTGAAAGAAAAAGCATAATCACAAAAGGGAAGGGTGGGGGAAGTAGGAAAGAGAGAGACAGACAGCAAGAGAGAGAGAGACTAGACACAGAGAGAGAGAGTGTGAGGGATTGAAAACAAGGCCGAGTATACTCTCTTTAAAAAACAAACACATTGCAACTTTACCTATTTCGTCACACTATTACATCCAAATAACTGTTTTTCACATGGAGTATCACCATCAGTTCATTAAAAAAATGGAGAAAAAAAATACAAGAAAGAAACAATAAATAACATTAACATTAAACAACAAAAAAAGAATAAATAAATAAACTGCAGCTGATAGAATCTATTTCACTTCACCAAATTTTTCTTGCTTGATTCTTCGAACAATAACAAATCTCAAAACAGAAGTGAACTTCATGCGAATATGTTGCTGAAAAAAAAATCTGGACATTCGCTCCAAAATGTTCAGAACAACAACTTTTTGAATGAAACGAAACTGACCAACAAAAACTGTTGCAGCAACAACTACCGCACCATACCATATTGTTTATATCCCTACCCACCATGAAAACCATATCAAGGCTGTCTGTCACCTCATTCAGTTTCAGTGGTTCTACATCCCCGAACATTCAAGAAGCATAAGAATACCAGTTATACTATTTTTGTTTACAGCCATACCCACCACGAAAGCCATATCAGGGCCGTATGTCACCTCATTCAGTTTCAGTGGCTCCAGTGACTTTCAACTTCAGGTTCAAAACCAACACGTCCAAATACTTTCCACTTTCTAACACTGTGTTGCAGCAAGTGCAGTAGAAATACAGCTTACAAGAACCTGAATCACAAGCTTTTGTGCCCACTGAAACAAATTCCCTGGTCAGACTGTATCCGATCCGGTCCTATCCAATCAATCCAATCCAATCCAGTCTTCTTGTTTACAGCCCACACCGACCAGAGGTCATACCAGGGCTGTCACAGTCAAAGACTGTAATATGAATTACTGATATGAGCATGTAAACAATTTCCTTTTTAAATTAACAAAAAAAGTCAAAGAACAGGATGATTAACAACCCTTATCAACAACAACAATAAATAAATCGGGAACAAAAAAACTATTCACAAAAATGACTTGTCCTACTCTCAGATCAGTTGGTGATGAATTTTATCAACAATATAATTGGATTCAAAGCTTTTTTTACAGTTTTTTTGTTTGTTTGTTTTTCTCTCCTCATCAATTCAGTTATTCCACTTTTCGTCAAACTTGAGAGAGAGTTATCACACTTTCCGCGTCAATATGAACTAATTCTCCAAACCAACAGTCATCCTTTTTTTTTTTTTTTGTACACTATAAACAACTCCATCTACAACAAACCAGCAAAACACGAATCTCGACTCACTTCAAACTTGATCAAAGACAAGAATTTCTACCGTTCCTCTCCAAAGATTTCAAAGGGAACCACACAACCCCATTAAAACAAAAACCCTGCAGCTGTGAAACAAAGTTTAAAAAAAAAAAAAAAAAAAGATGTCTCTGAAACGAGAATGAAGAGTGGAAGGTCGACACGGGGGGGGGGGGGGGGGAGACGACGAAAAGAGAGATTCTTAGCGCACTTCCACCATGATGGAGGGGTCACAACCTCGCACTTTCAAGTTGGCGGGAGGTTCGATGTAGATGTCGTTGTACAGCTCGTCCAATGGCAGCTCAGGGTCCATCTTGGCCTTCTCTGCAGCCTCCTCCACCTGCTTGCGTATGTCCGTGTCGATTTTCTGACAAACAGACACAGAGAGAGAGAGAGGATAGGAACAAGTGTTAATTCACTTGGTTGTTTTTTATTAATATTGTTTATTGTTATAACATTTCTATCATTTTCTGTTGGTTTTTTTATGACATTGCTGTCATTTTCTGTTGGTTTAAAAACAAATTTTTTTTTTTCATTTTTTCCAAACAGATTACAAAATACAGAAACTGGGAAAAAAAAATCCACTCCTATACACATTCACTCACATACACACATGCATGCACGTAGGACACACACACACACACACACACACACACACACACACACACACACACACACACACACACTGTCTAATATCACTAAAAGTGAACAGATGTAAAATTGAAAACAACAACAACAACAACAACAACACACTAAAAAGACTTCACAATTTCAGGACTCAGAGGCCTGAAGTCGAATGGTTTTAACCCTTTCAGTACGGCAAGCCTGTTTTCCAGCTCAGCTTCCAACCACCCTTCAGTCCTGTAAGGAGGAAAACCGGCGCAACTGAATTTTCCTTCAATTCCTGGGGTTCTGAGGTGCAGAAGAGTGCAAAACAGATACCTCGGTAAATCTTACATACGCACACGCAACTTTATAAATTTCTGACAGCCATTTCCAGAGTCCCGTAGATGCCAGTTAGCCGCATGACAGATCACTATAAACAAACCCTCCTCTGGCACCATTACCATCAGAAAACCGGCAGACAGGACTGACGGGAAGAGCGCCGGGGCAGATATTCAGGAGAGGGGAAGTAATTGCAGATATTCAGTGCTGTACGGGTTAAGGGGGACCGCGGCATAGGTTTTCACCCAAAAAAAAAAAAAAAAGACTTTTGGGATTATGTTTGCATTTGGTCAAGTAATGTGTCAACTTTGCTTTTCAATCACTCATTTTGTTTGTTTTGACCGATTTCAATGCAAATAAAATCATTTTCTGAGGTAGGGGTGGGTGAATTTAGAGCAATTGTGGCCCAAAAACGCGAAGTTTGCATCAGTTTGGAGATCGTCGCGCTTGCCGACCAGTTTCGCTACCCCCCCTTGTTTGGTATCAATGTGAAGGTCATTCACTGACCTACTTTCTGACATCACCTCTCAATGGATAATTTCACTCACGGAAACACACGAAGAGCAAATCCGAAGGAACCCGAGAGGCATTTTCTACAGGCATACGGTTGAGTCGAAGTCTCTGATTGGCTTGTGGCCGTAAAAAAATAGCTGATTGGTTCTAAGAGTCATGTGACTTTTATCCAAGATGGCGGATGTTTACATCTCGAGTCTGTTCGATGCACGCATTCGACCTGTTTTCAGCCAAAGTTTTTTACTGAAAGTCTCAAAAATGCCAAAATATGCCGAAAACAAGTGTTGGACTACCAATGCCTTTGGTAGAAAGAATGAAAAACGGAAGAAACGGAAAATAGACTGACGATCGCTGGCTGGAGTGGTGACCTAGTTTTGCTGTGCCATGCACATCAACTCGCGATGTTGCCGATAACCACTCGCTTACTTCATTAATGCGAAAATTGAAGTTTTTCTCCGAAAAAACGTGTATCAGTGGCTGACAGCGACACTAGTTTTGATATAGACTCGATGCGCAAGAAAAATAAACCGATCCGCGGCCCGCAAATTCTCAAACGACAGAACATCATCAGTGATGTGTCACCCTTGGAAAGTTGGGTGACAACATAAAGGTGCACAAAGTGAAATTATAGCTACATTTTCCATCGATTTATTACTATTTTGGGAATATAGCAGGGCACTTTTTTTCCCAATAAGTTATGTGTTGTTGGTACTTAGCAGGAATACAGTACTGAGTAGTGCCTGAATTTTTGGTTTGCAGTCTCTGACAAGGGCTATTCAGTATACACTCACTTTTTTCCCATATTCTCAGTTTTATTTTTTATTCAGTTGTTTGTTTTCAGAGGCAGTTTAATGATAATTCACAAAAGAATTGTTTTTACTGAGTTTGACACAATGAATGGTGTTAGAAAAGAAAAACCTTCACCCATAATTTTTCTTCTCTGCCCCCCCCCCCCCCCCCCCCCCCTTTTTTAAAATTTTTTTTTTTTTACTTTCTCCTGTATTTTCCACAATCACACAGTTGTTTTGCATTCTGTTTTGCATCCTCACACATCTTAGTTATCACATTATCAACAATATATTCAAAGCTGAGATGAATAAGACAGTCAGCCTGCAGTCTGGAGGCGAGATACTTTTCCAGCAATATTGTGCTTGCTGGACTGGATTTTGTGGCAGTGAGCAATGCAGAAGTGTTTGTAGATAAATCAGACATTCTCAGAGTGAAAACAGCCACTAGAAAATCATCTGATAGGGCCAAAAAGAAGAGGAAAAAAAAGAAGAAAGTGTAATGCATGCGGAACATGACATAGCCAGGCAGGCAAAGAGGGGGGTGTATGCCCCAGGAGCCTCCTGAAAAATTTATTCTATGAGAAAAGCTGTTTCTAATCACTCAGTAGTGTTGGCCTATTGTTATTTTACCATGCATAATTTTTTGGTAATGTTTAAACATGATTTTCATTGATTAAATTGTTAACTAAATCTTTACGGGCATTTTTCTCAAAACGTGGTTTTTTGGCCGCAACTGTTATTTGGCCCACCTGTAACTTCTAACCTAATGAAAATAATCCACTGAAATTTGGTATGCTGGTGTAGAAATGTGTGCTGAGTGCAATGAGACAGTTTGAACTCTGTAGCTATTACAGTTTTTCAATACCATGAAATAAAAATTTGAAAACTGGAGCAAAATTTTTTTGGCATTTTTGAAAAAAAAAGAAAAATATATTTTATGAACTAAACTATATTTTTTTGTGATCATTGCACACAGTGATGTCAAATCAAACAGGAAAAATGATAAACTTCATCATGCATTGCATATTTTGAAAGCAGCAGATGGGCCAAACACTGACCCCTATTTTTTTGGAAAAATTATCACATTATCATATCTGTTGGACTTACATACTTCAAACTTTGCACAGATAGCTTTATTAATGCACTTAGTATGTGTACCAAATTTCATGCAGATATCTTTAGTAGTTTCTGAGAAACAAAAATTTTTAAAAATGACGCAGTGGTCCACCTTAACTACTCGGCTATAGCTACAGCCAATGTCCCCAGTTACCTTCAGTTCCTCTTCGGTGGCCAGGCCAGCGGAGACGATTCGCTCCTTCCACAGGCCGATGGGGTCACGCTTCTGTCGCACCTCCTGCACCTCCTCGCGTGTGCGGTAACTGTGGTGTGCACACACACCATGCCAGCCAGCATTAATGTTTGACAGCAAGCAACATCATAGAAATGTGTACGCACGCATGCATACACATATGCATGCATGCACACACACGTGCATGCTCACACACACACACACACACACACACACACACACACACACACACACACACACACACACAACACACACACACACACAAAAAGACCACCACTAATGCTATCTTTTACTGTTTTCTCCTTCCACTCACTTCCATTACACTTTCCATTTTTCTTGTCTAATATCACTTAGAGTGAACAGACGTTAAATTGATGACAATGACAACAACAACAACAACAATGCACGCACACACACACATTTGATTTGATTTGACACACACACACACATACCCACCCCCACCCCCACCCATCCCCCTACCCACACCCACTCACCACCACTAGTCTAACATCACTTAACCATCTTAGCCCCGTTACGACAGCAGCCGACAGTAACGGCAGCCACCGCTAGATTTTGATCCTCTAAACACCAGACTATCCCAAATCTTCCCCCCAACCCCTGCCCACCCCCCTGCCCACCCCCACCCCCAAAATCCTCACTCCCAAACTGCACGCACCTGGTTCCAGGGTCACTCATGCTGTGGCCGTGGTAGCGGTAGGTGGCACACTCCAGCAGGATGGGTCCGTTCTTGATGGCGTACTGCTTGGCAAAGTCTGTGGCCGACTTCACCGAGATCACGTCCATCGAGTCCACCTGAGTGACGGGGAGAAAGACACAGAGGAAACAATGAATGGTTTAGGCGTGCGCGGTATGACATAGCACAGTTATGCAAGACTGCTTCTAACTGTCGATGTGGTGTATTTTTGGGGGGAAAATTATCACATTATCAAATGTGTTGGACTTACATACTTCAAACTTGGCACAGATACAGGGTTCGCGCTAGGATTTTTTAAAACCGGTACTGCGAGTTGCCATTTCAGAGATATCTTGACCAACTCCCCCAAAATCGGTCCCCAGAAAATAAAATCCGGCACGTACTGTGAACAAAACGAAACGATTCAGAGAGGGGGTGGGGGAGGGGGGGATAGTTCGGCAGCAAAACTAAATCCAAATTGAACGCAAATCTCTCAGAGACTTTGACTGCCGTGCTGCTGCCACTCGCTTCTTGGGCACGAAGCCACGTAGGAAATAGGTTTTTTTTCTAGCGCCTGTGTCTCAGTCTGTTGTTTTGCATGACATCTTCGTGTGACTTATATTCTTCTTTCTTGTTTCTATGCTTAGCGCTCATCTAGATCTTTCGTTCAATTTAGATATAGTTTTCGACTCTTCTCTCTCAAAGCAACGCGCAAATTCATAGTCATAGGCCCTCCGCTTTTCGCTTTTCGTAAGAGCAGGCCATCGTGTGGGAACAGATGACATTTACAAAACTGCATACACACGGGGACTGCATGTAAAAAACCACAGGAGTGCTTATTCCATTATCCTCGATATAAAAGATTAAAAGAATAAAGAATAAATCTAGGCCCCATTTACTCATTGTGAATGAAAGTTACTGTCATGCCGAGAAGAGCGCGAAGCTCTATTCTTTCACAGTAAAGCTTGCTGCTCTGCGTGCTAGGCTAATTAGGCTGGCGCCAAAGATGATCGTCGGAAGGGGTAGGTGCGTAAGCACAGTACAGGCGCATGACAGACTGTCAGAATGTCACTTCAGACTTTTTTTTTTTAGACGGAAATCTAATCGGTCACAGGCAAACAGAATCGGTACGCGGTACCGGTTGCTTCGAAAATTTTCGGTATTCCCTGTTTACAATCGGTAAAATACCAGCAATTACCGGTTATCGCGAACCCTGCAGATAGCTTTATTAATGCACTTAGTATGTGTACCAAATTTCATGCAGTTATCTTTAGTAGTTTCTGAGAAACAAAAATTTGCTAAAAGTGACACAGTGGTCCACCTTAAGTATTGAGGTATAGCTTTATTTGAACATTGTTACTTAATCAGAACTGCAGCAGTGGGGAAATGTCTTCACTTAAACAGATGTGTGTGGAAATGCTGACACACTGCTCACAGCTGTCGGCTTTCCCCACACTTTCAGCTCCTCTCAGCTGCTATCCATCCCATCCCATCCCATCCCAAGCCAGCTGGTGCTAATCCTAGCAGAAACTGACCACACTTGAACTGGGTACAAGGAAGGGATATGCTCATTCTGGCACTGGGCTCTGGACCCTTGACTGAGTTAGGCTGGACTTGTGCACACTGTGCATGCTCCAAACTTCAGACACATTTGCACGAAAAGGAGCTTAGGTGCACTTAGTGTACAAGCAATCAAGATAAATGGTACAATATGACATCCTATCTATCTATCTAGTCCTCTTTGTGCTCAGATAGCACATAAGGCCTCGACTAGAGCCTGCTACTGATGTCGGTCGGCTGAAACACGCTCCAGACGGCCCCATGTCCAACCTTACAATGACATCCTACTTTGTGAAAAAATATTCCAAAGACCATTGTGCTACAAGAACTCAGGCAATCAAATTAAACAGTTCGATATAACATCTCACTTTGTTAGAAAGAATACTCCTCAGATCACAGCAGCCACACCAAACTCTAAAACACGCAGAACATCTTGTGTGAACATCTTGCACACACGTTAAATCCTGTTCCGCTTTTCCTAAGAGGAGGCCATCATGTGCCGGTGGGAACAGATGACAAGATTTACAAAACTGCATGCACACATGGAAGAATGGAGGTAAAAAAAGCACATGAGTGCTTATTCCATTATCCTCGATATATAAAAAAAAAAGGAAAAAAAGAACACACACTCTAACTCCAAGCTCACCCATATGCTCGACACATAGTCACCAAACTCACCCAAACTCAAACTCCAAACTCACCCAAACTCAAACACCAAACTCACCCAAACTCAAACTCCAAACACGCACTAACTCAAACTCCAAACTCACCCAAACTCAAACTCCAAACACGCACTAACTCAAACTCCAACACCCTTACTGAAACTCCAAACTCACCCAAACTCAAACTCCAACACCCTTACTGAAACTCCAAACTCACCCAAACTCAAACTCCAAACACGCACTAACTCAAACTCCAACACCCTTACTGAAACTCCAAACTCACCCAAACTCAAACTCCAACACCCTTACTGAAACTCCAAACTCACCCAAACTCAAACTCCAAACACGCACTAACTCAAACTCCAACACCCTTACTGAAACTCCAAACTCACCCAAACTCAAACTCCAACACCCTTACTGAAACTCCAAACTCACCCAAACTCAAACTCCAAACACGCACTAACTCAAACTCCAACACCCTTACTGAAACTCCAAACTCCCCCAAACTCAAACTCCAACACCCTTACTGAAACTCCAAACTCACCCAAACTCAAACTCCAAACACGCACTAACTCAAACTCCAACACCCTTACTGAAACTCCAAACTCACCCAAACTCAAACTCCAAACACGCACTAACTCAAACTCCAACACCCTTACTGAAACTCCAAACTCACCCAAACTCAAACTCCAAACACGCACTAACTCAAACTCCAACACCCTTACTGAAACTCCAAACTCACCCAAACTCAAACTCCAAACACGCACTAACTCAAACTCCAACACCCTTACTGAAACTCCAAACTCACCCAAACTCAAACTCCAACACCCTTACTGAAACTCCAAACTCACCCAAACTCAAACTCCAAACACGCACTAACTCAAACTCCAACACCCTTACTGAAACTCCAAACTCACCCAAACTCAAACTCCAACACCCTTACTGAAACTCCAAACTCACCCAAACTCAAACTCCAAACACGCACTAACTCAAACTCCAACACCCTTACTGAAACTCCAAACTCCCCCAAACTCAAACTCCAACACCCTTACTGAAACTCCAAACTCACCCAAACTCAAACTCCAAACACGCACTAACTCAAACTCCAACACCCTTACTGAAACTCCAAACTCACCCAAACTCAAACTCCAAACACGCACTAACTCAAACTCCAACACCCTTACTGAAACTCCAAACTCACCCAAACTCAAACTCCAAACACGCACTAACTCAAACTCCAACACCCTTACTGAAACTCCAAACTCCCCCAAACTCAAACTCCAAACACGCACTAACTCAAACTCCAACACCCTTACTGAAACTCCAAACTCACCCAAACTCAAACTCCAAACACGCACTAACTCAAACTCCAACACCCTTACTGAAACTCCAAACTCCCCCAAACTCAAACTCCAAACACGCACTAACTCAAACTCCAACACCCTTACTGAAACTCCAAACTCCCCTAAACTCAAACTCCAAACACTCACCCAAATCCCGGGCACATAATCGCCGCGAGTGTAGTAGGAGGTGGAGGCGGCAGCGCGGTCGGCGGAGGTGCCCATGCCGTAGCCGTTGTTCTCGCAGACGTAGATGACGGGGAGGTCCCACAACTTGGACATGTTGTAGGCCTCAAACAGCTGGCCCTGGTTGGCGGCCCCGTCCCCGTACAGCGTCACACACACGTTCTTCTTGTCCTGGTACTTCATGGCGAAAGCGATGCCCGCACCCAGGGGGACCTGTGCACACAGCAGTCTTCTGTCTTCCTGTTGGTCTTGTTTGTCTTGTTCTTCTATTTCTTTTTCTTCTATTTCTCCTTCTCCTTCTTCTTCTTTCTTGACTTCTTCTATTTCTCCTCTGTTTTCTTTTTCTGTTCTTCTTCTTCTCCTTATTCTATGTCTTCTTCTATTCTTCTTCTTCTCCTTTTTCTTCTTCTCTTTCTGTGACATAGTCTTCTTTGACTTTTCCACCTTCTTCTTCTTCTTCTTGTACTTGTTTTTCTTCTTCCTCCTCCCCTTCTTCTTCTTCTGCTCCTCTTCCTCCTCCTTCTTCTTCTTTTCCTTCTTCTTCTTCTCCTCCTCCTCCCTCTTCTTCTTTTTCTTCTTCTTCTCGTCCACCTTCTTCTTCTTCTCCTCCTCCTTCTTTTCCTTCTTCTTCTCCTTCTTGTTGTTCTTCTTCTCTTTCTTCTTATTTTCCTTCTTCTTCTCCTTTTTCTTCTCCTTTTTTCCCTTTCTCTTCTTCTTGTCCTTTTCTTCTTCTTCTTCTTCTTCTTCTTCTTCTTCTTCCTCTTCTTCTTCTTCTTCTTCTTCTTCTTCTTCTTCTTCTTCTTCTTCCTCCTCCTCCTCTTCTTCATTTTCTTCTTCATTTTCTTCTTCTTCTTTGTCGAATGCTCTGACAGCAACCATCGTTGTCTGTCATATGAGCAAAAAATCAGTTGCACTGCTGTTAATTAAGCACCTGACGTGCATCTGACTTCGGCGTGGGAGAAGAATTATTGTTATAGTTAAAGTCTTTCAGAGGAGAGGGGAGGGAGGGGAAGGGCAGGAGAATGGACCAAGATGGCAAAAAATAGATGAGAAGGAGGTGACAGGAAGACAAAGGAATAAGGAATAAGGTAGAAGCAAAGAGAGGGAGAGAAAAAAGAGAATTCCTTGTACACACACACACACACACACACACACACACACACACACACACACACACACACACACACACACACACAAAAACACACTTTCCTTCTTCTTCTTCTCCTCCTTCTTCTTTTCCTCCTTCTTCTTTTCCTCCTCCTTCTTCTTCTTTTCCTTCTTTTTCCTTTTTTGTGTCTAATATCACTTATTGTGAATAGACGTAAAATTGAAGAACAAACAAACAACACAAACACACACAAAATAAATTATTAAAAACAACAGACAGTGTTTCCAGAAGGTGGGGGATGCTGTTTTTACTGACATCCCCCAGGGGAGGGAGACATTCTGTCTGCGCTGAGTTCACTTCCTTGCTGTCTCCAGCCTAGTAGTCTGATCCAGTCCTATCTTGTTGTTTACAGTATCCCCACAAACCACACAGGCCCCAAAAGTCCTTCGGATGAGACTGTAAACCGAGGCCCCGTGTGCGAACGCACGCAGAACATCTTGCGCACACGTTAAATCCTGTTCCGCTTTTTGTAAGAGTAGGCCATCGTGTGCCGGTGGGAACAGATGACAATATTTACAAAACTGCATACACACGGGGAACGGATGAAATAAAGCACATGATTGCTTATTCTGTTATCCTCGATATAAAAGAATAAATAAATAAATAAATAAATAAACACCGGGGCGGTCACCTGGTAAAATTTTCTATCTCAGAGTAAAACTGTGTAACTATATAACAGATTGAAACAGGGTATGAAATCAACTGTACTGTAAGTTCCTGGTATCAACACCCTGGTCAACCGTAAGGGTCAACAACCCCGAATGGTCAGTTACCGCATCGTGAGGGAAGAAACCACATCAACCACGCATTAAAGGAGATAAAACCAAAACCAGATTGCTTAACTCACCAGGGACGGCCAGTTCTCTCCATTGCTTTTCCCCACAGACAGCCCATTTGCAATGGTTAGTAAAAAAAAAAAATCAGAAAAAATACAAAACACATAGCAAGAAAATAAAAATTTCTGAACTTATGAATAACATACTGGGTTAGAACATATTAAAAGATTGAAGCTCTCACTTTAATATTTGAGCTTTGACTAGCATGAAGAAAATACTCTGAATTTTGTACTCCGTGTTGGCTACTCTCTGCAACCACAAACATGGAGTTCGGAACACACGGAATCACCACAACACTTTGCATTCGACCTTGGATAGGCCCACAAAGCTATGTTTAGCTGCACTAGTCATAGTATCGATGCGGCCGCAGCGTGAAAAATCTGCAAACAGCAAATCCGCTATAGCAGATGGCCGTCCAAAACCGTTGCTTTACACTGTTCCGCTATAGCAGACAGCCGTCCTCTGAGAGTTAAAACAACCTCGTTCTTAGTGACTGAATATGGACACCTTCACTCATATCAGATGGAAAAAGCCTGATTCTCTCAGGATCCTAGTACCAGGCAAAACTTCCCCCATTAAAGCCGAAAAGAAAACTGTCTTTTCCTTCAAAATTATTGTCCTGACAGTAATAAAGCAATCATGTGTTTTGTATTATGATTGTGATATCTTAGACTTTCTGTTAGCAATCTCAAAGTGGACTTTCCATTTGCAAACCTAATGTAACTATTGTAATGACTCTCTGGTGAAAATGTTTGAGCATGAGTGACTTGAATGGTAGAATGGATGTGTGTACCTATCAAAAAGAACACTTTTTTTCCCCGCAAAACCTGTTAGGTGCACTGACCTGGGCCCCAACGATGCCGTTGCCCCCGTAGAAGTTGTGAGTGTACATGTGCATGGATCCTCCTTTCCCCTTGGCACACCCAGACACACGCCCTGTACAACAGAAATAGTTTATATACATAGGGCTGTAGAACATTAACACTTCATATATATAGGGCTGTCCTGGTGATAGGGTAGGCCTTTACAGCAGGACATGTGGAAAAGGTAGCATGCATGCGTGTGTACATGCGTCTGTCTGTCTGTCTGTCTCTCACACACACACACACACACACACACACGCACACACACTACACACACTACACACAACATACACCACAACACACAACAAACACACACACACACACACACACACACACACACACACACACACACACACACACACACACACCCCACACAACACACACTACACACACACCACTACACACACACACACACACACACACACACACACACACACACACACTACACACACACACTACACACACACACTACACACACACACACTACACCACACACACACACACACACACACACACACACACACACACACACACACACACACACACACACACACACACACACACACACACTTGCTCCTAATTCAATCATACAAAATCAAAGACTTAAGTATGTTCAGCGAGTACAAAAGCTGCAAAAGCTGATGATGCCCACTCCACCGCGTCTGCCATGTTCAAATAATGGAATGGGTTTTTTGTGTTTTTTTAATTTTAAAATATTTTAATCTTTATTATTTTATATCAAGGATAATAGGAGACGAGAATGATTGAAATCAGGTGTAAAATATTGGAGAAGCGGGTCGGATAAAAAAAAAAAAAAAGTTTTTAAAACAAGTAATACATAAAATACAACAAGTGTTTACTTGTCAATACATAAAAAAACAGGTAATACATAAAAAAAACAAGTAATACATAAAAAAAATCAACAACAACAACAGCAACAAAACTGACCGGTCAGCTCAGCCAGCACACCCAGCAGAGGCACGCCCCGCGTGTAGGTCCAGCCGTGGGCCCGATAGGCGGTGATGACGGCGTCGTCCTTGGTCAGAGCCGCTTCCATGCCCACCGCACAGGCTTCCTGCACACACACATGCATGCATGCACACACACACATGCACATGCACACAAGTAATAATGATCTTTGTGCATACTGTAATACATTTCTCTCTCTCTCTCTCTCTCTCTCTCTCTCTCTCTGAGTCTCTCTCTCTCTCTCTCTCTCTCTCTCTCTGAGTCTCTCTCTCTCTCTCTCACACACACAATTCCCGGGTTCAATTCCCAGTCGAGAGGATTTTTCTCCTGGAATTAACATCAGTGCCGACTCCACTCTCCCAAAAAGTCTTTCGGATGAGACTGTAAACCGAGGCCTCATGTGCGAACGCACGCAAAACATCTTGCGCACATGTTAAATCCTGTTCCGCTTTTTGTAAGAGTAGGCCATTGTGTGCCGGTGGGAACAGATGACATTTACAAAACTGCATACACATGGGGACTACACGTAACAAAGCACAAGAATGCTTATTCCATTATCCTCGATATAAAAGAACAAATAGAAATAAATAGAAATGGAAATACACACACACACACACACACACACACAAACACAGAGGCAATAATGCTCTGTGCATATCTACATACATTTCACTATCACACACACAGCTCAGGCATACTGTTTGCATACTTTTCATATGAATACATTTCACTATTGTTGGGTGCGGTGGGTAGCACCGAAATCAGTGATGCCAATAGGTGAGACAGGCGAGATGCATTTCACACATAAAACACACAAAAATTGTTTTAAAAAATGCTTTTATTTATTTTTGCATGATGTTTACACATAACAAATGATTTTTTTTTAAAATCTGTATCTGCTTCAATTATTTTCGTACCAAAGACATATATACTTCATGACTGTCTTCAATTCAGATACAAAATATGAATGAATTTGAAAAAAAAAAACCCCTCAAAATTTGCTTTCACAAGTAAATTTTTCTCCTTTGATGCTTTACCTTCCCTGATCCTAAAGAGAACTGGTACCCATTTACAGCCGGGTGAAATGGGGGACTGTACTGAAGCCAAGGCGCGCAAACGGTCACCCATCCACTTGGTAACCACGCTCGACACTGCTTCACCTTAGCTTGAAGAAAGCAAGCACTCTAACCACTGAGCTATCCATTCCCATTTAAACCCGAAAATCGCCAATACAGAAAATTCCGTAAAATACAGAAGGAAAATCATCCACAAGGCTGATAAAGTCACAGAAGTAGGAAGGTGCAGGCAGTCTTGTGGCCAGACATTTATATTTTAAGAACAGAATCACTGAGAGAAGGAAAATAAATCGTCCATGAGGCTGTCAGAGTCACAGAAATAGCATGGTGCAGGCAGTCTTTTGTGTGTGTGTGTATGTGTGTGTGTGTGTGTGTGTGTGTGACTGTGTGTGTGTGTGACTGTGTGTGTGTGTGTGTGTGTGTGTGTGTGTGTGTGACTGTGTGTGTGTGACTGTGTGTGTGTGAGTGTGTGTGTGTGTGTGTGTGTGTGTGTGTGTGTGTGTGTGTGTGTGTGTGTGCGTGCGTGCGTGCGTGCGTGCGTGCGTGCGTGCGTGCGTGCGTGCGTGCGTGCGTGTGTGTGTGTGAGTGATACACTGGATAGTCAACTTCCTGGACTGATGAGGCGACTCACTTCACACTTCATAATTATCAGTCTTGTGGCTAGAGATTTATACCATAAGTACAGAATCCCTCACCTGTCCGGAATAGAGGTGGCAGAATCCTCTGATGGTTTTGGACTTGTAGAGGTTGGCGGCGGTGGTCTCCATGCGGCGGATGGTCTGCATGTCTGTGTAGTACTGCAGGGCCTGGTCCCTGGTCACCGTCAGCGAGGTGGCCGGCCCCTGCTCCAGCTTGTGCAGCTTGAAGGGCTGTTTTCAACCACACCAAATACATACACACGCACACACATGTGCGCACGTGCACATGTGCGCAAGCACACACAGAGAGATATTATGAATGCATGCACACAAAAATGTATAATTTTAAACACGCACACACACACGCACGCACGCACGCACGCACGCACACACATACATACAGTACACACACACGCACACACACACACACACACACGCACACAAACACAGATATTATGAATGCATGCACACAAAAATGTATAATTTAAACACATACATCATTACACACACACACACACACACACACACACACACACACACACACACACACACACACGCACACACACAGATATTATGAATGCATGCACACAAAAATGTATAATTTAAACACACATATGCATACAAACATGCCAGCATTCCTTTTAAAATTTTTTTTTTTTTTTTTTTTTTTTTTTTTTTTTTTTTACTCTGTACCATCCCCTACCATTCTCTTTCTCTCTCCCTCTATTGATTTTTTTTTTTATCAATATTTCAATTTTCATAATTATTTCATTTCTTATTTCATTACTTGAAATATTAGGGTTGTTATCTTGATCTTTTTTTTTTTTAACTCTTTTTTCAAAAAAAACAAAAATCTTCCCCTCCTGAAAAAAGATTTCACTTCATTACTAATCCAGTACAACTGCAGTCACAGTAAAGTGTCTGAACAGTACTAGAAGTAGGTATTGAAATAACTGCCAAACCCCTCTCTAATATTCACAGAATGATCAGTGTAGCCTGTTGGAATTTATTTTCAACTGTCCAATCTTGTAAATGCTCACAACGATAACTGTTAAAAGTCCTAAATTTTAATGAAATGTGATGTTTAAATATAAAGAGCAGAAAATACCACCCTCCTCACCCCCTACCAAAAAAAGTTATATAATAATAAAATTTGTGCATACAAATTAATAACTTCCTTTCCTCTGGCTCAAGGCATATATATAAATCATAACAGTCAAATCATAAAAAGTGAGTACCAATTTACCTGTGTTTCAAAAGAGGCTTCTGTAGCATACCCATTTCCCTGCAGAACTCCAAGGATCCACTGCAAAAAGAGATTTTTTATTATTGACAAAAACAACAACAAACCCTCTAATCTACCCCCCCCCCCTCCCCCCCAAAGTCAAGCTCTTTTTAAATTTATTTTATTCCTTTATATCGAGATAATGGATTAAGCACTCATGTGCTTTTTTTCATCCTGTGTGTATGCAGTTTTTGTAAATATTGTCATCTGTTCCCACTGGCAGACAATGGCCTACTCTTATGAAATGCGGAACAGAATTTACCAGGTGTGCAAGATGTTCTGCGTGCATTCGCACATGGGGCCTCGGTTTACAGTCTCATCCGAAAGACTTTTGGAGAGAGTGGAGTCGGGCACTGATGTTAACTTCAGGGGAAAAATCCCCTCGACCGCTTAAGGCTAAGATGTGTGTGTGTGTGTGTGTGTGTGTGTGTGTGTGTGTGTGTGTGTGTGTGTGTGTGTGTGTGTGTGACTGTGTCTGTGTATGATGTTTCTTAAGTTAGTGAGTCAATTGGTGCTGCAGAAGTGAAGACCAGAACAAATGCAGGAGGATATCTTTGTTTGTCATTGGGTGCAGCAGTTAACACCATGCCTGGTGATGCTGGCAGAGTGTCAGGTGTATTCTTTATTTTAACATCTTCATGATCTTGTGCACATCAAATAACTCAGCATCACATCCTCTAAACTAAAGGACAGTGATATGACATAATTACTCAATCAATCACTCAGAACTCATGATAGCTATATATATCATATATGATTATAACCAGTAATGTTACTCAATCATTTATACGACCACAAGCTCCGGGCAATCTTTACTAACATAATAGTACTACATTACTCGTCATTAGGCCAGAGACCTTGAACAAGGCTGATCCATTTTCAAGTAGGTCTATGGCCGTATGCAATCAGCGATCGCATCCTTCAGCTTTGCAAGGCACAATACAAAAGTAACACAGTTGGTCAATCGTTCTCAATAACTTTAATTAATGTTTACAAGGCAGCTAGGTTCCTTCAATCCTGTACATTTTGTAACCAATGAAATGTTTCATTCACCAACAAAAAAATTATCCAATTCATCTGCATCAATGTCGTAATCCTTTTACTAGATGAAAAAAAGACTTACCGATTTCGATCCTTGAGCAGCAGGCCTTCTGATCAGAGCAAGCATTATGCTTTAGTACCGATATTGCGTGTAGAAATGAGCAAACTCTACAGAAAAAGTACTAAATTTAACTTGCCGACCCAACCCGACGATAGTTTGGAGTGGACGACCTTGAAGAGGGCAGGGCAAGGGAGGCCACTCTATTATGTAGACCTACCAGGGGAAGAGAATGATATTATCACACAAGGTCAGCCCGCAGGTGTCACAAGCGCGAACGTTTCTGTTCACGTGCGTTGAAACGGCCTGTCATGAGGTCACAAGTCAGGTTCGGTCGTCACAGTTCGAAATTGCCGCATGGTTTTAGGCTATTACCTTTGAGAGTGGTGCGGTGGTTCTATTCAATATCCATGGGAAGGCGAGAGGGGGGGAGGGGGGGTAGTGGTTCTCTCTCTCTTGGAAAATAAAGATTATTCATTCAGTCATTCATTCATTCACTCTCTCTCTCTCTCGGGATGGATAGCCTACTGGTCAGAACATTGCGCAGGCAATTTTACGACCCGGGTTCGAGTCCGGTCGTGGAGATTTTTCTCCTGGAGTTAACATCAGTGCTGACTCCACTCTCCCCAAATGTCCTTCGGATGAGATTTTAAACCGAGGCCCCGTGTGCGAACGCACGCAGAACATCTTGCGCACACGTTAAATCTTGTTCCGCTTTTCGCAAGAGTAGGCCATCGTGTGCTGGCGGAAACATGACATTTACAAAATTCCATACACACGGGGGCTACACGTAAAAAAAAAACCCACAACAGTGCTTATTCCATTATCCCCAATATAAAATAATAATAATTAAAAAAATTTTTAAAGAAATAAATTTCTCCCATGAGGTAAAATAGCCTAGGTAAAATCATTTGCTACAGAAGTTTACTCAAGATAACAGGTAAAGATTGTTTCAAGTCACGTTGAAAATAGTTTTGGAGGATGTGCGAGAAACAACTGAATTTCCATGGGTGATTAGTGGTAGGCCTATAGTCTACATATGCATCGTACATGTAACACACACACACACACACACACACACACACACACACACACACACACACACACACACACACACACACACACACGCATGCAGGCAGGCAGGCAGGCAGGTTTGTATGGTACAGCGACTTAAAGCTAGCATACCCCTGTCTTAGGCCTACTGGTGGGCAAAAACGGCCGCATATGCAAAATCTCACCATTGGTGATCCTTGAAGCTCCAACTGAGGATTTAAAAAAAAATTTAATTTAGGATTTTCTTTTTTATTTATTTATTCTTTTATATCGAGGATAACAGAATAAGCAATCATATGCTTTTTTTCATCCGGTCCCCGTGTGTATGCAGTTTTGTAAATTATGTCATCTGTTCCCACCGGCACACGATGGCCTACTCTTACGAAAAGCGGAACAGGATTTAACGTGTGCGCAAGATGTTCTGCGTGCGTTCGTACACGGGGCCTCGGTTTAAAGTCTCATCCGAAGGACTTTTGGGGAGAGTGGAGTCAGCACTGATGTTAACTCCAGGAAGAAAATTTCCTCGACCGGACTCGAACCCGGGTCTTCAAATTGAGAGAGATTGAGAGAGAGAGAGAGAGAGAGAGAGAGAGAGAGAGAGAGAGAGAGAGAGAGAGAGAGAGAGAGAGAGAGAGAGAGAGAGAGAGAGAGAGAGAGAGAGAGAGCGCTGTAATAACATGAGTGTAAATAACAACAGAAAAAAGTCAACATTGAAAACTTAAAAGTATGTCACGCTTTTGATACAGGCTTTTAAAAAAAAAATCATTAAAAAAATCCTTTCTCCCCAAAAGTCCTTCAGGATGAGACTATAAACCGAGGCCCCGTGTGCAAACGCACGCAGAACATTTTGCAAACACGTTAAATCATGTTCCGCTTTTCGTAAGAGTAGGCCATTGTGTGCCGGTGAGAACAGATGACAAGATTTACAAAACTGCATACACACCGTGACTGGATGTATAAAAAAAACACACCAGTGCTTAGGCTATTCCATTATCTTTGATGTAAAAGAATAAATATATAAATAGAAATTTGTAATATGCAACCAAAAAACCCCCAACAAACAACCAAAATCAAAACAAAAAGAAGTGAAAACAGTTACAAATCATGGATATCTTCTTTTTTTAAAACAGAAATTCAGTCCCCCCCCCCCCACACACACACACACAGACACAGACACACAGACACAGACACAGAACACACACACACACACACACACACACACACACACACACACACACACACACACACACACACACACACACACATCTTCCGCAAAAGGCATTAAAACAACCAAGTAAGATACTCAAGATCAAAGACGACAAATTTCAGTCATCAAAGCACACAGAAGAAACCCCCTTCACAGTTTCTGTATGCACTAGGACACAAGGCAAAAAAAAGCACGAGGCAAAGCGAATGAGGAGAAAGGCTGCAGACCAGGCAGACAGACCAGCGTCAGACTTCATCTGTGCCCTCTGCCATAGGGACTGTCATTCCCGTATCGGGCTGGCCAACCACAACCGACTCTGTACCAGAATGAAAATAACACCTAGAGGGCAACTCCATAGTCTTCAGAGATTGAGGGCTGCCAATGCTTAAGACACAAGCACCGTATATTTACATCCTTTAGGAAAAAAAATGTTGGTATACAAGTCATTGCAACATGCTTTGTTTATATCATATAAATACACTATTTTAAAAGGAAACACCCATAGCCCCCCACCCCTCCCCCCAAAAAAAGAAAGAAAAAAAAGAAAACCAAAACCACCAACCCAAAAAAGAACCACAAACAAAAACTACAGCAAAACAATAACAACCAAACAAAAACATAACAACCAAACAAAAACAATCTATCAGAAAGTAACAAAACAATAACAACCAAACAAAAACAATCTATCAGAAAGTAACAAAAACACAAAAAAAAAAAAAGCAACAGCAAAAACAAAAACATGTTTAGACATCATCTCCTAAATCAGTATAGGGTTGCCTCCCACAGGTAATTTATTATTTATTTATTTATTCTTTTATATCAAGGATAATGGAATAGGCACTCGTGTGCTTTTTACATTCAGTCCCCGTCTGAATGCAGTTTTGTAAATTTTGTTATCTGTTTTCACCGCACACAATGGCCTATTCTTTCGAAAAACGGAACAAGATTTAACGTGTGTGCAAGATGTTACTTTGCGTGGGTTCAAACACGGCCTCGGTTTATAATCTCATCCAAAGGACTTTTGAGGGAGTGGAGTCAGCACTGATGTTAACTTCAGGCGAAACCAGGGGTTACAGAGTGGGAGGTGGGTAGGAGAGGTTACAGTTACAGGGAAAGAGGGGGGAGGGGGTAGGTTAGGGGGGTACAACAGTTGGAGTGGGGGGGGGGGGGGGGTTAGGTGAAGCAATGGGTGGAGGGGGGAGGACAGATGTAGGGGTGTAGGGACAGTTTTTGTTTTGTTTGTTTGTTGTTGTTTTTAAAGATGTCACTGCAGTGTTTGTTTTTTTTAGCTTCAAAACAGGTGTCACTGCAATATTTAATCTTAAATCTAACATAGGCCTACAATAAATCCAATGGCAATAATACCCTTTTCATGGTCTGCTAATCGTTTGTGATAGAGATTAAGATGGTTTCTCAACTTGTACCGGGTTGTGAAAACGGTATAATCGCACCACACACATGGGCAGCAGGCACGTACCCCCACACAGAATCCCCTTCAGTAGGCTACTTCTTAAGCTCAGCTATAACACTATTTTAGAAATTAAAAAAAAAATCTCTTTATTTCAAACAATTTCTACAGCTGGAAATAAGCCAGAACACAATTGCTACGCATCACAAATTGAGAATAAGTTTATAAACACCAAGCAAAAGCCTCCAAACCTTTAAAGCCCAACTGTGCCCTTTTGTTTTAGTAGAATACGTGTATCTCTACATCGTTTCCGGTATTCAGACTCCAAGCCATGTGGTAATATTGCGCGACTACCATGGAGGTGGCCATGTGAGAAGGTACTCAGTAAAGCGACATAACGGTAAATACTGATTTATTGCTTTGTTAAACGCAGTGCTCTGTTGACTTTATAATTATTAGAAATCGTATCAGTGTATTGCCTAGTTGCCTGCATATTTTACGAGCAAGTAGCCCTATCAAATAGTGAAAAGGTGTTGGTTGCTGTGTGTTACTGATTAGTGAGTACTGTTGGTAATACTAAGGTACGATCCAGATCCAGTCAGCCAGGCCCTTTTGATGATAATGCGCTCGGTGCGCGGGAGTGATAAACATGGTCTGTTGGCAAGATTGAGAGGATGACCTGGCATTTAGTATGAAGAGGTTAGTAGAAGCTGTAATACAGGCACATGCTATTTTTCAAGGAAAATGAGAATTATTTAAAGGGGGGGGGGGGGGGGGGGGGGGGGGGGGGGGGGGGGGGGCTTGAACCACTTGAAGCGGGGGAGACCCCAAAGAATCAGCAGTTTTCAGAGTGACTTGGGTTAAACTTTTATATTTTTTTGTTTTGTGCCAACTGTTGTATTTAAATTTGTACTTGTTTTTAATCTCATCAGCAGAGTTATGTGGGTAATATGCAGTTGTCGTTATCCAAAAGGTGATTTATAGTTTAAACTTCTTTCAACAAAATTGAATAGTTAAAAATAAATTCAGACAGGTTTTTTTTTTTTTTTTGGGGGGGGGGGGGGGTGCTGTTTTCATCTCTGGACGTCCTTGTCCTGTGTTCCCACCTCTTTTCCCAATCTGCTACAGCCATACCCAGATTTGTTATATCTCTCCTCAGCGTTTGAAGTCCAAAAGGGTTTACTCAATTATTAGGCCCCCATGAGGCAACCAGCCAGGGGGCCCTGCATGCTTTCTGGGTCACTTTGGTGATGTTCAGTGATGCCGGTTCTAGCTGTCAATAGCAGGCAACCCCTACTAACCCCCCTACTAACGCTGTTTTTGCTCAGTCGCAGGTCAGAGTGAAGTGAGTTACCCACCTGAGGTGGTGACCACCACAACGTCCCTCCAACAACCATACCCCATGAACCTCCAAACCCAAAGGCTTTGACACAAACTCACCACAGGCACAGAAGTGTATGGGGAAACCAAGGCAGAGTAGGCCTGATTTATTTAAGTAAAAAGCATGGGTGATTTTTCTTCTGTTTAAACAGAATTCCATCTGGGCGATTTTCAGAATTTTTCATGAAAAAAAAGAGGAATATTAGATTCAAAACATGAATCCTTTTGAAAATGACCAAAATGACAACCTGTGATAAACACCTTTAAAAACCTTGAAAGTCGAGGCTCATCTATCGAAAGTATTTTCATTAAGAATGATGATAAAATAAAGATCCCACTTTTGTGTGGAAAAACAAAGGTTTATTATGTGTGAGAGTGTGTGGCGCTTCACAGTGTGCGCGGCTGCAGGTTATGTGTATGGGTGCGAGCTTACGTTTGGATACTAGGCTATGTTGTGGTATTTTCCGTGATATTATGCTTCTGTTTTTATATGTAGCTTGTAACCCCCGTAAATTTCTCGGTTGAGATGATGAAGTATTTAGATTGAATTGAACTGAATTGAGTGCATGGACCAAACAAACAAGGACTTACAGGTGACAGTCTCCAGGAGTAAAATTGATTTGGCACATGCATAGTAAGTCTCAAAGTCATTCTTGATTGTCAGTTAGATGGATTTTTGTCATTCAGAGTTCAGAACGCAAGAAAGGCAAAAGCTATGCATTGAAACTTACGTAATAGACAAAGCATCAAAGGCTATATTCATGAAGTATCAACAAACAAAACAAGTGTTTTTCACTGAACATGCGATAAAAACACATTGGTATGCGTTGCGTGGTGGATATGTGTGTGTGTGTGTGTGTGTGTGTGTGTGTGTGTGTGTGTGTGTGTGTGTGTGTGTGTTTGTATGTGTGTTTGTATGTGTGTTTGTATTGTGTTTGTGTGTGTGTGTGGTGTGTGTGTGTGGTGTGTGTGTGTGTGTGTGTGTGGTGTGTGTGTTGTGTGTGTCTGTATGTGAGCATGTGTTTATGTAAATAAGTTTTGGGGAGGCAAGGGGAGAATCATCTTGATTTGGAGAAGAGGTACTAAAGGAAACTGATAATTGGAGGAAGGGCTTTTCCCTTAGATTAACTGCGAGGTTCATTTGTCAATTGTGAGAAAGGGGTAGGATATGTATGGCTAGGTAACTGGGAATAGAAAATAGGCTAGCATATAAAAGAGGTGTTTTTCTCCTGTTGGTTCTATTTGGGGTGATAATATCTTCCGCCATTAATACAACTTTGGTTCTCTTGGAAAACGGACACGATTTTTCAAAAATACAGTAGGCTGGAATTGCTGATTTCATGAGCTGAAAAATTGTAATTTAATGTGGGGACATTCAAGAAATAAGCAAGAAAAAACGTTATTCTCGGCTTGATCGTGTTCGGTTTAATTAATTTTGGTTCACCTACAGTCCATTTGTATACAGAAGTACACTTCTGGAAGCCATTGAGCTGATTTCAAAACTGGAACATAAACAAAATCCAATCATGGATGGTTGATAAGATGGACGATTTGTGATTTAAGAAAACTTCCAAACCCTTGTGTCAAAACCTAGGTACCATTCTGTCCATGTACCATTTGGTCCACAAGCTTACATATATATAAGCAGACAGCCGTCTGACAACAGCATTTTCCCAGTTACTATTTTATGTGCTAACACTAACACTAACCTTTACAGTAACCTTTGTTATCTTAACCTGGCCCCACATGTGGACACAAAGGTAGATGGATATGATGATACAAGACGTGACACAGAGACAAACCTTTTTCGTTCTTGCATTTTTAGGTGTGAAGAGTAGGGGGGGTGGGGGTGGGGTGTAGGAAAAACATGTTTAGAAGGGGCAGGATAGATAGGTAGCTGTATGTGGGAAGGGGCATGAGAAAGGTTAGGGCTAAGTTGGTGTTAGAGCAAGAATAGGGAATGGGCAAAACATGGTTTTGGGTTTGTTTGTTTTTTGGGGGGGGGGGGGGCTGTAAGAGAGGATGGGGAATGTTTTTTAGCAAATAGATTTTAAATATAATAAAGTAGGGGTTTACTGGAAAAATGCAGTTACCAATATAACTTTTTTGTGCTAGTTGTGTGTGTATATGTCGTGGCACGTGCACATGTGCTTGAGAGAGAGAGAGTGTGTATACTGACATACATGCATGGATTCATGAAAGGAGGGGAAGAGTAGGTATACAATAGACCTTCATTTTGTTGTAATGGTTTTTTGTCCACTCCCCAGATTAGCACTTGGGGGGAGGGGGAGGGGAGTGGGGGGGGTCACCAGAATGTGCACTCACTCGTTCATCCTACCTAGGAATCACTGTGAGATTGAAATTACACACTGAATGAGAAGTTTGCGTGTATGACTGTGTTCAGTACCTTGCCATATTATAGGCAGCTATACATCAGAAGATTTTTCTCCTGATGTGTAGCTGAGTGCAAGTTGTTATGTTAAGAGCTTGTCATAGCTGAAGGCAATCTTAACACAACATTTAAAAAAAAAAAAAACATATCATTATTTTAGTGTATGCCTTGGTAATTAGTGACATCAATAAACTGACAAAGCTTTTGGCTTGGGCCAAGTCCGTCTATTTTTATGTGTTTGCATTTTGTTTAGATTAGATGAAATGTAAGTTGAAAAAAAAGAATAAGCAGCATCAGACTAGCAAAAGAACTAAAAGAGGCCAAAGAAACAGAAGAAGAAGTACATGTTAAAGGAGCTTGTAAAGGAAAAGAATAAAAGCAAAGAAGCAAACGTATGGAAAAAGAAGAAAACGCGAAGAAGACAGAAGCAGGTTAATAACAAAGTAAAAGGGTAGAACCACAAGAACAACCAGCCAAAAGGATCACCAAACAGAAAGAGCAAAATGAAGAAATGGGCATCAAACCAACAACACAACAAAAACAAAATTAGAGGCTGGGAAAAAAATGGAAGAACAGAATTTAAAAAAGGGGGGGGGGGGGATAACAGAACATGGGTAAGAAACAAAAAAGAAGAAAGAAAGAAAAGGATACAGAAGAAAGGGACAAACACATGGGTGATGTTCCTTCCAGTTTAAACAGAATTCTGTTAATTGGCAATTTTCGGATTTAGAATACTATTTTAAAAAGAAAAACCAGATTAAAAAATAAAAACAACAACAACAACAACAGATTGAAAACTGAATCTTTGAAAATGACCAAAATCGACAAACCTTTGACAAAATTCCCATTGAAAATCTTTAAAAGTCGAGGCTTGACTATCAAAAGTATTCTTCATTTACAATGCAATGAACTAAAGATAAAATTTTTTGTGTGAGAAAAATTAAAGTTCCAGACAGACACAGAATAACAGATGACAAATGTTTTAGTGGTGACTTTAAGTTAAATTCTTCATATCTATTTGGTTTTAGATAGTGGGGATTTTCTTAATGAAAACTCTTTGCCTTAGTAGTGACTTTCTGTATTGCACTCTTGGCTTATGTCACATGATCACACAGTCTTGGCTTTATTCTTGGCTTTAGTGGTGATTGATCACAATCTTGGCTTAATGGTGAGTTCCTTTATTACATCCTTGCCTTTTAAGGGTGACTTTATTGGCAGTTTTGGCTTTAGGCTTAGTGGTGACTTTCTTTATGACTGTCTTGGCTTTAGTGGAGACTTGATCACTTTCTTGGGTTTAGTGGTGACTTTATGGCATCTTTGTTTTAGTGGTTACTTTCTTTTTGGACTGTCTTGGTTTTAGTGGTGACTTTATCACATTTTTGGCTTTTGTGGTGACTATTTAAAATCACATTTATGGCTTTAGTGGTGACTTTTAAAATAACATTTTTGGCTTTAGTGGTGACTTTTTGAATAACATTTTTTGGCTTTAGTGGTGACTTTGTTTATTGCACTTTTGGGTTTAGTGGTGACTTATCACATTTTGGCTTAAATGGTAAAGATTCACTTCAGCAATAGAATATTCCATTCTATATTGTGCTGAAAAACTGTTACTATCCAAATAAGCGTAAGCAAGATTTAAACAGGGAAAAAGTGTGGCACTGTACTGTGGTTATATGCTGTCTTGGGCAGGGCAGCTTGATTTTCAGGAAGAGAAACTTACTGTGTGGTGTAATGGTATGGGATGCTTTCCTGTGTTCTGCACTATACTCATTATATACTTCCATACCATGCATATTGTACTGTATCATACTGTGCCATCCTGTCCCATCCCATCTGTCCTGTCCCATCCTTTACCATCCAGATTTTCAATTTAATTTTTTTATTTTTGTGCTGTGAGTTGTATTGCAGATTGTGTTGAAACAGAAACTAAGTTGTGATATTCATGGAAAAGTTAACTTATTCACATATGTGACATATTTGTCGAAAAGTTCATAACCAAAGCCATGTTGGATGATGGGTAGAAATATGTATTGAGGTTTAGTTGGTTTTGGGGGATTTTTTTTTTTTTGGGGTGTGTGATTGATTTTTTGTTGTTGTTTTTTCGGGGGGGGGGGGGGTAATGTATTGGCATCATAGTTTGATATAGATTTCATGAAATTGATAACAATTGAATTTCATGAAAAGGAGAATTTCTGCTTTACTTTAATCTTTTTTTCCCCCTTTTTTTTTGGGGGGGGGGGGGGGGGGGGGGTGGTTTTGAGAGGGGTGGTGGGGAGCATGTGTGAAATAAATAAAAAGAGATCTGATTAGTATCTTAGATCAAAGAAAAAGTGTATGTGCTTGCCGTATAGTGGGAGAGAGGAGGGTTGTAGTGGAGGGGTATGAGGTGAAAGACTTGATTTAATACTTCCTTTTTTTTGTGTGGTGTGTGCGCACACATGTGCGCTATGCATACACATAATTATTTGTGAATCTACAAGCAAATGTGTGCAGGGTTTTATATGTTTTTTTCATTTTTTAAAATAGTTTGTTTATTCAGTGATCTGAGCTAATTGTACACATATTATGTTGAATAGAAAATAAGTTGTGATATCTATGGAGATGTGAACATGTTAAGGTATGTGACATCTTTGTCAGAAGGACCAAAACCATGTTGAATGATGGAAAAAAATGTGCATTTGGGGATGGGGAGGGTTTTTTTCGTGTTTTTTTTGCATCTGTGATTTTTCTTTTTTTGGAGGGGGGGGGGGGGGGGGGGGTGTACTGGTATCATAGTTTTGTATAGATTCAGTGAAAAAGAGCATTTTTGCTTTGCTTCTTTTGTGTGTGCTTTTGTTGGCTTTTTGAGAGGGTGTTGTCACTGTGTGTGGTGGTGGTGGGGGTATGTATGTACAACATTTATGAAATGACAATATTGATTATTATCTTCTATTGAAAAAAGCGTGGTGTGTGTGCAAGTTCGATTTGGGGGGGGAGGGGGGGGGGGTTTATGAGGTTGTACTGTATATGATAAGCCACCTGGAAAAGTGATGCAAGTCCAACTGATGTCAGTGACCAAGAGTGGTGAAGCATTGAAGACTGCTGAAAACCTCAGGCAGATTTTGCAGACAGACAGCGTGGGCTTGCCTATTTTGTCCAAGTTGCAAATTATGATTTATTTGATTAGAAAGAAAGAGTGTGTGTCAGTTGGAATGGTAAAGGGGGGGGGGGGGATATTGAAATAAATGACTTAATGCCTTGTGTGAGTGTGTGTGTGGGGGTGGGTATGTGTGTTTAGGGGAGGAAGAGGGAAGAATAAGGTGAGAGATGTTAACTTAATGCCTCATCATGTGTTGTGTGTGTGTGTGTGTGTGTGGGGGGGGGGGGGGGGGGTCACTATGTGTGTGCTAGATAAGGGGCAGGGGAGGGGGGAGATGTGTCTTAATTCTCCTGGCATGGTGTGTGTGTGTTGTGTGTGTGTGGGGTGTGTGTGTGTGTGTGGTGTGTGTGTGTGTGTGTGTGTGTGTGTTTTGTGCGCGCGTGTGTGTGCGTGCGCGTGCTTGGTGTTGGAGGGGGTGGGTGGGGTGGGTGAGAGGAGATGTGTCTTAATTCCTCCTCTGTGTGTGTGTGTTGTGTGTTTTGTTGTGTGTGGGGTGTGGTGTGTGTGTGTGTTGTGCGCGCTTGGTGTTGGAGGGGGTGGGTGGCGTGGGTGAGAGGAGATGTGATTAATTCCTCCTCACATGTGTGTGTGTGTGTGTGTGTGTGTGTGTGTGTGTTGGGGTTGTTATTAGTTTTTTAATTTTTATTTTTCAAATTGATCTATGTATGTGCTGAATTAGTTGTAATTCAGACTGTGTTGAACAGAGAATAAGCTGTGATATCCAAGACAATGTTAACATAAAAAAATTAACATGCGACATCTTTGTCAGAGAGTAATGAACAAAACTATGTTGAATGACGGGGAGAAATATTCACTTCAAGATTTTTTTTTTTTGGTATGTGTGCGAGTTGTTTTACTTTTTTATGTTTTGGCATCATAGTTTAATATAGTTTCTGTGAAAAACTTTTTTTTTTTTTTAGAAAGAGATAGAGGTGGTGTATGTTGGAAATTTTATGACATGAAAGACATCAGATTAGCACCTTAGATTGAAGAACAGTGTGTGAGAGTGCATGTTGGATGATGGGGCAGGGATTATGAGTTTGTAATGTGTGTGATGTGTTACCTGGAAACGTGATGCAAGTCAAACTGATGTCATATGATCAGAGAGAGTGTAATGTGTGTATGTGGGGAGGAGGGGGGGATGATGTGTGAGAGAAGTGACTTCATGCCTTGTGTGTGAGTTTATGTTTAGGGTGAGAAGGGGGTGGAGAATACGGTGATAGATGTGAAACATATGCTCTTATGTGTGTGATTGTGTGTGTGTGTTGTGAGTGGTGGGGGAGGGGGGGGGGAGTCAATTCTACCTTGTGTGTGAGTGAATGTGTGTGTGTGTGTGTCACTGTATGTGTGCTTGGTGAGGAGGGGGGGGGGGTTGGTGGGTGGGGAGAGGAGATGTGTTTTAAATCCTCCTCGTGTGTATGTGTCTCCCTGTGTGTGTCACTGTGTATGTGCTTGGTGTGTATGTGGAGGGGGGGGGGAGAGAGGAGATGTGTCTTAATTCCTCTCGTGCGTGTGTGTGTGTGTGGAGGGGGGGTTTAGGAGGGGGGGATGAGGGAGATGTGACTAAATTCCTCTGTGTGTGTGTGTGTGTGTGTGTTGTGTGTGTGCGTGCGTGCGTGCGTGCGTGCGTGCGTTGCGTGCGTGCGTGTGTGTGTTTGTGGCTGCAAATGTGGGGTTGTAAACTGTATCATGGGCAACCTGGGAAAATTATACAAGTCATGCTGATATCAGTACCCAAAAGGTGTTTATGTGCTTAAAGATTACTGAAAACCTTAGGCAGTTTTTGCAGATAATCAGCAGTTGACTTGCATAATTTTTTCAAGTTGCCAATTATCTTTTATGTGACAGACATGGAGAGAGAGAGCCCATGTGCATTCATGATTGTATGCTATTGAATAGGTGTGTGTGTGTGTGTGTGCATGTGAGTAAATATGATGTGTGTACATATTTGTGAAGTTACATGAAATGTGTGTGTAGGATAGGATTTGTTTTCAGTTGTTTTTTTTCTTCAAAATTAATCTATTAAATTGCTGTGAGTTAGTTTAAGATAGTGTTGAACACAAAATAAGCTGTGGTATCCATAGAAATGTTAGCATTTTTTACATATGTGACATTTTTGTCAAAAATGTAATGAACAAAATATGTTGAATGATGGAAAGGTATATTCATTTCAGGATTTTTTTTTTATTTGTGTGTATACATGTGAGTTCTTTGCCTTTCTTTTTGTTCTGTTGTTTAATAAAAGATGTTTTGGCATCATAGTTTGATAAAGATGCAGTGAAAAAAGTTTTTTTTTTTTTTTTTTTTTTTTTTTTACTTTTGCTTTCCTTATTTTTGAGAGAGAGAAATATAAATATGTATATTTTGGGGCTTGTGTATTTTCTTCTTTGTGTGCATTAAAAAAAAAAATTGGTCTGTGAGTTGTTATGTTACGGTGTTGAATTCCAAATGTTTTGATATTCATTTGGGAATATTTACGTATGTGACATGTTTATCAGGGAGTAATGCCCAAAAATCTTTAATTTGACAATGGAAATGAATATTCATTTTGACTGAGGTTTATTCTCCTTTTGATTGTGATTTAATGGTGGAAATGAACATGCATTTCAACTGGGTTTTTCTTTCCTTATTTTTTTTTGATGATGTCTACTGGTTGCTTTTCTTCTTTGTGTTGTATCAGCATCACAGTTTGAAAGAGATTATTGTTTCAAAACATTTTTTTTGAATTTACCTGTAATCTATTTATACTTGTTGGGGGGGGGGGGGGGGGGGAGAAAGAGAAGGGGAGAGAGAGAGTATTCTGGGAATAGTAATGATATGAGATGTGATTTAATGCCTGTGTGTGTGTGTGTGTGTGTGTGTGTGTGTGTGTGTGTGTGTGTGTTGTTGTGTGTGTGTGTGTGTGTGTGTGTGTGTGTTTGGGGGGAGGGTGGTACACTAAGAGAGAGGAGATGCGACTTAATTCGCCTCATATGTGTGTGTGTCTTGTTGTTGTTGTTGTTGGGCAGGGGGTGGGGGTGGGGGGCTAGACTAGGTCAGAGGAGATGTGACTAAATACCTCCTCATGTGTGTGTGTTTGTTGTGTGTGTGTGTTGTGTGTGTGTGTGTGTGTGTGTTGTGTGTGTGTGTGTTTTGTTGGAAGGGGGGGTAGACTAGGTGAGAGGAGATGTGACTAAATTCCTCCTTGTGTGTGTGTGTGTGTGTGTGTGTGTGTGTGTGTGTGTGTGTGTGTGTGTGTATTGGAGGGGGGGGGTTAGACTAGGTAAGAGGAGATGTGACTAAATTCCTCCTTGTGTGTGTGTGTGTGTGTGTGTGTGTGTGTGTGTGTGTGTGTGTGTGTTTTGTGTTGTGGGGATGGGGGTAGAATAAGTTAGAGGAGATGTGACTAAATGCCTCCTTGTGTGTATATGTGTGTGTGCGTGCGTGCGTGCGTGCGTGCGTTGCGTGCGTGCGTGCGTGCGTGCGTGCATGTATTTTGTATGATGGGCAACCTGTAAAATGTTCGCAAGTCGACTGATATCAGTGACCCAAAACTGGTCAAGTCCATGAACATTACTCCAAGCTTAGGCAGTTTTTGTAGACAACCATTAGTCAGCTTGCATAACTTTCCAAGTTGTCAGTTACGCTAGTATATAACATTGTAATTTTATGTGTGTAGGAGTTGGCTGTTTGTTTTTAAATATCTGGTTGTGAATTTTGTATTTTAGTTTGTGCCTTTTCTTTTTGTGTGTGTGAACTTTTTTTTTTTTATTGATTGGTTGTGAGTTAGTTATAATACGGATTGTGTCAATATGAAAATGCTTTGATATTCATGAACATTCTGGACATTATGTGACACGTTTGTCAGAATTTGATGCCCATAAGAGTCTTTCATTTGATGATGGAAATGAAAATATGCTTTTTCACTGGGTTCTTTTTTCTCTGTTTTTTTAATGTCTGTTGTTTGCTTTTCTTCTTTGTACTGTATCAGCATCAAAGTTTGAAAAAGATGGTTTGAAAACTTTAAAAAAATCATTTGATGTACTTTTGTGTTTTTTTGTAGAGAAAGAGGAAAGTATTCTGGGAATTTATGAAAGAAAGGCTATCTGATTAGTATCTTGGATTGAACAAAGGTGTGTGTGTGTTGGGGGGGGGGGGGATAATAATGTGATATGAGAAGGGATTTAATGCCTCGTGTGTGTCACTCTGTGTGTGTCTGTGTTTTCTTTTTTGTTTGTTTTTGGGAGGTTGTTTGTTTCTTCTTCTTTTTTTTTTTTTTTTTTTTTTTGGGGGGGGGGGGGGGGGGGGGGGTTAGACTAGGTGAGAGATGTGACTAAATACCTCCTCATTTGTGTGTGTGTGTGTGTTTCTTTTTTGTTTTGGGGGGTGTTGTTTGTTTGTTCTTTTTTTGGGGGGGGATGGGGGGTAGACTAGGAAAGAGGAGATGTGACTAAATGCCTCCTTTTTGTGTGTGTGTGTGTGTTTTGTTGGGGGGGGGGGGGGTAGACTAGGTGAGAGGAGATGTGACGATATTCCTCCTCATGTGTGTGTTTCTTTTTTGCTTGTTTTAGGGAGGTTGGTGGTTCTTTTTTTCAGGGGGGTGGCGGGTGAGCTAGTGAGCTAGGTGAAAGGAGATGTGACTAAATTTCTCGTGTGTGTGTGTGTGCGCGCGCGTGTGTGCTTTATTGGGAGGGGGGGGGGGGGGTTAGACTAGGCGAGAGGGGATGTGACTGAATGCCTCCTCATTTGTGTGTGGCGTGTGTGTGTGTGTATGTGTGTGCGTGCGTGCGTGCGTGCATGCTTGCGTGCATGTTTTGTGTATGATGCAATTTGTGCAAGTCGACTGATATCAGCAACAAAAAAACTGGTCAAGTCCATGAACATTACTAAAAACTTGTTTTTGCAAACAAACTATCAGTCAGCTTGCATAACTTTCCTGAGTTGTCAGTTACGCAGTATATAACATTGTAATTTTATGTGTGTAGGAGTTGGCTGTTTGTTTTTAATTATTTGGTTGTGAATTTTGTGTTTTAGTTTGTGCTTTTTCTTTATGTGTGTGTGTGAACTTTTAAAAAGATATTTATTGGCTGTGAGGTTGTTACAATACGGATTGTGTTGATATGAGAATGCTTTGATATTGATGAAAATTCTGGATGTATGTGACATATTTATCAGAATGTGAATGCCCAAAACCATCTTTGATTTAATGGTGGAAATGAATATGCATTTTGAGTGGATTTTTCGTTTCTTTTTTTGTTTTGGATATGTCTGTTGTTTGCTTTTCTTCTTTGTGCTGTGTCAGCACCACAGTTTTAAAGAAATTGATTTTTTTTGTAAATCTTTTTTATACTTTTTTTTTGAGAGAAAGAGGAGAGAGAGAGAATTTATGAAAGGAACTTATCTGCTCAGTATCTTTGAATAGATTGAACAAAAGTGTGTTTGGGGGGGGGTGGATAATGATGTGATATGAGATGGGATTTAATATTGTGTGTGTGTGTGTGCGTGTGCTGTGTGCGTGTGTGTGTGTGTGTGTGTGTGTGTGTGTGGTGTGTGTGTGAGTGAGTTTTCTTTGTTTTGGGGGGGTTTGTTTGTTTCTTTTCAGGGGGGGGGGGGGAGGGGGGGGTGTAGACTAGGAAAGAGGAGATGTGACTAAATTCCTCCTCGTGTGTGTGTGTGTGTGTGTGTGTGTGTGTGTGTGTGTGTGTGTGTGTGTGTGTGTGTGTGTGTGTGTGTGTGTGTGTGTTTCGTTTGTTTTAGGGGGTTTGTTTGTTGTTGTTTTTCAGGAGGGGGGGGGGGGGAGGAGAGACTAGGAAAGAGGAGATGTGACTAAATGCCTCCTTGTGTGTGTGTGTTTTGTTTGTTTGGGGGGGGGGGGGGGTTAGACTAGGTTAGAGGAGATGTGACTAAATTCCTCCTCGTGTGTGTGTGTGTGTTGTGGGGGTGGGGGTAGACTAGGTTAGAGGAGATGTGACTAAATTCCTCCTCATGTGTGTGTGTGTGTGCGTGTGCGCGCACGTGTGTGTGTGTGCGCGTGTGTGTGTGTGTGTGCTTGGGAGAAGGCGGGTTAGACTAGGCGAGAGGAGATGTGACTAAATTCCTCCTCATTTGTGTGTGTGTGTGTGTGTGTGTGTGTGTGTGTGTGTGTGTGTTGTGTGTGTGTGTGTGTGTGTGTGTATGTGTGTGTGTGGGGGGGGTTACCAATTGTGTTGATATGAAAATGCTTTAATATTTATGAAAATTCTGGACATATGTGACATATCTGTCAAAATGTGATGCCCAAAACCATCTTTGAATTAATGGTGGAAATGAATATGCATTTTGGGTGGATTTTTTTCTTTTCTTTTGTTTTTTTTTTGATGATGTCTGTTTGCTTTTATTCTTTGTGCTGTATCAGCATCAGAGTTTTAAAGACATTGTTTGAAAACTTAAAAAAAAAAAAAATCTTTTATACTTTTTTTTTTTTTGAGAGGAAGAGAAGAAGAAAGAGATAATTTTTGGAATTTATGAAAGGAAGGCTATCTACTCAGTATCTTAGAATAGATTGAACAAGTGTGTGTGTGTGTGTGTGTGTGTGTGTGTGTGTGTGTGTGTGTGTGTGTGTGTGTGTGTGTGTGTGTGTGTGTGTTTGGGGGCGGGGGGATAATGCTGGATATGAGATGGGATTTAATACCTCATGTGTGGGTTTTTTTTTTTTTTTTTTTTTTTTTTTTTGGGGGGGGGGGGGAATGGTTTTTTTTTGTTTTTTGTTGTTGTTTTTTTTTGGGGGGGAGAGGGTACCTAGGGAAGAGGAGATGATACTAAATTCCTCCTTGTGTGTGTGTGTGTGTGTGTGTGTGTGTGTGTGTGTGTGTGTGTGTGTGTGTTTACGTCTGCAATATGTTTATCAGAAAGTAATGCCCAAAACCATCATTGATTTGATGATGGAAATAAATATGCATTTTGACTCCTTTTTTTTCTTCTTTTGATTGTGATTTAATGTTGGAAATGAATATGCATTTCGACAGGTTTTCTTTTTTTCTTTTTCGATGATGGAAATGAATGTGCAATTTGACTTGGCTTTTCTTTTTCTTTTTCTTTCTTTTTTTGATTGTGTTTGTTGTTTGCTTTTCTTCCTTTTCTTTGTTGTACTGTATCAGCATCATAGTTTGAAAGAGATTGTTTGAAAACCTTTTTTTTTTTTGGAGAGAGAGAGAGAGAGAGAGAGAGAGAGAGAGAGAGGAGATGAGAGAGAGAGAGAGAGAGAGAAGCAAGGACGGGAGTATGCATGGAATCTATCAAAAGATTGAGGGGGAAAATGCCTGTGTGTCAGGCAGGGGGAGGGGAATGATAATGTGAGGATTTAATTCCTCATGTCTGTGTCTGTGTTTTGTGGGGGTGGGAGTAGACTACTTAGAGGAGATGTGACTGAATGCCTCTTGTGTATGTTTTTCCTTGGGGGGGGGGGGGGGGCGGTTGTTTTTTTTTTGAGTGGTAGACTAGGTTAAAGGAGATGTGATTTAATGCCTCCGTGTGTGAGTGTGTGTGTGTATGTGTGAGTGTGTGTGTGTGTGTGTGTGTGTGTGTGTGTGTGTGTGTGTGTGTGTGTGTGTGTGTGTGTGTGTTGGGAGGGGTGTAGACTAGGTTAGAGGAGATGTGACTAAATGCCTCCTCTTTGTGTGTGTGTGTGTGTGTGTGTGTGTGTGTGTGTGTGTGTGTGTGTGTGTGTGTGTTTTATAGGGGGGGGGGTGTAGACTAGGTTAGAGGAGATGTGACTAAATTCCTCCTCGTGTGTGTGTGTGTGTGTGTGTGTGTGTGTGTGTGTGTGTGTGTGTGTGTGTGTGTGTGTGTGTGATGAGCCAGGCAGCCATGAAAAATAATGCACAGCAAACTGATATCAGTGACCAAAAGTTGAACAGGTTCGTGAAAATTACACAAAACTTAAGGCAGATTTTGTAGACAATCATCAGTGGGGCTGCATAGTTTTTCCAAGTTGCCAATTGTGATTTATATGATCATAGAGAGAAAGAGAGAGAGAGAGAGAGGCGGGGAGTGGGGTGGTGGGGGAGTGGGTGGGGGGGATGTGGGAGAAAGAGGGTGTGGATTGTGTTTGGGTTAGGGAGAGAGAGGTAAGGGTGGAGAGCATGCCATTGTGTGTGTATATATATATACATGTAAAATTTTGTGTATGTATGTACACAAAAAGTATGTTGGGAATATCCATATTTGTTCTATCCATGGAAAAAGTACAGATATGTGAACACTGCATTTTTTTCTGAGTAGTTCTCTATTTTTCCCCATTGTTGATAATGAGGAATGGTTTTATTATGAAGTTTTTTCTTTTTTTCCATTTCAGCGTGATTGTACAATACTTGAGTGCTTGTAAGATATGTGCTTCATACGTTAAAATAGTATATTGTTTTTATTGTTGGGAATGGAAGTGGCATGAAAATGACAGAAATGAGGCAGACCACTCACCAAGTTAATGAATAGATGGTGTTTTTTTTCTTCTCATTTTTGTAGTTCTTTTTTTTTACTGGGTGAGTTGCCCAACCATCCCCTTTGTTTTTAAAGTTTCGGTTTTCGAATGTGAAATGGAAATTCAAGTGAAAGAAATTGCATTCTGCGTGAAACAGATGAAAGACCAGACAGCTGACTTGGTTGTTTTTTGTTTGTATGTTTTAATCTGTCAAATGGACAGTCCTTTTATATGATACAGCTGACTTGGTTGTTTTTTGTTTGTATGTTTTAATCTGTCAAATGGACAGTCCTTTTTATGATACAGCTGACTTGGTTGGTTTTTGTTTGTATGTTTTAATCTGTCAAATGGACAGTCCTTTTTATGATACAGCTGACTTGGTTGGTTTTTGTTCTTTGGGGTTTTTTGGGTTTTTTAAAATCTTTTTTTTATCATCTGTATGATGTGATTTGAATTGTTGCTTTGGATCATGGTAATGTTGATAGATGTGTTTTCCGGGGAAATTACTGTTTGGAAGGGAAGATGAAAGAAGGAAAATGATGTATGTGTGGAATTTATTGAACAACAACAATTTCGTCCTTCCTAAAAAGAAATGAATGGAAAAAAACTGAAAGAAAAAAGAAAAAAAAATGGGGAAAAAGCCAAAGAAAAAAAAACTACAAAAAATGGGGAAAACAAAACCAACCCTCACCCCCCCCAAAAAAAAAAAAAAAAAAAAAAAGAGAAAAAAGATTGTGAAAAAGAGAGGAGGGGAAAAAAAGGAAGAAAAAAAAGAAAGAAAAGAAAAAAAAGTAACTATTTCTGGAAAAAAAGGACTATTGAAAGCAATGTATGAAATGTGTGTTTTGTGCTTACCTACCGCCCAGGTACCTGTGAGATGGCAGCATTGGCACATGTTTACAGATGTGGAATATTGTGTCATTGTGTTGATTGTAATGATGTTTCTCTTGTTGTTTTCAGTTCAGAAGTGCTGTGGGATATTGTGTTACTGTGCTTATGGTGATTGTTATTATTGGCATAATGTTCAGCTCTAAGATATTGTAGAACACTGTGTCATTGTGTTGACACTTGGTGTATAGGTGATGGATTTGTTTGTTTTTTTGGCAAGTTTTTTTTGGTATTGTTCATCTTGTTATATGATTCAACCATGTGGAGATAGTTTACAATTCTTACAGAATTTTTTGGGTAATATATAAGTACACAGTTGTTGTTGTTTTTTAAAGGTACTGGTATTAACATTATTTAATGTGGGGTTTTTTGCTTGTTTTTTGGGTGTGTTTGTTGTTGCTGTTTTGTTGTTTTTGTTTGGGGTTTGGGTTTGGTTTGGTTTTGGGCTTTTTGTTTGTTGGTTGTTGTTGTGGTTTTTTTGTTTTTTTGTTGTTGTTGTTTTTTTTTTTTGGGGGGGGGGGGGGGTGCACCAAAGAGGAAAGATGAAAAGGTACCAACTAAATCAAGAAAAAGTTGACTGCTTTTGTGTGTTTTGTTCATGACAATAGACTGTCATGGAATTAAAGAGGATAATGTTATGAAGAATAATTGTGATATTACTACTTCTGTTACACTTATGATAATCACCATCATGATATGAATAATGGTTTCTGAATTATTATTATCATCATTATTAGTAGAAGTAGCAGCAGCATTAGCAGTACCTAATGATAATGATAATAACGATTACTATTGTAATCCTTATGGTTATTATTGTTATTATGGTTGTCAGAGGACTTTGCTGTATTATCCCACCTCAGTATCATAGATTTCTCTTTTTGAAAATAAGGTCCCTATCAATCCTAAGGGAGAGCATCATCACCACAGTACAGTGCCACTATTTTTCCCTGAATGTGCATTGTTTGCCCCTGATAGTGTGTCTTCACAACAGTTCAGTCGTGCAGAAAACATTGCAATACACATTGACTACTTATGTCAACACATTTTTAAAACTGTAACTTTTGTTGAGGAAAAACAGTATAATGTGCATTTTTTGATACAGCCACAGTGGGCAAATCCAACATCACTCAGTCAATAGTTTTGAATTTTCACTTTCCACTGGAAAACAATCAACCATTAACTCATTTGGTGCTGAACATAACATAGAGCTCTCCAAGTATGTTTCATTTGCCTTTGAACTAAGAAAAAAGCAACTCTCTCACACAACGTCGCATCTATGCTAATCTTTGTTTTGGATATTCGATACAATACACCCCATGTATGAATGCATTTTATTTATCTTCACTGCTGTTCTTTTTTTTGATTGGGGCAAAGGCCTATGTCAATTAATTTTCCGAGTTCTGAGAGTACAAAACTTAGCGTGCCCTTTCCTTTTGCCTAGTCCAAGTGTGGTCAGTTCCTGTTATAATTAGCACCAGCTGGGCAGAGATGGAATGAAGTGGACAGCGACTGAGAGCAGCTGAAAATGGGGGAAACTGACAGCTGTGCAGCAGGAAAATATCAAGCAGAAGGAAGATAATAAACAGAGAAAGAAAAACCAAAACATCCATTTCCTGATGCAATAGAGGTATTAAAAACAAAGCAAAAACAAAAACACAAAAAGAAAAATCCAATGCCTGCTTTCTGCAATAGAGATATATTTTTTTAAAAAAAAAGAAAAAAAAGAAAGGAACAATTCATAGTGTCCTCTCTTGATGCAGTAGGGGTTTTAAAAACTAAGAAAAACAAAAGAGAAAAATCCAGTGTTTGTTTTCTGTAAACAGTGTCCATTTCTTGATGCAATGGGGATATTAAAGTCTAAACAAAAACAAGGAAATAACAGCGAACAAAACCCATTCTGCCCTCTTTGTTGTTGTTGTTGTTGTTGATACAATTGAAGCATCAGAAGAAAGAGAAATATCCATAGCACCAGTTTCTTGGTGCAAAGGGATATTTAAAACAAAATAAGATGAAGACAAAAAAATGATAAAAATATTTACTGTTAATTTCTTAGTGCAATAGGACTATTAAAAAAAAAAGTAGAGAAAAAAATCAGTCACTACTTCTCTGCACAGTAGGGATGCTTTGTGTTTGTTTGTTTGCTTGTTTCAATCAATCAATCAATCAATCAATCAATCAATCAAATTTTTATTTCCAGATGGTACATTGAGTAAGCAGCGATCTGCTTTTTTCCATCAAGCCATCTATCTAAAGAAAAGAAAAGAAAAAAATCAAAACAATAGCAAAAATCAAATCCTAAACAAAACAAAAAACCAACAAAAAACAAAGTAGAAAATCCCTAGCAAACAAACAAACAAAAACAAACAAAAAAAAAAAACAACGAAAGAAAGAAAAGGGGAAAAAGCAAACAAACAATTAAAACAACAACAACAAACATTTCACCAACATTAACTTGCTAACATGATTTCAACAACTTTAAAATAAACTATGCCTATAAATAATACAAGCAACTACTATAACAACAACCAAAAGAGAAAATAAAATAAATAAAATAAATAAATAAAATAAATAAATAAAAATAAAACAATATTTTAAAAATCTACTCGAAAGCCATACACACATATGCACATACACCCACACACCCATATACACACACACACACACGCACACACACACACACACACACACACACACACACACACACACACACACACACACACACACCCCCGTGCATCTACACACACACACACACACACACACACACACACACACACACACACACACAACACACACACACACACACACACACACACACACACACACGGTTTGCGCTCTTCCACTCAGCTCGTATACTCGTAGGTACATGCACACATTTAAAGTCTTTTAAAAAAAATCATATAGTGTCAAAAAAAACCCAACAAAAAAACACACTCACACACACACACACACACCACACACACACACACACACACACACACACACACACACACACACACACACCAGCTTATATCAATTACAATGTAACCAAAAAACATTAAGACTTAATAATAATGATAATAATAATAATAATAATAATAATAATAATAATAATAATAAAACAAATTTTTTAAAAAAATGAATAAATACAACAACAACAACAAAAAATTTTAAAAATAAATAAGTAAAATAATAAAAAATCTATAAGCAATTTATGTCGGATTACAATATCTCTATACTTCAATTCATACTTTATATTTTTAAAAGAAGATAAGGAAAAAACAACAAACACAACGATACTTTATGATAATACCCATCATCACTGAGAGGAAATAACATACGCTAACAAACATACAATCAAACAAAAGAAAAACAAACAAACAAACAAAAAACACATAAAAACACACCAAAAAACAAACAATCAAACCAAAACATCAAAAAACCAATCCACACGGATTATATATTAGAAGGAAGAAAAGAAAAAAACAACTAAAGCAACAATACCATATGATAATACCCATCACCACTGAGTGGAATAACATAACAAACATATGGGCATGCACACATTTAAAAAAAAAAATTTTTTTTTAATCATATGGTGTCAAACAGCTTATATCAATACAATGTCACCAACCATTATTTAAGACTTAAAAAAAAAAAAAAAAAACCCACACCAAAAAACAAACAATCAGACCAAAACATCAAAAAACCAATCCACATGGATTATATATTAGAAGGAAAGAAAAGAAAAAACAACTAAAGCAACAATACCATATGATAATACCCATCACCACTGAGTGGAATAACATAACAAACATATGGGCATGCACACATTTAAAATTGTTTAAAAAAAAAATCATATGGTGTCAACAGCTTATATCAATACAATGTCACCAACCATTATTTAAGACTTAAAAAAAAAAAAAAATAATAATAATAAAAATAATTAAAAAATCCATGAAATGTCAATAAGCAACTTATGTCAGATTACATTATCTCCACACTTCAATTCATACTTATGTTATGAGGAAGAAAAGAAAAAACAAAACAAAACAAAACAAACAAACAAAAAAACAAAAATAAAACCCCGAAAAACAAACGCAACAATACATATGATAATACCAATCTCCACTGAGAGGAAATAACATATACACTAACAAACATTCAAACTAACCAAAAAACTAATAAACAAACAAAGGCAACAGAGAACCAAACAAACATAATGAACGAAAAAAAAAAAACCAAGCAAAACAAAACTAAAGCAAAAAACAAACAAAAAACAAGCAAACAAACAAACACAACCCCCCCAAAAAAACACACACAAAAAAAACCCACACACTCAAAAAAGAAAAAAATTTGGAGGGGGGGTGGGAACGGGTGGGGAGGGGGTATCAAGAGGAAGGGGGAAAACACAAACAGCAACCAGAAGAATTATAGTAATGATTTATGATTATATTTCATAAATAAAAAACCCTACACATATGAACAAAAACAAACAAACAAACATTTAAACAAACAAACAAAAAACAAACAAAACACAACAAAAAACATACACAACAACAACCAGAACAAAAAAGTAAGGCCTTTCCACTTATCAAAATAATATAAATATAATAGTGCTAATAGTCTCATTAGTATAATTAATAAAAAATAAAAAATAAAAATATTTATCCTGAAACTATTAAACTGGGTAAGTGAAAAAAAAAAAAAAAAAAAAAAAAAATCCAATCTAGTCGTCAAATCAGTGGTTTGGTTTTCTCCTTGTGAATTTGCAGAATATACACGTGTTTACATACATCACTTATTCCCTATCCTGTTCAAAATTAAATTATATATAAAAAAAATATAAAAAAAAACAACAACCCTTTCTCCACCTTTTCCCCCTTCCACATACATATATAGCAAGCAAAGTGTAGCTTTTTCAGTCACAGTGAGCCACACGTGAAAGATTTTTCGGGGTTAGCAGAGAGTATCAATATCTTTAGTCTGTTCTAAGTATGGTTGATTGGATTGATGTGTAGTTCTTAAACATTTTTGCATAAGCGCATTAAGTGATTTTTCAACTGATTTTTGAACTGATTTTTATTTTTGATACATTTTAAATGTTTTGGGAGCTTGTTCCATAAATCACTACCTGAATATAGGAAGCTTGTTTTGTAAAGATTGTTTCTGGGTCTGGGAAATGTTAGTAGATGGTTATGCCTGTGCTCATTAATTTTGAATCTATTGGTGATCTTGGGAGGGGCATTTCCATTGACAACTTTTTGTACAAATAGAGCTTTATTGAGATAAAGCCTGTTTTGAAATGTAAGAATATTTGTTAGCTTATAATCATTGATGGTTAGGGAGCTTGATTTTAATAGGACAAGTTTGTGTGTGTGTGTGTGTGTGTGTGTGTGTGTGTGTGTGTGTGTGTGTGTGTGTGTGTTTGTGTGTGTGTGTGAGCGTGTGTGTGTATAGGGTGATGTGGGCATGTGTGTGTGTGTGTGTGTGTGTGTGCATGCGTGTGCATGCGTGCGTGTGTACGTCCCTGAGAACACCACCAGAAGAAGTGAAGCTTGGGGCATTTCAACATTGATGATAGATAGAAAGGAAAAGCCCAGAAAACATGTGAGCCCCCTATTCTTGAGGCTGGGCCCATTTTCCTTGGGGTGGAGAAGCTTGCTTTATTGAAATCACTCATCAGGCCTCTCCACATCTCCTGACAGGACCACAGAGCCAGGGAGTCAGTGTGGCAAGAGGGGACCATGAAAGCTGGGCCACAGGACAAGGAGTCCGTGTGGCAAGAGGTGACCATGAAAGCTGGGCCACAGGACAAGGAGTCCGTGTGGCAAGAGGTGACCATGAAAGCTGGGCCACAGGACAAGGAGTCAGTGTGGCAAGAGGTGACCATGAAAGCTGGGCTACAGGAACAAAAACCCCTTTGGCTGTTGTCAAGTGGAGGAAGCTGGGATGGCTTAGTCATGTCACATGTCACAGTTCAAAACTTTTAGGCTTGGCTAAGTAAAGGAACAGGCCTTGGGTGGAACGACCTACTACGGAGGGCGGAGGACAGTGGGGAATGGAGGAAGCTGGTTTCAAAATCTTCAGTGGTGCCCCCACGGTCCACAGGACTACGAGACAGGTGACGGTGAAGTAAAGGAAAAGGACATATTTTGGACATGCCATGAGACATCAGAGCTACCATGTATTGAAGACTTCACCATGGCCCGGGGCAAGATGGAGGGCAGGAGACACCAACCATGACTGCCCACTTCTTCTGATGGAGAGAACACAGTCAAGTGGACAGAGTTGCTGAAAGATAAATCTACTGAAGGATGGAAGACAGAAGGGGGTGGGAACAGCTGACAGGGCATAAAGTAGTGGCTACTGATGTTGGTGACAGGTGAACAGAATGATGTTGCCGACAGGTGAACAGGTGAGATGTTTAGCAGTATACAGAGTGTAGGAGAGAAGGGTGTGTGGTGTGATTATAAACTGATTATATTTGTGTTAAGATTTCATTTTAGCATGAATTGTGTGGTCTTGTTTCAGATATGGCGGTGACCAGATGCAGACGACATGGATTAAAGCATCAGAAGAACACTTTTTTCTGGGGGGGGGGGGGGGGGGGGGGGGGGGGGAGCAGGGGGTCTTTTTTTTATGTCATTTCCTCTGTGACTGTCCCAGGCCAAAACTTACATTGTGGACAAACAGACTTCCCCAGATGCATTCTTTGCCATTTACAGGCAGCCCTCTGTTCTGGTTTTTAAATTTTTAAAATATTTTTTACATTTTTACACCACTCTAGGTCACAGCAGATTTCTCTGTGTGAAATTAAGGCTGTTTTCCCCGGGGAGAGCACATTGCCACAGGAGGAGTGCCACCCATTACTTTTTTTTCTTTTCCTGTCTGCAACTGTATTTGTTTCCCTATCTGAGTAGCTTTTTCCGACAGAATTTTGCCAGGGGAAACACTCTTGTTGGCGTGGGTTCTTTTACGTGTCCTAAATAATTTTGTGTGACACACAGAACCTTGGTTTATTGTCTCATCCAAAAGACTAGCACCCAGACCACATTCACGGTCCGATGGATGGAAAAGTTTTGGGACCAAACAGGGTTCAGACCACTGCACACTTCCAACCTGGATTTTCACTTTCTAGGCAGGCGCGTTACCTTTAGACCACTGATCCACTGTTGTGGTCTGTCTATTGTCCACTTTAGGGCTGTTGATAGTGACCTGTGGCCAGTGAATTGGTAGACAATGCTTTATTATGTTGATAGTAATCATAATAGTAGTGTATGGAAATTATATAGTGCTGAATCTTGTAAAGCAACAAATCAAAGCTCTTACATTCAAATCATTGACATGCATGCAATCATCCATGAATAAATAAATATCAATATCACACACATGCGCACGCTTGCACAGATGCGCGCACATGTACACACACACACACACACACACACACACACACACACACACACACACACACACACACACACACACATGCTCACATACAGTGATATACACACACACACACACACACACACACACGCTCACACACACGCTCTCTCTCTCTCTCTCTCTCTCTCTCTCTCTCTCTCTCCACACACACACACACACACACACACACACCACACACACACACACACACACACACACACATGCTCTCTCTCTCTCGCACACACACACACACACACACACACACACACACACACACACACACACACACACACACACACACACACATGGGGTAGGGGTAAAAGAAGGCGAGAATGAAGAAATTCTATAGGAGAAGTTGGGGTGGGGGGGGGGGGGGGGTAAGCCAGGGGGTGGATGTTGTGCTACGATCATTACTGTTGACATGCGTTTATACATGTTCTATTCCGTGTGTTATGTTTATGCATGTTCTATTCAGTGTGCTGTGTTTTATACATATTGTATTCAGTGTGTTTTGTTTTTACATGTTACCTTCGGTGTGTTGTGTTTATACATATTCTATTCTGTGTGTTCCAGTGTGGTGTGTGGAGATTGCTGAGTTCTTTGGATGACAGCAGTTGGGACTCTGGCATATGTAAGTAATCTGTGTGTGCGTGTGTGTGCATTTATTATTTTTTTAATTATGTTAATTCGCACTCACAGCCATTGACAATGATGTGAACACATTAGCCAACAACATCAAAGAAGTGCTAACGACAGCAGCAGAAGAAACATTAGGCAGAAGCAGAACAAAGAAACAACCCTGGGTGACAAATGAGGTTCTTGACCTCTGCGACAAAAGAAGAGAACTTAAGAAGCAAAAGTTCACAAGTCAAGAAGCCAACAACAAGTACATGGATAGCCACAGAGAAGTGAGGAAAAAGATGAGAGAAGCCAAAGAAGCGTGGATAGAAGAACAATGCAACAACATCGAAGATGGAATGGCCAAGGGAAACAGCAAAACAGCTTACAACACTCTGAAAGCACTAACTAAAACCACACAGCCTAAAGCCTCTGTTATTGAAGACAAAGAAGGAAATCTTTTAACGGAAAACAATGCCATCCTCCAACGCTGGACAGAATACTGTGAGGGATTGTATAACTACCCACTACGCCCAGATACCAACATAGTTTCCAACAAACCCCCTGAACACCAAGATAAAGACCCACCAATACTAAGGTGTGAAGTAGACACAGCTATTAAACAATTGAAGAAGGGGAAGTCCCCTGGAATCGATAACATCCCAGCTGAACTCATAAAAAATGGAGGGAATGAAACAGCAAAGCGATTCACAGAACTTTGTCAGAAGATCCACAACACCAAAGAATGGCCAAAAGAATGGACACAGTCTCTTGTAATACCCCTGCCAAAGAAAGGAAAACTCAAACAATGCCAGAACTACAGAACCATCAGTCTCATAAGTCATCCTAGCAAGATCATGCTGCAGGTAGTCCTCAACAGACTGAAAAACCAAGCGGAAAAACTCCTGGCATAAGAACAAGCGGGCTTTAGACCAAAACGCAGCACAATGGAACAAATTTTCAACCTGAGAATTCTGATAGAGAAGCATCTCCAACACCAAAAAGACTTGTACCACAATTTTATAGACTTCAAAAAGGCCTTTGACAGGGTATGGCATGACGGCCTCTGGCAAGTACTCAGGCACTTCAACATTGACAACTGCCTAATTGAAGTCATCAAGGCTCTGTACGAGAATGCAAGAAGTGCAGTTTTCATGAACAATCACGTGGGCGAGTTCTTCAAGACCACGGTTGGAGTCCGCCAGGGCTGCCTTCTCTCACCTGTACTCTTCAACCTCTTCCTCGAAAACATCATGACAGAGACACTGTAAAACCACCACACTTCCATCTCCATTGGTGGAAGACCCCTTTGCAACCTCAGATTTGCAGATGACATTGACCTCATGGGCAGCAGCAAACAAGAACTGCAAATACTCACAGACAGTCTAACAGATCGAGCGAGCGCATACGGCATGGAGGTCAGTACAGAGAAATCGAAGATCATGGTCAACAGCGCGAGTAATGACAGCACGGAAATAAAGATGAATGGAGAAATATTGGAAGAGGTGAGCCAATTCAAATACTTAGGCTCCATCCTAACAAAAGATGGCACATCAAACAATGAGGTGAAAGCTCGCATTGCAACAGCAACATCTGCTCTAGTCAGACTCCAGAGGATCATCAGAAGCAACAACATCAGCTTCTGCACCAAATACCACCTCTACAAATCCTTCGTGATATCTATCCTCCTATATGGCTGTGAATCATGGACTCTGACAGCAGAGTTAGAGAGAAGAATCCAAGCATTCGAGAACAAGTGCCACAGAAGACTCCTCAAAATATCATACAAAGAACACAAGACCAATAACTATGTGAAAGAAGAAATCAAAAAGCGTGTGGGCCCCCAAGAGCCTTTGCTCTCCACCATAAAGAGGAGAAAGCTGATGTGGTTTGGTCACACCACAAGACATAACACCCTAGCAAAAACCATCTTGCAAGGAACAGTCGAGGGCAAGAGAAGAAGAGGCCGCCAAAAGAAATCATGGGTTGACAACATCAAAGACTGGACTGCCCAACCCCTGCAACGCCTCCTACTAGCCACACAGGATCGTGAAGCATGGAAAAAGATCTCCGTTGCGTCTTCTCTCATGTCCCCCCTACGTCCTTTGGGACATGGGACTGAGTGAGTGAGTGAGTGAGTGAGTTAATTCGAGGACAAGCTTTTTTTTTTTTTTTTTATAACATCTTAAGACAGCCACCTTACACACACGCACGCACGCACGCACGCACGCACGCACGCACGCACGCACGCACGCACGCACGCACGCACACACACACACACACACACACACACACAAACAACACAACACAACACACACACACACACACACACACACACACACACACACACACACACACACACACACACACACACACACGCATGTTCACATACAACACAAGCCACCACTGAAGTATGGTCATGTGCTCCTGGATATCTCTGTCTGTCTGTCTGTCTGTCTGTCTGTCTGTCTGTCTGTCTGTCTGTCTGTCTCCCTCTCTCTCTCTCTCTCTCTCTCTCTCTCTCTCTCTCTCTCTCTCTCTCTCTCTCTCTCTCTCTCTCTCTCTCTCTCCCCCTCCCTCTCCCTCTCCCTCTCCTCCCCCCCTCTACCCTCCCCCACCCCTCCCTGGCCTCCCTTGCTTTGAACTTTCCACCACCTGTCATGATTGCTAAAAAGTAACAACCTATAACTTAAGATGTAAAATCGTGTAATAACTTGAGATAAAATGACCAAGACAGTCTTCCAGTACTGTACATTATGAAAATAGTGATTTTGTCTTCAAGGAAACATACATCCAGGTGGCCAAAAAAATTCTGATAAAACAGAAAAATCACCCTGGTGTCAAAATACCTCTTGCTTCCTCCAGCTCTCTCTCTCCTACCCTCCCCTACCCCCTGTCTTCCCCCCCCATGTCTGGAACACCCCCTCCCCCTCCCTAACCACATGCCCCCAACCACCTGTCATAATTCCTCAAAAAAAAATTTTTGAAAATAAAATCAAGAACATTTTTAGAACATAAGATGATTATCATCAAATTATAACTAAAAGCACATGGAGGACCCAGACAATCCTCTTGTAAAATGCAGCATAAAGATTGTGATGATTTTCTAAAACACATATCCAAGAATAATGATTAATATAATATATGTAATTTCTAGAGCACTGATTCTTGCAAAGCAAAATAAAACACCAGTACTCGAATTATTCACACACATGCGACTGTGCACAAAAAATTTAAATATTTCAAATTCACACACACACACACACACACACACACACACACACACACACACACACACACACAATTGAACATTCCTCTAATTAAAAAAAAAAGTATCCACATATCAATAAATAAAATATTTTCTGGTAAAACACAGAGGAATTGCCCTGCTGTCAAACAGACCTCATTCTGCCTCCGTTTCTCAATCTCCCTCTCTCCCCCCATTCCTTCTGTCTCTCTCACCCCTCCCCCTCTCTCCCCACCATCTCCATCCCCTTCTGCCTTTCCCTTACCCTATACCCCAACCACCTGAATAGTTTTAAGAAAATAACATAATCATGATTATGGTCAAGTTATAACTAAAACCACATAGAGGATTCAGGAGTAAAAAAAAACCTAAAATACACACAGTTACATACACACATTGTGACGTATATATCCAGGAGTAAGACTTTATATAATTATATATAGATATATATATGTATATATAGATATATATATATGTATATATATGTATATATATATATATATATATATATATATATATATATATATATATATATATATATATATATATATGTAATCTCCAAGATCTGGTGTCATTAAATGATTTTGTAGAAAGATGTTCTGGATGCAGCCGTAGTTCTCTCACATATGTGTTTATTTATTTATCTGTTTATTCTTTTATATGGAGGATAATGGAATAAGCACTTCTGTGCTTTTTTACATCCAGTCCCTGTTACCCGGTGTGTATGCAGTTTTGTAAACCTTGTCATCTGTTCCCACCAGCACACAGTGGCCTACTCTTACAAAAAGTGGAACAGGATTTAACATGAGCAAGATTTTCTGTGTGCGTTCACACACGGGGCCTCAGTTTATAGTCTCATCCGAAGGTCTTTTGGGAGAGTGGAGTCAGCACTGATGTTAACTCCAGGAGAAATATCCCCTCAGACGGGAATTGAACTCGGGTTGTCAAATAGCGAACGCAATGTTCTGACCACTAGGCTACCCCGTCCCGCGCGTGTTTGTGTGTGTGTGTGTGCATGTATGTGCGTGTGCGTACATGTGTGAGTGTGCGGTGTGGCATTGTATAGCACTATCAGTCAAAGCAGATTTCTCTGTTAGAAATGTGGGTAGCTTTCTCCATTGAGAGCACATCACCACAATAGCAGTGCCACCTACAGTTTTCTTTTTTTTGTTTGTATTTTCCTGTCTGCTGATGTACTTGTCCCTGAGAGAGTGGATTTTTTCCTACATAATTTTACTTGGGACAACTCTTGTTGCTGTAGATTCTGAAACATGTGCTAAATACTGTATTGCACATAGAGTATCGGTTTTATCATCTTATCTAGAGAACTAGCACCCAGACTATTACTCAAGATTAAGTCAATTTGGGGGGGGGGGGGAGGGGGAATTTGGATGCACATGGGGATTGAACCTATGATTTCTTGCTGTTAAGACAGATGTTACCCCAAGATAACTGATCCATGGTGTGTGTGTGTTCGGGGGGGGGGGGGGGGGGGGGGATAGTTGCAGATATTGTAAAAGACAATGAGTATATGTTAATTTTTTGTTTCCAGGGCTGGCGCACCAGGACAGACAAGACTTCACAGCTGTTTTGAAGCGTCATGTTCAACACTGTGTAGGTGT
>CM060327.1:56796533-56801533 GCA_030674155.1 Stramonita haemastoma | reverse complement strand
TGAGACTGTACATCCGTATACACACACATCTTGCACTCGCATGTAAACCCATAATGCCTTTCAGAAAAGCAGGCTATGGCATGCTGGCAAAAATGGATGACGAAAGTGTAAACGCTGTTGTCCTGTTTAGACATCATCCCTGAAGTCGGAATGTGGCTACCTTACTGGTGGATGAAATCGATAGCAAGCACAAACATCTCCCCATGGGTGAATCTTTGAGCTCTAGCTGGGGAGCAAACTTTTTACAAAGAATAAAAACAAATGATGATGATAATAAACCCCCACAATCACAAGTAAAATGAAGCTCACTTCAAAATGTGAGAATCGATCCATCCAAAAAAACATTTATTGAGAAAAGCCACCAAAAATGAAATCCACCTCCACATTCAAAAAAAAGAAAAGAAAAGAAAAAAAAAAAGCCGTCCTATTGAACACTATATGATGTGAAATGAAGCATTGAGATGCAATGGGCATAATTAATCCACATGTGAAATGAGTCCTTAAGATGAGACCATAAACCACCGTCGTCCCATGTGTAAACGTAAACACAGGCAGAGCATCTTGGCACATAAACCTGTTCCACTATTCGGAAGAGTAGGTTATAATGTACTTGTGGAAACTGATAAAAATAAATTACGAAACCTTGGTGCACACAGGGACAAGGCTCGGTACTTATTCCGTCCTCCTCGTATTAAAAATGATGATAAATCCAACCAGCATACAACTATAATAAGCCCACCACCACATGCGAAATGAAACCATCTAAAATATAAGCACCGTAATAAATCCACGATTATATGTGAAATAAAGCCATCTTAAACGTAACCACTGTAATAAACCCACAACTACACGTGAAATAAAGCCATCTTTAATACAACTACTATAATAAACCCACCTCCACAGGTGAATTAAAGCCATCTTAAACATATAACCAATGTAATAAACTCACAACTAGATCTACATGTGAAATAAAGCCATCTTAAACATATAACCGATGTAAAAAAAACAAACACCACAATTGTATGTGAAATAAAGCCATCTAAAACACATAACCAATGCAATAAACCCACGTCCACATGTCAAATAAAGCCATCTAAAACATAACCAATGTAATAAACCCATCTTCCTATGTGAAATAACGCCATCTAAAATACGGTTATAAAAACGGACAACTACATATCGTGAAAAAATGCCATCTTAAACATAACCACTGTAATAAACCCACAACTACATGTAAACAAAGCCATCTAAAGCATAACCCCTAAAATAACCCCACCTTCACATGTAAAATAAAGCATCTAAAATATAACCACCGTGATGAGCCCACCTCCACATGTGAAATAACGCTATCTAAAATACGTTATAATAAACCCATTTCCATTCCATTATCCTCGATATAAATAAATTAATAAAAGTAAAGCCATCTAAAATAGGCCATAATAAACGGACAACAAAATCTGAAATGAAACCATCTGGAGTACACCTGTACTGCACTACTCTGTCCCCATCGAGTCTGGTCGAGGAGATTTTTCTCCTGGAGTTGACATCGGTGCGGACTCCACTCTCCCCAAAAGTTCTTCGGATGAGACTTTAAACCGAGGCCCCGTGTGCGAACGCATGCAGAACATCTTGCGCACACGTTAAATCCTGTTCCGCTTTTCGTAAGAGTAGGCCATCGTGTGCCGGTGGGAACAGATGACAAGATTTACAAAACTGCATACACACGGGACCGGATGAAAAAAAGCACATGATTGCTTATTCTTTATCCTCGCTATAAAAGAATAAATAATAAATAAAAAATAAATTAAAGTAAAGCCATCTAAAATAGGCCATAATAAACCGACAACTAAATCTGAAATGAAGCCATCTGGAGTACACCTGTACTGCACTACTATGTCCCCACCAATGAGGTCATCTAAAATCTAACTTCCCCAAACACATCAACCAAAACCATCCAAATACAACAGTCATAATAAACATGCACCCACGTGTGAAATAAAAATGTACAAAATACAACTTCATAATAAACCCACCTCCACATGTGAAACAAACCATCCAAAACACTTCACAGGTGAAATAAAGTCGCCTTCCACTCCTACCTGTTCCTTGGCTAGAGTTCTGAGGTTCACCTACGGTGAGATTTTGTGTCTGATCTATTTTTGTCCATCATACGGTAGCTGCATTCCAACTTCGGGGATGTAGGCTATACCGGGTATGTTCGTGTTTTTGTAACTCGCAGACATGAATTACGGGATCTTTTAACAAGACATATTTTATCCTCAGCGTGTGTATATGCACAAAGAGACTTGAGGCACTTGCGGATCTGCTCTTGAAGTTGACCTGGGAGATCGTACAAATCTCTCTACACTAACTTCACCAGACGCTGGGGGATTCAAACCCATGACTTCATGGACCCTTAAGATTAAGAATGGTTTCAACCATTCCGCTAAAGCAATACAAAATATCTTGATTGGATCTATCACAACAACCCCACCTCCACGTGTGAAATAAAGCCTGAACTCCCCCCCCCCCCCCCCCCCCCCCCAAAAAAAAAAAAAAGTTATTTAATTTTAAAAAATAATTTAGACATACATGTAAAATATAGCCTTCTGATAAAACAAAACAAAAAATATTGATTAAAAAAAGCCCATCGTGACATACATGTGAAATAAAGCCATCCAATATAAAGTTATGATAAAACCCACCTCCATACGTGAAATAAAGCATACAAAATACAACTTTCTTAGGAAAGCCACGCTATATGTGAATTGAACCCATCCAGAATAAACCATTGCTATAAACCTAGCTGTACATGTGAATTAAGCCATACAAATGTTATAATAAACCCACCTTAACGTGGAATAAACCCCACCAACATACGACCATCAATATAAAGCCACCTTACCTCCACATGAAATAAGCCCATTAAAAAAAAAAAAAAAAAAAAAAATATATATATTATATATATTATACCAAAAATCATAAAAAACAACACAAACTCTGCTCCGGCATTATAATAATAATCATAATAAAAACCTCCCCAAAACGCTGTCATGATAAACCCATCTCCACATGAAGACATCCAACATACAACCATCATAATAAATTGGCATTCACATGTCAATACAGCTGTCCAATATAAATGTGTCATAATAAACCTACCTCCACATATAAAATAAAGCCATTTTAAATGAAACCATTATAAACTCACCTCCACAATAGCATAAAGCCATTTTAAATGAAACCATCACAATAAACCCACCTCCACATGGAAAATAAAGCCATTTAAAATGCAACCATCACCATAAAACTCACTTTCGTGGGTTAAATAAAGCCATTAAACATGCAACCATCATAATGAAACTCGCCTCCACAGGTAAAATAAAACTATCCACTGTAAAACTGTTATGATAATCCCACATTCACATGGGAAAGAAAGACTTTAAATGCAACAGTTTTTTTTTAAAATTAAAAGGAAAACCCACCAAAACTAAACCCATTTCCAGGTGTGAAATAAAACCATCTGAAATGCAATAGTCAAAATAAAACCACAACACATAAAATGAACACATCAAGTGATGAACCATCGTAATAAACCTAGTACCTCTACATGTGAAAAACAGCCTTACAACAGTCATTAAAAAAAGAAACACCCACCTTCATGTGGGAAATAAAACCATTCAAAACACACCTGTCAAAAACTAATAAACCCGCCCCCCACATGTGAAATGAGGTCATCCAAAACACAACTGTCAAAAAACTATTCAAAACACGAATGTCAAAAAAATAATTAATTAAAAAACCCCAACCTGTCCCCACATGTGAAATAAAGCCATCCGAAATACAACTGTCATAATAAATTCACCTCAACATGTAAAAATAAAACCATTCAAAACGCAGCTGTCATAATAATTCCACTTACACATTTAAAGCCATTCAGAATACAACATTAGTAATAGATCCATCTCCATGTCTAAAGTAAAGCCATCCACTGTATAACGATCTTGATAAACCCACAATTAGCCCACGTGTGATAAAAGCAATTCAAAGAAAGCCATTGGATACACAGCCATCCATTATAACCCACGATTACATGTGGAACCAAACTATCACAGATAACCATCCAAATAACCCCACAACCACACTGAAACAAAGCCATTCAATATACAACAATATAATGTAAAACAACGCCATTCAATATCTATCTATCCATCCCTTAGTCTGGCAACGCACCCCTGAAGACTTGACAACCAGTTTCCTCCATTCCTGTTCTGCCTTTCTCAAAGTTTGGTTGAGTTCTAGGATGGGAGGCTGATGTTGTCCTCCCATCTCTTCCTTGGTAAAATAAAGCCATTCAATGTACAACCATCATAATAAACCCACAATAACATGTAAAAATAAAGCCATCACTTATAGGTAAAGGTAAAGGTAACCTCTGTGGTCGTAAGGGAGCGAGGTGTCCGAGATGCATCACTTATACAATGTAATAAAACCCGTGACCAAAATAATGTGAAAAAAAGCCATCCAATATACAGTTGTGATACGCTCCCTTCACGGACATGTTGAGTTTGGGGTTTGGCTTCACCAAAGCTGGCATTATGTGCAAACAGTGATTCCGTTAATTAATTATCATCAAAACAGATCATCAGTGTGGTGACAGACCGTCAGCACTGATCAGTCATGGCTCTCTGAGTAGACAGGAACCACATGTGGAGTTACATGGATCAGAGATGCACACTTTCTGACTCAGTTTCACTTCGATTTTACCACACCCATTATCTTCTTCATCTTTCCTTTCACTTTAGTAGAACTGTTACCCCCCCAAAAAAAAAAAAAAAAAAAAAAAAAACCACACACACACACACACACGGGGGGGAGTGCAAAATGACCAGCTGGCCTCAACTGTTCAGAATGTAGACCATGTGGTCAAAGGGAGAATACCTCTAAATATTCAAAAGTAATAAATCTAATGGTTGTTTCCCTTATACCATGTACGTTAC
>CM060327.1:56791533-56794033 GCA_030674155.1 Stramonita haemastoma | reverse complement strand
TTAGCCAACTTGTTGATAGGCGAACGTCTTGATCATCCTTTTTAAACCTTTGTTTAAATCAAAGAAAATTATGTCCGTTGGGAAAGTATCACTACACCAGATGAGTACAACAAGCAGTGTTTGTGATGATACTCTATCATGCATGTGTAAAAATGAGAGAGATTTTATTTATTCATTTATTTATTTATTTTCTTTCTTTTATATCGAGGAGAATGAAATAAGCACTCTTGTGCTTTTTTATATTTTTTACATCCAGTTCTCGTATGTATGCACCTTTGTAAATGTCATCTGTTCCCACCGGCACACGATGGCTTACTCTTACGAAAAGCGGAATAGGATTTAACGTGTGCAGCAAGATGTTCTGCGTGCGTTCGCACATGGGGCCTCAGTTTAGAGTCTCATCCGAAGGACTTTTGGGGAGAGTGGAGTTGGCAATGATAACTCCAGGAGAAAAATCTCCTCGACCGGGAATCGAACCCGGGTCGTCAAATTGCCAGCGCAATGTTCTGACCACTAGGCTATCCGTCCCCAGAGAACTCGAACTCGAACTCGAAATGTTTATTGAGAGTAAATGGATAAGCACAAAGCTTCTTTACACCATGCTCTCACGAAAAAAAAATCGGGAAAAGGAAATGAAAGGAAACACACACACACACACACACACACACACACACACACACACACACACACACACACACACACACACACACACACACACACACACACACAGAGTGTTATAGGCCTATACTATTATCGTTTGGTTTGTATAGTTTGAACGCCCCTCTGAATGTCTGTTTGCCCGTGAGGAAGAAACTTTGCTTGTTCGTCGAGTTCTCTCTCATAGCTTTGACACAGACAAAATTAATGGTACTTTTTCTTGCATCAGAGAAAGCCACGTTCACCATTGACATTCAATCAAAATCCACCATAAACTTCTGTAAATTGAATTAATACTTTTATTTTGTTCTTGTACATATGCACATGTATACTGATATAATTATACAAATTTTGTAGTTAGGTCTTTAATAGTACCTCAAAAGTACATAAGTTTTCATCGTTTTTATATAAACATTTATTAGAAATTGTAATGACGATTGTAGACAAAGACTTGAACTAAACAGCTGAAAATTTTCTAAACATTTCTGAAACAAGGAAAGGCTCACATATAGGCCTACTTATCTTGGATTCAAAAGATCTCACCAAAGAGTGACAATCATTAAGGGAAATGATTTCATGTTCAATGTAGAACATTTCTCTGCCGAGGAGGTAAAATCAACAGATGGTAGGAAGAGGGAGTGAAAGAACAAAAAGGAATTCTTTTTAATACTGGTCAGTAGTTTATAACAGTACATAAAACATTACATAATAACCGATTTTGTTAGTCTAGTTGAAATTCTGTAACATATCTTGCCTTCTACAGAAATGACTAAGCACAGAAGAGTTCTACAAACAAAGAGGAAACAAGAAAACCATACAGAAGTAACAACAGGATGTGGTATCTGTAAGTTAATCTTAAAAAAAGGTACAAGGCATAACGCACACTTACAAGAAACCAACAAAACACACAACTATGATGAAAGCTAGACAGCGTGACCCCAAAGCTAGACGGCGTGACCCCAAAGTTTTGGGGATGAAGCGTAACGATGCCGAATGGACTGTGGGCTGCTGTGTCCTACAAGCCTCGGAGCCCATTGGGGAAGCTTGCATTCAGTCTGCTATCCTGAAAGTCAGACAATGAATTCACGAACATTACAGCATTCCCGTTCAAACTTTGGGAAACTAACAAAAGAAATTTTAAAAACGAACGCAAACGCCTTTGACTGTGCAAAAAGTGTTATGCCACACAATCCCAATAGTTTTGCACTACAATTAAATCCCAAATGCAATGCAAAAAATTACAATGCAATGCAAGGGCCCCTACAACGTAAAGACAGAACACAAAAGCAATATTTATTTTTTTTTTATTTTTTTCATGGAATTTTTTTATAGCGCTATCTCTTTTAAGAAAAAAATCAAAGCGCTTTTCATTTGACCTACAGAGCCAAGGGTCATGCTGCCACCAGGGGCAAAGAAACAAAAGACGAACAACGATGAAACAATGTTGTTGTCTTGTTGCTGCTGTACACTTTTTACAGCGCAAAAACCCGGGCAAGTATGTATGGGGGGCAAAACTGTTACCCATGCAGCAGACCCCCCCTTTTCCACGGCATGGAATGATCCATTGGAAGGGCATTGACCGATACGAATGGTTCCGTACCGTCGCAGGAGCCACCAGAACGTTGCCATATTTCCCACAGCCCCGAGCCGCTCTGGGGCTCCCACTCCCCGATTTTTCCCCGGGATGGTGTCTAAACACGACACCCGTGTGCATTTGGGGCTGTGGTTTGTTATAATTTTGTATCCCCCTCCTAAAAGGCACACGGCACAAGAGTATAACACGAAAACACAACAAATTTTTTAAAAAAATCTGATTTTTCTGCACATGAGTGCTTATTCCATT
>CM060327.1:56787263-56791433 GCA_030674155.1 Stramonita haemastoma | reverse complement strand
TCTCTCTCTTCTCTCTCTCTCTTTCTGTCTGTCTGTCTGTCTGTGTGCCTGTCTGTCTGTCTGTCTGTCTGTCTGTCTGTCTGTCTCTCTCTCTCTTCTCTCTCTCCTCTCTCTCTCTCTCTCTCTCTCTCTCTCTCTCTCTCTTTTCTCTCCTCTCTCTCTCTTCTCTCTCTCTCTCTCATTCTCCCCCCCCTCTCTCTCTCTCTCTCATTCTCCCCCCCCCTCTCTCTCTCTCTCTCTCTCTCTTCTCTCTCTCTCTCTCTTCTCTCTCTCTCTCTCTCTCTTTCTTTCTTTCTTTCTTTCTTTCTTTCTCTTTTACATTCGCGCGCGCGTAAGTACGCATTTGTTTATGTATGGCTTTGCGCACACTGGTGCGCGCGCGCGTGCGCGCGTGTCCCTTGACGAGAGTTGCAATTTTGAAAGCTGGCATGAGAGGGGATTTTTTCAGGTCCCCCCCCCCCCCCACCCCCTCCATCCCCCCATCCCCTTCCACTCCTGTCCTGGAGTCAACGTGGCCAGCCGAATCATTCATTACCCCTGTCTGCTTCCCCTTGAAGCGAGAGTGCGAGGGGAATTTGCGGGTTTGCCGATACAGTTAAGGTGTTGAAGTGTAGAGTATTAAAAAAAATAATAAAAAAAATAAACACAGAAAAAAACCCTAGCCGGCATTTTTGTGGGTGTGTGAACGATTGCAGTTTGATATCGATTGTGTGTGTGTATGTGTGTGTGTGTGGGTGCATCAAGTTGTTTCGTTTATTGAAAGCACCCTCTAGGGGATGAATGCACATATTATACGCCCGCGAATGGAGAACGTCAGCTAAAAGAATGAGTGTACTACGTCCGCATATGTGAAAGAGAGTGGTGGTGGTGGTGTGTTGTTTTTTTCTCCCCTTGTGGATGTGCCTGTATTGTTTGTGTGAGGCGGGAATGTGTTGAAAAGGTGGGTTATTTTGGCTTTCGTTTTATTTATTTTGTTTAGCTGTTGGTGAACATTAAGTTTGTCTGTTAGTTTGCTTATTTATTCGTTTGTTCATTTGCGCATTCTTTTATTTATTTGTTCATTCTTAAATCCGTTTGTTCGTACATTTGTATATTAATATTTCATTTGTTTATTCACTCCAATCCATTTGTCTTCATCGAGTTCGCTGGTAATGTTTATCATTCGTTCGTGGTTCATCTACACACTATGCTGGTCGCTTTGCCATTGGGTTTTTTTTTTTTTCAAATTTAGTATCAATCGGTGTATGTGTGCATCCGTGGATGCGTGTGCACATACACACATATATATAATAACATGAAAGAATATATATATATATCGATATAAAAGAATAAATAAATAAAAATAAAACACACACACACTCACACACACACATTTTGAGAGAGAGACAGAGACTGCTGAAAGACAGAGACATGGAGAAAGATAGACCGAGAGAGAGAGACAGACAGACAGACAGACAGACAGACAATGACAATTGATTTTAATATGTAAGCTTTACATCCCATCCACATAGGGAAGGAAATCAAAGCAATCGATATTGAACCCAAAACAGTTCACATAGCAAATCATCGTGATTGGAAAACATCTGAGAGAGAGAGAGAGAGAGAGAGAGAGAGAGAGAGAGAGGAGAGAGAGAGAGAGAGAGAGAGAGAGAGAGAGAGAGAGAGATCCCAGTTAGGTCACAGCCCCTTTATGAAGGGGATAAAAAAATAAAGAAGTTGCCAGTATACAGTTAGCCATTTAGTGTTTAATCTTCGCTGAAAATATTAATTACTGAATGAAAATTTATCATGTTCTAAAAATTCACACGGGGTTACCATTATCATATGCTTTTCAAATATACTGAAACATCGCTTAATTCTTAACGGTTTGCTCATGTACAGGTGATAGAAGTTGAACTAGCCTGACCATTGATAGGTAGTTCCAATATTATTATGTTTACAGAGGTGTTGTTGTTTTGTTGTTGTTTTTTTGGGGGGATGGGGGGAAGTGTCTTGAAGAGATGGACATTCCATAGCTACCTGTATTTTACCTTGTGCTGTCAATGTACACGAATTACGAACCAAGTTATGACTATGGTCCATTGCATGCATTTTTGTCATTTCGAATGTACAGCAATATCTGATACACTACATCTAGATCTGATTCTTGATAATACGTGAGTGTGTGTGTGTGTGTGTGTGTGTGTGTGTGTGTGGTGTGTGTGTGTGTGTGTGTGTGTGTGTGTGTGCGTGTGTGTGTGTGTGTGTGTGTGTGTGTGTGTGTGTGTGTGTGCGTGTGTGCGCGTGTGTGTGTGTGTGTGTGTGTTGTGTGTGTATGTGTGTGTGTGAGAGAGAGAGAGGAGGAGAGAGAGAGAGAGAGAGAGAGAGAGAGAGAGAGAGAGAGAGAGAGAGAGAGAGAGAGATTCTACTTCGAATGATTTATTCACTTCAGGCTACAACCCTTTATAAAGGGAACAGTGAATGATACATTGTTTATAAACTTACGAGTTGTGGCCCATCAACAATACAATTTGAAGAAAACAAAAATTTTATAAATCACCAGTCTCCTTGTACTTAAATATCATATGAATATATAAAGACACAACTTTGCACACTATTCACACTTGAACATGATAGTAACAAAGCCTGTTGAATCAAGTTTGGGGTTTCGAAAATATTTTGATTAAAAATACTTCTCTTATAATTAAATAGTTTTGCGTACTTCGAATTCAAGGACAAAATATATTTCATCCTCTCCAGATGGGTACAACAATGAAAAACCAGATCGGTGTCTTTATCCTTTGTAAGTCAGGGTGTACCAGCCTGATAAGTCTGAACTTGATGGCTATGTATTTCACAATTCTACCTGTATCGTATGGTACTCAAATCCTTCTCTATAGCTTAAGCTTTTCTTTTCTATTGATATGACCCTCCCAAAACTGCCATACACAATCTATCATCCTTTTTTTTAATGTATAAGTACTTAAGAAAAGCAGTTTCGCAACCCAGTCTTTCTTATTCAGTCATGTCTTATTTGGAAAGATAAAAACGCACTTTAGAAAGTCTTCTTCTGAAATTTTCAGAGGTGACATATATGTCCTGTGTGGTCGGTGGGGCTATAAACAACATGATTGGATTGGATTTGTACATTAGAAACCCAGTTATCTTTTGTCTCTTTCATAAAAAAACCTATAACAATTATTGACCAGCTTTATGTGGGAATTGTAGTCATTCATTTTAGTATTCTTAAATTAAAGCAGTTAATCATAGCCTATCAAGACTCCATATTTCTGAACCGCACTGCACGAAGAGTTGTACCCAGAATGTTTTTTAAAGTTGTATTGTGTTTAATTGTATTGTATTGTTGTGCATTGTACATTATACTGCTTTCAGTCACAACAGATTTCTATGTATGTGTGAAATTCGGGCTCCTCTCCCAGGGGAGAGAGCCAGTTTCGCCACAAGAGCGCGCCATCCATTAAAAAAAAATTCTATCTTCCTGCAGCTGTCTTCTTGTGAAGTTCTTTTCCTCATCAGAGTAGATTTTTTTCCTACAGGACTTTGCTGTATGCCAGGACAACAGCCGATGGGTTCTTTGACCTGCGCTGAAAGTGTGAGCACACGGGACCTCAGTTTATCATCTCATTCATCAAGATTTACAAAACTGCATACACACGGGGACTGGATGTAAAAAAAGCACACGAGTGCTTATTCCATTATCCTCGGTATAAAAGAATAGATAAATCAATCAATAATCAATCAATCAATAAATCAACAATCATAACAATCTCATCCGAAAGACTACCATCCATGCCTCGACTGTTATAGAATAAGAACACGAGCATGTCACATTATTAGATATGGTTTTTTGTGGTATTCCAAGCATTGAAGCGCAACTTTTTAATCAGCCATATTATTATTATGATCATCGTTATCATATAGTAGTAGTAGTAAGTAGTAGTAGATAGTAGTATAGAGTATAGTTAGTAGTAGTATAGTAGAAGTGTAGTAGTAGTAGTAGTAAGTAGTAGTAGTAGTAGTAGTAATAGTAGTAGTATAGTAGTAGTAGTAGTAGTAGTAGTGTTATCATTATCATCATCATCATCATCATCATCATATTACTATAATTATTATTATCATCATTGTTTTTATTATTATTATTGGTGGGTGGTGGTGTTATTGCTATCATCA
>CM060327.1:56764763-56774763 GCA_030674155.1 Stramonita haemastoma | reverse complement strand
ACAGCAGCAGTAATAGATAGATAGCCTAGGTCTTATCTTTAAGAGACGGAAATGGTGGTAAAAGGAGTCGAGTATATTCAGGTAAGGTAAGAAGGGCGAAAACAAGGTGTGGGAGGTTTTGAAACTGTGCGTAGAAAGGTAGAGAGGGAGAGAAGAGAGAGGGGAGAGAGAGAGAGGGGGGGGGAGAGAGGAGGGGGAGAGAGAGAGAGAGAGAGAGAGAGAGAGAGAGAGAGAGAGAGGAGGAGAGAGAGAGAGAGAGAGAGATGAGAGAGAGAGAGAGAGAGAGAGATTCTTTTATATCTAGGATAACAGAATAAGCAATCATGTGCTTTTTTTCATCCGGTCCCCGTGTGTATGCAGTTTTGTAAATTCATTGTTCCATCTGTATCACCCACGGCGCAGGTCACACGTGGCCTCTTTACAAAGCGGACCGAGGATTTACGGTGGTGCGGATGTCAGCATGATGTTCGCCAGGGGCCGTAAAGTTCCTCCGAAGGACTGAGGGGGTGGAGTCAGACTATTGCTCAGAGAAATTTCTGACACAGGACTCGAACCGGTCCCCCAAATTGCCAGCGCAAGTTCTGACAAGGTACGTGAGGAGAGAGAGAGAGAGAGAGAGAGAGGAGAGAGAGAGAGAGGAGAGAGAGAGAGAGAGGAGAGAGAGAGGTCAAGTCAAATTCTTTTATTCGATGATAATTTAATGAAAAACACTTATGTGCTTTTATTTACATCCAGTCCCCGCCCTAATTGGAATAAGATCAAGATAAAGAGAGAGAGACGAGAGAGAGGCGCCAGGATGGGTGTATCTCACTGGTTTGCAGAAAAACAAAGTTTGTGTAAAAAAATGATATGTTCTTAATAATAATAATAATAATAATACATGGAATTTGTATAGCGCTATATCTTGTAAAACAAATCAAAGCGCTTGCATTCGACCAACACAACACACAATTAACAACATTTACAGTTTTAACAAATTCGAATGTACACACACACACTCACGCACGCACGCACGCAAGCACGCAACACGCGCGCGGGCACACACACCTACAAACGTTATGCACTTTGGCAGGTGGATGTTGAGGCAGGGACAGGTAAGATGTGGAAGCGGAAAAGGAGTTTCTTCTGTGAAGAAACTTAAGTTTCAACCAACGAAGACTTGCAATCATAATTATTACCATTCAGGCAATTCTTTACCTATTAGTCATGTAGGCAGCAATTCTTGAACAAATTAGTATCGCGACTTTAAACTAGAACAACAGGAGGTGGAGAGAGAGAGAGAGAGAGAGAGAGAGAGAGAGAGAGAGAGAGGAGAGAGAGAGAGGAGAGAGAGAGAGAGAGGAGAGAGAGAGAGGAGAGAGAGGAGAGAGAGAGAGAGAGAGAATGAATGAATGAATGAATGAATGAATGAATAATCTTTATTTTTCGAGGGTTACAGAGTAAGTATTACATACTTTTTTTCATCCGGCCCTTGCCCTGATCAGGGAATAAAACTAAGAAACCCCCCTCCCTACCCCTACAAACCAGCTTGACCAACATCAGTTCAACCTATATTTTAAGGAAGATGATGATTTACATTCAACAAAAGCGTAATCTCTGACTGGTTACACTGATAATTATTTGAACAAAAGAAACAGTTAACAGAGTTAGAGAAAGAGACAGAGAGAGAGAGAGAGAGGGAGAGAGAGAGAGAGAGGAGAGAGAGGAGAGAGAGAGAGAGAGAGAGAGAGAGAGAGAGAGAGAGAGAGGGAGAGAGAGAGAGAGAGAGAGAGAGAACTCGGAACTTGTTAAATGTACATCGGCGATTGGGCCATTACACAATGCAAAAAGAGGAAAATGACACTTTTCATAACACGAGACCCATCATGTTTCCTACATACTCCAAAGCTTGTTATCAATACGTGCATCAGAGTAAACTCAAATCATTGATTCACCGCCATCCCCTTGTGACAGTATATAAAACATGTAAGAAGACATCAATGACTGACATTTACAGTAACAATTCTGTGTAGTACACATCATAATGAAGCAGGCCATCCATTATTGTCAATAGTAATAATAATTATGAAATACATTTCTTCCATTGAATGGATCAAAATACCTTTGCAGACTGTTTACGTTGAATGTCACGTTATTTACAGTTCTCGCCAGACAACAGAGACAGAGCACAAGAAAGAAACAGACAAACGGAGACGCCAGAGAGACAGACAAAGACACAGACAGTGAGATGAGACATGAGGACACAACAAGACAGGAGGACAGTGGAGCAGGACAGAGACACCCGGACAGAGGAACGAAACGAGAAAAGGACAGGGCACCAAGAGATTCGGATTGGGCACACGGGTGATTTTCATAACGTTTAGTTTATAGGTCTTGCCCCTCATGAAGGGGTCCACTTCAGAACAACGGAGAAAAAATTAAACAGTGAGGGTTTATTCAAGGGAGACAAACACACAGCAGACAGACAGAAGACAGACGAACAGAGAGACAGAAGAAAAAAGACAGACGAACAGGAAGACAGAGACACAACAGCAGACAGACACAGACAGACAAGACAGACGAACGGAGGACAGGACAGAAAAAAGAGTAAGAACAGAAGACAGAACGGAGACAAAAAAACAGGGACAAGCAGACAGACAAGACTGACAACCGAAGACAGACGGACAGACAGACAGACAGACAGAAAGACTAACGAACAAAAAGACAGAGAGACTCAAAGACCTCGTTAAGTACGGGAAATATTGAAAACAGTCATGAATACAAGTTGGAACTAGATAGATACTTTCGACGTGAACCCCCCTCCTCCCACCCCACCCCCAACTAGTTGTGATTTATTGTAAACCTACAGACGAGGTACAGCGCGATCAATGAATGGTACCGTAGCTTCGAACCAACGGAGTTAACTTTTGGTGGCATTTTGGTTTTGTTTTTGGTGGCAGGTTTATTTGGTGGGGAATTTTTTTTTGTTGTTTGCGGTGTTTTGTTTTGTTTTGTTTTGTTTTGTTTTGTTGTTGGTTTGTTTGGGTTTGTGTTTTTTTGTGTGTTTTTTTTTGGGGGGGGGATTTTTTTTGTGTGTGTGCCGAAAGTACTTTGGCATCAGCACTGATCTGGGTGACTATTTTGTTGAAGGGTAGAATCTAAACTACATTGGGGTGTGTGGGTGGGGTGTCTATGGGGTTTTTGCTTTTGTTTTGTTTTGGTGTGTGAATGTGTGTGTGAGAGGGATGGGGGGTGTAAGTGTGTTTGTGTGTATGTGTGTGTAGTGTGTTTGTGTTTGTGTGTGTGTGTGGTGTGTTTGTGTGTGTGTGTTTCCTTTATTTGTGTTTCTTTGGGGATAGGGACAGACATGGAAACATGACAATACAACCTGAACAAAGGGGGGGGGAGAAAAGAGAGACAGAAGAAGAAGACAGACAGACAGAACGACAACGCACGCACGCACGAGCACACACGCACGCACGCACGACAGAGAGAGGAGGAGAGAGAGAGAGAGAGAGAGAGAGAGAGAGAGAGAGGAGAGAGAGAGAGAGAGAGAGAGAGAGAGAGAGAGAGAGAGAGAAGTCAGCAATACTCTTTAATTTGAGGAGAATACGTAAACACAAAAGTGGTTATTTTGTTTCTTTCCCTTGTTTCTATTTTTATTTGTTTCTTTCCTTTTTTGTACCTTCTCGCTTTATTTCTTTTTTCCTTCGTTTTCTTAATACACAAGTCCTCACCCTCGTTAAGGAATTCTAATTCACTTTTTAAAAAAAACTGCTACATACAAACGTACATTTATGACCAAAAAAAAAACAAACCTGACAAGTTTTTCACCTGGAAAAACACAAACATCAAACCTTGTTCATTAGAACAGTATTACTTTGGAAGAGAATCACAAGGAGAAGAAAGATCTCCAGACAGACAGGGAAAGATAGACAGACAAACAGCGTGCAGAGACTCACAGATCTTTGTCTCTAAAGCCCAGATTGGATACAACTTTTTGAAGAGAGAAAAAAAAACCCGCAATTTCAACCATTTTTCGTGAGCAAAAAGATAATGGGTGTAGGGTAATAGATACTGTTTCATTTCCAGTGTACAAATCAGCCTGTCTGCCACAGACAACAATAAAGAATTGAAGGTAAGAAGGGGGGAAGAGAGAGAAAGAAGAGAGAGAGAGGGGGGAGAGGGAGAGAGAGAGAGAGAGAGAGAGAGAGAGAGAGAGAGAGAGAGAGAGAGAGAGAGAGAGAGAGAGAGAGAGAGAGAGAGAGAGAGAGAGAGAGAGAGAGAGAGAGAGAGAGAGAGAGGAGAGAGAGAGAGAGAGAGAGAGAGGAGAGAGAGAGAGAGAGAGAATAAATGAATGATCTTTATTTTTCAAGGGTTACAGAGTAAGCATCACATACTTTTTTTCATCCGGCCCTTGCCCTGATCAGGGAATAAAGCTAAAAAAAACCCTCCCTACTCCTACATACCAATATTACCAACAACAACAAAAAACCCACAGAGAGAGAGAGAGAGAAGACTTCAGACTTCAGACTTCAGACTTCTATGGTTTATCCATGTAAGGCCACAGCCCCATATGAAGGGTGCAGAAAAAAAACAAACATATATTTATACCAAATGCAAAACAGCACACATTACATCGATATCAATCACAAGATAACCTAGGACGTAAGTTTTTTTCTCGAAACTGAAAAGCCTTACATAAAAACAGAGCCAGATTTTGAACAATTTTATCATGGACCGATGACATCAGCTAACCTAAGCTGAATAAGCAAGGACAGGCATAGAATTTCTGAGGAATGAATTTTATACGTTAATTATCAGCCTGTTAGGAAGAGACAAAAATGAAGACTGACAGGTAGGGGAGACAGACAGACAAACAGACAGACAGAGAGAGAGAGAGACAGAGACAGACAGACAGAGATAGAGAGAGAAGGGGGCAGGGATGTATGAGGATTTACTCAGTAACACAATAGAGGCAAGAGACAGCAGACAGAGAGACAACAAACAGCAGGCAGGCAGGCAGGCAGACAGGCACAATGCACACGTCCCATTGGCACTTGGAAGACCAGGGGAAAAAAAGAGGACAAAAGAAATTTAACATAAAAATTATTCGATTGGAAGAGCGAACACTGGGTAAAAGCAGATTTGACATTTTCGACATGGAAATCTCAGATGAACTGAATACTCGTATCGTCTTTATGACTACGAACAAAATCATGCGGTGGGTTTTTTCTCTTTTCTCTCTTCCCTAAAATATGCATTGGCATCAGGATTAATTGGTCTTTAGAAGTTCAGAATGACATGGGAATTCGTATTTGGCATTTCTCTTTTTCAGATTTTGCAGTAATTTTTAATTCAAATCGTGGCAGACGGTTGTTCATGGGTTATTTTAACAAAGTAGTGACAGGGGAGTTAAGAAACGGGAGTTATTGCCGTTTTCTCCCCCCCCCCCCCCAATCTTTTATTTCGAGGATAATGAAATAAGCACTTATATGCTTTATTTACATCCAGTGCCCGTGTGTATGCAGTTTTGTAAATTTTGTCATCCCTTCCCACAGGCACACAATGGTCTACTCTTCCAAAAAACGGAACGGGTTTTAACGTATGTGCAAGATGTTCTGCGTGCGTTCGCACTCGGGACTTCGGTTCATAGTCTCATCCAAAGAACTTTATGAGAGACGAAGAGGAAGGAAAGGATAGAGAGAGAAGAAAAGAGGGACAGACAGACAGACAGACAGACAGACAGACAGACAGACAGACAGACAGACAGACAGAGGGAGACAGGGACACAGAGAGACATACACACAGACATAGAAAGTCAGCAGACAGACAGACAAACATTTTTTTTTTCAATTTATTCTTTTATATCGAGGATAATGGAATAAGCACTCGTGTTTTTTTTACATCCAGTCCCCGTGTGTATGCAGCTTTTTGTAAATCATGTCATCTGTTCTCACCGGCACACAATGGCCTACTCTTACGAAATGCGGAACAGGATTTAACGTGTGTGCAAGATGTTCTGCGTGCGTTCGCACACGGGGCCTCGGTCTGTAGTCTCATCCTAAGGACTAGGGATTGAGACATCAAGAAAGAGAGGTAGGCCTAGAGAGTAACAGAGAATGACATGAATTCATGATCACTTGACGGACGCCATAGCCGAGTGGTTAAACCCGTTGCACTACAATCTCATGGGTCCACGACGTCGTGGGCTCGAATCTCGGCGGCGTCTGGTGAATTAAGGGTGGCAATTTTTACCATCTCCCAGGTCAACTTCAAGTGCAGACCTGCCAGTGCATTCATTCCCTTCGAGTAAATACGCGAGCAGAAGATCAAATATGCACGTTAAAGATACCTTAGTTCATGTCAGCGTTGAGTGGGTCACGAAAACTCGAACATATTCCGCATACATCCCCGAAGTCGGAATGCGGCTACCTTCATGGTGGGCGAAAACGGTCGCATGCGTAAAATTGGTGAGCCTCGGGAATTGTAGTCGAGGAACGGGAAAAAATATCACTTAATTAGAAATGGTAATATAGCATTCACATACTCGCATGCAATGCGAACAACATCAATTCCTGCAGAATCTAAGCAGTCAGTCTCAAAGAATAAAAGTCACCCACATTCAAGAATAAAGAAAAAAAGGTTTCGAGTTAAAGGACTAAGAAAAAAATGAAGACCTAAAAGAAGAATGAGAGACTTATTCCATTAGTAATTTGGCACAAAAATCAAGGTCGTTCAGTTTAAGTGATATGGCCGTATCAGATCCCAAAAGTTAAAATCTGAGCGAATATCGTCTACACTTGCTTTTGTACAGGTAAAGAGTGGAAGTGAACGTTTTCTTCTTCTTCTTCTCTTCTTCTTCTTCTTCTTCTTCTTCTTCTTCTTCTTCTTCTTTTTCTTCTTCTTCTTCTTCTTCTTCTTCTTCTTCTTCTTCTCTTCTTCTTCTTCTTCTCCTTCTTCAAATTCAAATTCAAATTCAAAATACTTTATTATCTCTAAAACAGAGAAATTTCGGTGGGTTACAAGCGTTCTTCTTCTTTCTTCTTCTTCTTCTTTCTTCTTCTTCGTCGTGGTCGTCGTCGCCGTCGAACATTCAGACAGCAATATTGTTGTCTGTTATGTAAATGAAAGTGCGATGCGCTGCCCCAGCGCATCCGACCGGCGTGGGAGATAATTACTATCTTTTAAGTCTTTCTGGAGAGAGAAAAAAGAAGGCAGTAGAATGAACCCAGAAGACAGAAAATGAACAAGAAGGAGGGTAACAGGGGGAAAAGGAACAAAACAGAAATACAGGAGAAGGATAGAAAAGAGGGAATTCCAAGCACTGAATTTCCGAAAGGTGGGGATGCTGTAGTCCCACGGGTAGGTAGGTAGAGAGGATCGAGAGAAAGAGAAATAAAGAATGAATAGAAACGGATGTATATCTGTACCTAGAAGAACACCTGCATAATATATTGTTTTAAAGTCTGCCATTATTCTGTTTTTGTTTGCATCGAGAGATTAGAAGTTAACGATAACAATGAAATCGAGAATTCTTGTAGCAGAAAACAGACGACGATTCTCTCTTCTTTTTTTTTCTTTTTTTTTTTTGGGGGGGGGGGTAATATGGAATCACAAAGTTTCGCTTAAAAGAGATCGAGCAAGCGTACAACAGAGAGAAAGGTGGAAAGAGAGAGATAGAGCAAGGCAAGGCAAGTTCTTTTATTTCGAGGATAATGAATAAGCACTCGTGTACTTTTTTACATCCAGTCCCCGCCCTTATCATGGCTAAGATCAGTATAAAAAAACAACTAAACAACAACAATAATAATGATCCAAATACCGAGCAAAAAAAACATACCAAGCAGCAAACAACAGACAACAAATAAGACAGAAATACAATTAAAAGGTGTTGTGTTTTTTTTTAATGCACTCATTCAGAAACGAAAATAAGAAGTAAGAATCAAATGATTATTTTGATTTTTTTTTAAGTGCTAATAATTAAAGAGCAAACAAGAGAATATAATGAAGTAAACAACTGATAACATCAATCCACCACCATCTATCAACAAAACAAGTCATATAAATCATAACATTTTGATAAAAGGTGAGAAAAAATAATACACACACACACACACACACACACACACACACACACACACACACACACACACACACACACACACACACACAGGTTCGCGCGCATATCATCAATAAACTTCATTCTAAAGGAAATGTATGCCTTCAATTTTAAATAAAAACATGTAACGGAACCCAATAGAAATCTATCCGCTGTAAGGCACATATTTTGGGGCATATATATTCTAATACCTTAATCTTATGATTATGGTCAAAAAAGCTTACTTAAAAGGATCAATGATTAAAAGTTTACACAAAATCGATAACATTCAACACACGTGATTATTAAAATAATACAAAACATGAATAGAACATTTCTCAATATCGATAGTAAACATGTTTAGACAATAGGTGACACATTCAGAGAGAGAAACAGAGAGACAGAGAGAGAAACAGACGACAGACAGACAGACAGACAGACAGACAGACAGACGAGCAGGCAGCAGGCAGCACAGACGGACAGACAGGAACAGAAGGGAAACAAAGGCACAGAAAAAAGACCAACGCACACCTCTCTGGGATAGCCTATGGTTAGAACATTGCGCTCGCAATTTGACGACCCAGGTTCAATTACCGTTCGAGGGGATTTTTCCCCTGGAGTTAACATCAGTGCTGACTCCACTATCCCCAAAAGTTCTTCGGATGAGACTATAGATCGAGGCCCCGTGTGCAAACGCACGCAGAACATTTTGCGCACCCTTAAATCCTGTTCCGCATTTCGAAAGAGTAGGGCATTGTGTGCCGGTGGGAACAGATGACAAAATTTACAAAACTGCATACACACGGGGACTAGATCTAAAAAAGCACATGAGTGCTTATTCCCTTATCATTGTAAAATCTCTCTCTCTCTCTCTCTCTCTCTCTCTCTCTCTCTCTCTCTCTCTCTCTCTCTCTCTCTCTCTCTCTCTCTCTCTCTCTCTCTCTCTCTCTCTCTACCCACCCACATTCACTCCCACACACCCACGCATATACACACACGCGCGCGCGCGCGCGCGCGGGAGCACACACAAAGTAAACAGACAGGCAGACAGACCGATGACAGATAGATAGAGAAGCCGAAAGAGCTGACGAAGACAATTGATCAGACTATTATGTCACTCCTCTGCATCTATCGATCATGTTAGTGTGTGTGTGTGTGTTGTGTGTGTGTGTGTGTAGTTGTGTGTGTGTGTGTGTGTGTGTGTTGTGTGTGTGGTGTTGTGTGTGTGTGTTGTTGTGGTGGTTGTCTGTGCGTGTGTGTGTGTCTGTGCGTGTGTGTGTGTCTGTGCGTGTGTGTCTGTGTGTGTCATTTGGAATTTTGCGGTTAACTCGTGCTTGGCCTTTTTGGCTTTTTCATTTGTCTCCTTCCCACGTATGTTTAGCTCCTGATGTCTCTCCCAGATATGGAGAGAGAGGGAGAGGGAACACCCACTGACTGACTCAGGCAAAGTAAGATATCCGTTTTATAAAGGTCAACAATTAGGATGATCTGTCATTCCTTCTTTCTTCTTCTTCTTCTTCTTCTTCTTCTTCTTCTTCTTCTTCTTCTTCTTCTTTCTTCTTCTTCTTTTTAATGTTTTCTTTAGATTCTTCTTCATCTTCAAATTCTTCTGTAAATTCTTCTTCAAATTCTTCTTCAAATTAATCTTTTCCTCCTCCTCCTCCTCCTCCCTCCTCCTCCTCCTCCTCTTCCTCTTCTTCTTCTTCTTCTTCTTCCTTCCTTCTTCTTCTTTCTTCTTCTTCTTCTTCTTCTTCTTCTTTGCATTTTTTTTTCGCATCTCTTCGCATTCTTCATCTTTGCATTCTTCTTCTCCCTGAGGCTGTTCGGCTGTAGGTTTTATTTCATTTTAATCTATTTTATTCTTTTCTTTCGATGATAACGGAATAAGCACTCGTGGGTTTTTGTTGTTGTTGTTGTTTG
>CM060327.1:56752263-56759763 GCA_030674155.1 Stramonita haemastoma | reverse complement strand
ATGATTTTTTTTGTTTGTGATTCTTTGCTTGTTTGGGTTGTTTTTTTGTTTGTTTGTTTTTGGTGGGGGGGGCTAGACTTGCAGGAAACTAGAAACTAGAATAGGTCTAGAAAACTTTTGCAGGAAATATTTTAACGTCTGCTAGAATGGGGTTTTTGTCTGTTTGTTTTTGTTGTTGTTTGTTTTGAGGGGGGGGGGGGTGTTGTTTGTTTTCTTTCGGGGGGGGGGGGGGGGGAGGCCAGTGCAGAGAAAGTAGAATGGTGTCCAGCGGCAGTCTGTGTCTCCTTTCATTAGTGGTAATTGTTGTGATCATTATCATCTTTCAGACAGTGTAACAGGAAGAACTATTCATAACTCAGCTCAGAAACTAGGACAGAGACATGAATTTTATCTGCTACCCACGACTTGTGTGCGCTGAAGGAAGGGTGGGAGGGGTAGAGGAGGGAGTTGGAGTGTTATATTTTCGTCGACAGTGTTTCCGGGAAGGGGAGGGATTTTTATTGTGTTTTTTTTCTCCCTTTATTTCGGGATTTTTTGTTTAAAATTGCAGGAAAGAAAGTTGGGGTATTTCTTTCTTATCTGCGTCAACATTTTCATCTCCTTTTCTGTTCCATTATTTTATTTTTGTTTGTTTGTGTGTGTGTGTGTGTGTGTGTGTGTGTGTGTGTGTGTGTGTGTGTGTGTGTGTGTGTGTGTGTTGTGTGTGTGTGTGTGTGTGTGTGTGCGGGTGTGTGTGTGTCGGTGGGAGAGGTAGGTTGTTTTTTTTAAAACAGTAAGAACACATTTCAAAAGGACAGAAAAAAGAGCTGCTGACAGAATTTTGAGATGCGTCTATTTTATCAAACATGAAAGTTTGCCGCCGTTGAGGTTTTTTCTGTTGTTTTTTTTTTAACTTTCGTTCGTTTCTTTTCTAAGGATGAATTTAAGATGGCTTCTACTTGGAGACATTCCTGGCAAGTTTTTGGTTAGTGAGTGATGATAGATAGCAAGCATGGCCCTCTGCCGTATGTCTACCTACCAGCGCAGCTATTGTCGGCGTGTGGTATCTTCTAAACCTTCTGCTTGTTTTCCAGGTAAGCCCATTATGCCGCCACTTTTGTCACATGGTCATTTTGTTTTGTCGCTTGTCATGTGCGGCTAAGCTTGCTCTGCACTTAAGATCTTGCTGATCACAATCGTGAATGAGATGAAACAACAGTAAGAGTTTGAACTGTCGGATCGTCAGACAGGCCACAGAACAAAGAGGAGGAACAACAGGCAAGTTAGTTCTGCCTTGAAACATCTTTGAAAAGCTGAAAAGTACGAAGAAGAGCTCTTTTACTACCTTGGTGTTTATTTTTTTGTTAAATCTAATCTTTTTTATATGAGGATAATGGAATAAGCACTCATGTGCTTTTTTTTACATCCAGTCCGCGTGTGTATGCAGATTTGTATTTTTGTATTTTTTTTTAATGTTATCTGTTCCCACCGGCACACGATGGCCTACTCTTACGAAAAACGGAACAGGATTTAACGTGTGCCAAGATGTTCTGTCGTGCGTTCGCACACGGGCCTCGGTTTATAGTCTCATCCGAAGGACTTTTGGGGGAGAGTGGAAGTCAAGCACTGATGTTAACTCTCCGAGAGAAAAATTCCCTCAAACGGGAATGAACCCGGGTCGTGAAATTGCGAGGTACAATATTCTGACCACTAGGCTCTCCCGTCCCCGTAGACTACAGCAAAGCCTTTGACGGTGTGATTCACGTGACAGCTCTTTCTACACAAAGATTGTAGTAAGATTATGGACTTTTCAAATACATCATCTCACTAATTTTTTTTTACCCTAGTGAAGACCAAAAAGGGAACTGTTTGATGTGGGCAGTACAATGTGAATTTTTTCAATCACCTTGAAAGGGGGGTTAGACAAAGATACATCATCTCACCTCACATATTCAGCAAGAGAGTCTGATACTGAAGACACGGCATCAAGATAGGTGGCAGAACATACCAAATTTGTACTATGACTTGGCACCACTAGCCTAGTAACTTTACCAGCGTAAAGAAATTGTACACAAAGTAGATCTATGCAACAGGACGAACTGGCTTCATGTTGCCAGAACCAATTGCCAGAGCATGAAATATAGATTGATTGAATTCCTTTGAAAAGGTCAAAACCTTTCAATATCTCGGCTCATTCAAAACAAATAGTGGATCATGTACCAAAGACATAAAAACAAATATACGCATTTCTAAAAAAAAACACAGAATAATACAACTAAACAACATCTAGAAAGATTGCTGCGTTCCCTACAATCTGAAAATAAAAATATAAAAAATTGAAAGGGCTACTATGGCCAATTTTGTCCACCATTGGCTTCAGTACAGTCCCGCAATCCACTCAGCTGTAAATGAGTACCTGCCCTCTTGAGGGTCAGGGAAGGAAGGTAAAGCAGCGAGGGAGAGGAGATGGGCGCCTCCCTCAATATGCTGGCCCCCTAGAGAGGCTGAGGTTTCTAACATCTCGCCCCACAACGACCACAAAGGTTATGGGACACCTTTACCTTTTTTTTTTTTATCCGACGCGCGTGGTAGTCAGAGGGATATATAAATTATAAGCGGGATGGGTGTTGGAAGTATGGATTAAGGTGTGAACTGGCCTGTGGTATGAAGGATCGACATTTTTATGTTACCATCTCCCATCCCACAATGTCAACTTCCCTGCAGACCCGCCAGTGCTTTGACGTGTACATGTGTGTGTGTGTGTGCTGCGTATGTGTGTGTGTGTGCGCGTGTGTGTGTGTGTCGGTGTGTGTGTGTGTGTGTGTCGTGGTGTGTGTGTGTGTGTGTGTGTGTGTGTGTGTGTGTGTGTGTGTGTGTGTGTGTGTGTGTGTGTCCGTGTGTGTGTGTGTGTGTGTGTGTCCGTGTCCGTGACGTGTGTGTGTTGTGTGTGTGTGTGTGTGTAGTGTAGTGGTGTGTGTGTGTGTGTGTGTTGTGTGTGTGTGTGTGTGTGTGTTGTGGTGTTGTGTCGGGGACTGGGGTGAGTTCCATTAGATCGGCCTTTCTTAATGCAGCATCTCGCTAATAACTGGCGACTGTCACTACTAAACCAGTACTGACAAACAAATTCTGAACACGGTTATGTTTCTGGTGGTTTCTGTACAACGACCAGACTATTAAAAGTATCGCAAACATATCACCATTGGCAAACCTTACAGCTGCAGCTGAGGCATTAAAACGATTTTTTTTTACTTGCCAAGGAATTTTTATTGGAAAAATAAGTGCTATTGTCAACATCTTTGATTTTATCTCGTAACTCCCTGTAAGGAGAAAACCATGAAGATAGTCATAGTCGTCATCTTTTGTTACTACTAACTGTCGCTCGGTAAAAATAGAAGGGAAAAGTCTGAGTTTAGAACTTGCCATGAAATACAATACTTACCTGTACTCTTTTTTTACTTGGGATGTGTCCCTTCTGCTCATAGTACTATTTGTATTGGGTCCCAACATTTTTTTCTTGAAACACAATACTTACCTGTAAGGTATCTACTTACTGGAAAGTTCTCGTCATGTTCCTAGTGTACTGCTTGTATTGAGTCAACTGTTTTCACGAAACACAATACTTGCCTGCAAGTAGTAGTAGTAGTAGTAGGCACCCATCAGTCTCGGAAGACTATGGAGTTGCGCTCTAGTCTTTAGAGCGCAAAGCCTGGGTAAGTAATTATGGAGGGCAAGCTGTTACCCATGCAGCAGACCCCCCTCTCCACGCCACTGGAATGGTCCATTGATTTGTTTTTGCAAGATATAGCGCTATATAAATTCCATGTATTTTATTATTATTATTCTTATTATTATTATTATTAAAAGGCAATCGCCTATACGAGTGGTTCCAGCACCGTCGCAGGAGCCGCCAGAACGTTGCCATATACAGCCCCGAGCCGCCCTGGGAACTCCAACTCCCCGATTTTTCCTCAGGGATGGTGTCTAAACACGACACCCGTGTGCATGCTGGGTTTTTAAAAAAAATAATTTTGTCATCCGCTCCTACCGGCACACAATGGCCTGCTCTTCCGAAAGACGGAACGGGGTTTTAACGTGTGCGCAAGATGTCCTGCGTGCGTTCGCACACGGGCCTCGGTTTATAGTCTCATCCGAAGAACTGCAATGTTATTTATTTAAGACGCTATAGCCAAGTGGTTAAGATCATTTTACTTCAGTGCCGTGTGTCCATGAAGTTTAATCTCGACGGTGCGTCTGATGAAATAAAGATGGGGATTTTTTTTGTTTCCTAGGCCAGCTTCAGGTACAGACATCTATCTATCTAGCTATCTATCACTTAGTCTGGCGACCGTGGGGGCACCCCTGAAGACTTGACAACCAGTCCCCTCCATTCCTCTCTCTGTTCTGCCTTTCTCAAAGTTTTGTTGAGTTCTAGGCCCGTCCATTCGCTGATGTTGTCCTCCCATCTCTACCTTGGTCTGCCTCTTTTTCTTCCTCCTTGGACAGTGCCTTGCAGTATTGTTTTTGCAAGTCCATTTGATCTTGTGACATGCCCGTACCATTTAAGTTTACGCTTCTTTACGATTGATAGAAGATTTTCTTAGGGACCAATGGTTTGCTGGATTCTGTTATGCACTTCTTCGTTGCTTATATGGTCTCTGTAGGAGATGCCAAGGAGTCTCCGGAAGCATCTCATCTCTACCGCCTGTACCGCCTGAGTACAGACATGCCAGTGCCTAAATTCCCTTCGCGTTTGTAGGTATTCAGACGATCAAGTATGCATGAAGGGAGTGATGTGTTCAGATTTATTTTCTTGATTAGGACTAAACGAGCTGCAGAGTTATTTTTGTGTACGTTGAAGGGAGTGGATGGATGGTGCTGGTAGACCAGCCAAAAAAGAATTACAGTAGTCCAAACGTGACAGAGTGAGCGATGTGACAAGCTTGGGTGTTGCATCAGTGGACAGATACTTGTGAATAGCGCCTATGTGGCGTAAAAGTGGTTGTGATGGACGAAGTTGACGTTTTGTCCCTATGAGCGTGGCTTTGGTTTTAATGGCATTTATCTGTAACTTTCTGAATCGTCCAGTTTTTTATATCTTGGAGACAGTGAGGCATATTTTGTTGAGAGGAAAGGCAGATTTTCAAAAGTAAAAATGCTTTCAAGCTGCCTATCATCAGCATAGAATAACGATCGATCTGATGGCGGTTTGTTATAAATTATGTGAAATTGAGGCAGTTTAGAGTGAAGAGAACAGGGCCCAGAACTGACCCATGTAGGACTCAACATTCCAGTTTGACATGTTTTGATTTAAAAAAATTCTTACAATAGCTGTCTGGAATTGGTTTGTGAGCTGACGACTAAACGAGTTAAATATTGTGCCATTAACACCAAACGTATTTTGAAGGCGAGAAAGAAGAATTGAGTGGTCAGTAGTGTCAAAGGCTGAAGACAAGTCATGACGCGTGAGAAGGTAATTTTGTCCTGTATCAGAAGCGAGTAGAATGGCATTTAAGGTGTTGACTAGTGTGGTTTCGGTGCTGTGGTTGGCGCCACAGGTAGACATGCGTTTAGCGACTTCTAATTATACTGTGCACATACTACTACATAAGTTGTGATAAACTACTTTGAACTTCCTGAACTGGTGACGGCATGCTAACCTACCGAAGTAGCGATTTTACAAATCGTTTTCTGTATCTGCAGGGAGAAGGCGTGGATCTACAGTCTCTAAGCTCCACTAGAGAAAATCAATCAGTACGTTTCTTTTTTTCTGAGGGTAATAGAAAAAGCAGAAAATAACTGTCGCTCAGAGAGAGGGAAGTGAAGTGGAAGAGAGAGAGAGAGGGGGGGAGAGAGACAGACAGAGAGACAGAGAGAGACCCGGACAGACAGACAGAGAGACTGAGAGAGAATGAATGATGAATGAATAATCTTTATTTTTCAATGGTAACAGAGTAAGTATTCACATACTTTATTTTCATCCGGCCTTTGCCCTGATAAGGAATAAGCAAAACGAAAAAACCCAAACACAAGCAAACAAAATACATTTAAAAAAATATCAACAGAAACAAAAGAACAGCAAAATCACCATCACCAACAATAAAAATTCAGCCGGAGAGAGAGAGAGAGAGAGAGAGAGAGAGAGAGAGAGAGAGAGAGAGAGAGAGAGAGAGAGAGAGAGAGAGAGAGAGAGATCTTTATTTGTCAAGGTTCACAAAATTAATAACCATTCACATAACCTACTTTTTTTTCAGAACAGAGAGAGAGAGAGGAGAGAGGAGAGAGAGAGAGAGAGAGAGAGCGCACAAGTACACACAGATCTGGAAGTTAGGCTGTTTTCGAATCGACAACCATTCAAGTTAAGGTCAGTATCAATCAAAACAAAAACAAACCACCACCCCAAAAAAGTCGGCTTTTATTTACCAATACTTTTTGCCGTAGTCGGCGCGCGCGGTACAGTACAAAAGCTTTCGGCATTTTATATCCCAAGATGAGAAGAAAGAACGTTGAACGCAATGCGGGGGTCATGAATATTCATCCCACTCCGTTGCACGCGTGGTTGAGTCAGTTGGCGGGGAGTGGTAGTATTCGGCCTGTAGAGGTGAGACGAAAAAAAACACACGGTTCACACCGCTCATTCATTCATTCACAAACCTCAGTACATTCACAAACCGCACGCGGTTTTAGGCCAGGCCTAGCCCAATATCCAGCCTATCGCGGCCGGCCAAGCCCGGAATCTAAAGTAGCAGACGACTTACTTTAGTGGGCAGACGACATAACACTTTTCAAGTTTCAGTCTACTTTTTCTTTGGTTTCTTTCCTGAAAGTTTTGTGGCTTTTTCTGTGCTGAAAAGTCACAGGAAGAGTTTTTTTTCTGTGTAGTAACTTTTCGTACTCTGTGTGTGTGATGAAAATTGATGTAACTGGAAAAAAACAACAAAACAACACAGTTACTAGGGGGAAACTCCTACTAAACCACATCTATGCATCTTCCGGCAGATTCGAACGGGGGCTTGTCACCGTTCACCCCTGCCGGGTCACCGCAAAGCATGGCCTCGGATTGCCTCACCGATGAAAGGAGCTTGGAGACTGTACTGAAAGATCATCCAGGTGGGGAGCTGATCAAAACTGGAAGTCCCAATTTCGTCTGCTCTGCCTTGCCGAGCCACTGGCGATCGAACAAAACTCTCCCCGTGACTTTCAAAGTCGTGTGTTTGGGAGAGATACAAGACGGGACCAAGGTTTCCATATCAGCTGGAAATGAGGAGAATTATTGCAGCGAAATGCGGAACTGTGTGGCCTATATGAAAAACAACGTGGCCAAATTCAACGATCTTCGATTCGTTGGAAGGAGTGGAAGGGGTAAGTGTTTTGTGGGTGTGTGTGTGTGTGTGTGTGTGTGTGTGTGTGTGTGTGTTGTGTGTGTGTGTTGTGTTGTGTTGTGTTGTGTGTTTGTGTGTGTTGTGTGTGTTGTGTTGTTGTTGTGTGTGTGTTATGTTGTGTTGTGTTTTTTATATGTGTGTG
>CM060327.1:56729763-56732263 GCA_030674155.1 Stramonita haemastoma | reverse complement strand
ATGTAGCATGCTTCTGCCGCAGTGAGCTTGAATTCTTCACTATTTTTTTTTTTGAGTCGCAATGTTCTGCGGGGATTTTTTTTTTATATTGCTTTGTTTGGGTGTGGGTTTTTTTGTTTTGTTTTGTTTTGTTGTTTGAATCAAGAATCAAGTGATGAACTCGTTCCACTGAACTAGTGCAATGGTCTAATTTGGTTTTGTAAGATGAACTTTTTACTCTATTATGGTGTACCAGCGCTTCGATTTTTGTTTCCTTTATTATGAGATTCAGTTCTCTGGAAAAATCCACATTTCGTCATGATCAGTGTTATTGTTATTGTTTTTTGTTGTTTTGTTATTATTATATTTTATTTAAAAATTATTATCAATATTATTATTATTATCATCACCATCATCACCATTGTCATCATCATCATCATCATTTATTTAGGTGGATCGGTGGTCTAGATGTAACGCGCCTTTCAAGAAAGCAAACACTCCGGGTCGAAGTGTCGGTGGTTTGAATCCCGTTTGGACCCGAAACTTTTCCCCCATCCATCAGACAATGAGTAGTGGTCTGGGCGCTAGTCTTTCAGATGAGACGATAAACCGAGGTCCGGTATGTTACACTTCATCATGTAGCGCTCGTAAAAGAACCCACGGCACCAAGAGTGGTGCTCTTTAGGCTTATGAGTTCGAAATGTTGGAAAAGTTTGAGAAAATCTGACAAAAACAAAACAGGAAAAAGGAAAAAGAAAAGAAGCTGTGGTGTTTGTTGGTGTGGTGTAGGTGCAGGATTGTGACACAAACTGTTGATATCATAATGATGGTGTAGGGCAGACAATGTTTTGACTGATGAAGTTTCTGTTTGACGTTTTGTCAGGGTCATGGAGGGTGCTTACCATACGCCCCTCCCCCCCCCCCCATCCCCTCCTCCTACAAACACACATCGACGATGAAGACACACTGATTCCTCTGTCTCTCTCTGTGTCTCTCTCTGTGTCTCTCTCTGTGTCTCTCTCTGTGTCTCTCTCTGTGTGTGTCCTCTCTCTCTCCTCTCTCTCTCTCTCTCTCTCTCTCTCTCTCTCTCTCTCATCTCTCTCTCTCTCTCTCTGTAACACCCGAGACCTCGGTTTATCGTCTCATCCGAGAAACTAGCACCGAGACCACCAATCATGGTCTAATGGATGGGGGCAGGGGGGTGGAGTTTCGGGCCCAAAACGAGGATCAAACCACCGCACTCATCCGGCCCAGACTTTTCACTTTCTTGGCAGGTGCCTTACCTCTAGACTATCGATCCACGTCGGACGTGGTGTTCCCGTAATCTATGCGGTCGTTAAGGAGCGAGGCGTCAGAGACCTCAGTTTCTCAGCTCAAGAAGTCAGCATATTTCATTGGGGGTGGCAACCCACCCATCTCCTCTCTCCCTCGCTGCTTTCCCTTCCCTGACCCTAAAGAGGACATAGGCACCCATTTATAGCCTGGGTGAACTGAGGCAGTGGGCGGAACGGGTGGGTGGGAGGGTGGGAACTTCACAATGGTTTGTTCCCATGAACTCTTTTTTTAGCTGTTTGAGAAACCAAAACCAAAACCAAAACAAACAGAAAAAGAAAGTATAGATAGATAGATAGATAGATAGATAGATAGATAGATAGATAGATAGATAGATAGATAGATAGATAGATAGATAGGTAGGTGGGTGGGTGGGTGGGTGGGTGGATGGATGGATGGATGGATGGATGGATGGATGGATGGATGGATGGATGGATGGATAGATAGATAGATAGGTGGATGGACTGGTGGACGGATGGATGGATGGATGGGTGGATGGATGGATGGATGGATGGATGGATGGACGGACGGACGGACGGACGGACGGATGGATGGACGGACGGACGGATGGATGGAGAATTATCGATAATAAGTAAATGACGTGTGTTATATTTTGTGTTGTGTGGTTGTTGCAGGCAAGAGTTTCACGCTGACGATCGCTGTGTTCACCAATCCTCCACAACTGGCCCTCTACCAGAAAGCCATCAAAGTCACCGTGGATGGGCCTAGGGAACCTCGCAACAAGACCAGTAAGGGAGAGAAAGAGAAGAAAGAGAGAGAGAGAGTGAGTGAGAAAGAGAAGAAAGAGAGAGAGAGTGAGTGAGAGTGAGAAAGAGAAGAAAGAGAGAGAGAGAAAAGAGAGAGAGAGAGTCAGTGAGAGAGAGAGAGAAGGACAAGAGAGAGAGAGAGACGGAGAGAGAGAGAAGGAGGGAGGGAGAGAGAGAGAGAGGGAGAGAGAGAAGAGCGCGCGCGAGAGAGAGAGAGAGGGCCAGAGAGAGAGAGAGAGTGAGAGAGAGAGAGAAAAAAAAATAGTGAGAGAGAAAGAGACAGAGACACAGCGGATGGATGGATGGACTGACAAACATATTGACGACTAAATGACAGACTGACATCCCCCCCCCTCCCCCCCCCCCTCTACCCTCTCTCTCTCTAGGTCCTCCTCTCTCTCCTCTCTCTCTCTCTCTCCTCC
>CM060327.1:56712414-56717414 GCA_030674155.1 Stramonita haemastoma | reverse complement strand
ATCTGCCTCTCAATTTCAACACGTGACCAAAGGCGACATCTAGGACTGGCCTTGACTTTGATGTGTTGTGAATGGGCTTAGGTCGTTTCCTTTTCGGTTGATGCGCAAAAGGAAAACAAGCATTGGCCTCTTTCGTTTAGGGGTTTAGGTGGGGGGGGGGGGGTTCCTCTAAGGTCTTAGACGGAGAGACAGGGTGGGGAATGGGGAGAGAGGGAGAGAGGATGTGGAGGGAGAGAGAGAGAGAGGGGGGTCGGGGGGGGGGGGGGGGGGAGAGAGAGAGAGAGAGAGAGAGAGAGAGAGAGGTGTGTGTGTGTGTGTGTGTGCATGCGTGGTGGTGTGGTGTGTGTGTGTGTGTGTGTGTGTGTGTGTGTGAGTGTGAGTGTGTGTGTGTGAGAGAGACAGAAAGAGTGTGTGTGAGTGTTAATGAAAGTGTGTGAGTAAGTGTGAAATTGTGTGTGAGTGTGTGTCTGTGTGTTCTCATGCATGCACAAGTAGAAATGTGTGTGTGCATGCGCGTGCTAGCGCACGTCCGTTCGCGTTTTCCAGCATGCATATTCTTGTACACGCGTTGGTGCATAGGTACATTGGTCCCAAGACATCTATGAATTAGCCTTAGTTAGAGCCATTTCAGTTTAACAGCAGAAATCTTATAAGCATAAAAAAAACCCTGATTTTTTTCCTAGTCATTTTCAACATTTAGTTTTTGATCTCATTTAGTACAGTTATCGTCAAAAATTAAGTTATATAAAATCTCAGACAAGCAAAAAATAACAAAAATGTCAATCTTGTTCAATTTCTTTAAAAAAAGATAAGCTTGTTTTTAAAAAAAATATCTTCTCTGTTTCTTTCAGGTCAGTTATACGCCCCTACCATCCGCCCCAGCGATGGACACGACCCCGCTCGCCACCCCCACCCTCACCCTCACCCTCACCGCTTCCACCATCCTCACCCTCACCCCCACCCCCACCACCACCCTCAACACCCTCGCCACACTCTCCGATCCCGACACATGCCACCACCACCGCCACCACCTGTAGCGGGTGACATTCCCCGCAATCCCGCGCCAGCCGTTCCGGAGGGATTCGGGGATCCCCAACCGCCCCTTCTGGAACTGGAACGTCTGCGTCGTGAAACTTCCACTGCGGCGACGACTTCGCCTACATCCACAAGCGTCGTTGTCGTAGGAGGAGGAGGAGGAGGAGATGAGCCGGTGGGAGCGAGGTTAAACAGCAATGATGGAGTCCATCCGTCACAGTTTACCGAATTGGATTCGCGTCATCCTACTCATTATCATCATCAGGAGATGCAGCAGCAGAGGCGACTGCGCGAGCCGTCAGAGATGGAGATGGAGGTGGAGGAGGGAAGACCAGCAGCGGTTGTTGTGTGTGTGAGGGAGGTGGAGGATTCGGATCTTCGGGGAGACGCTCCTTGCGCAGGTGAGGGGGGGGAGGAGGGAGAGAGAGGAGGGGAGAGGGAGGGAGAGAGAGAGGAGAGAGGGAGGGAGGGAGGGAGAGAGGGGAGAGAGAGAGAGAGAGAGAGGGGGGAGGGAGAGAGGAGGGAGAGAGAGAGAGAGAGGAAGGGGAGAGAGAGGGGGGGGAGAGAGAGGAGGGAGTGGGAGGAGAGAGAGGGAGAGAGGAGAGAGAGGAGAGAGAGACAGAGAGAGACAGAGAGAGACAGAGGGGCAGAGGATGGTCTGGTTATAATCTTTATGTATTCTCCCCTTTTTTCGTTTTCTTTATCTGCTTTTGATATAACCCATTTGTTGCATTGATGTTTACATTATTATTGGTTTGTGTACATTCTTTGTAAAAAAAAAATTTTAATGATCACAGTTATCATTCACTGCTGCATAATCATAATTATGCTTGCAGACGCAGTACTCACGAGGCTGGAGAGTTCTCCACGCGTGTGTGGACCTGTGGGGTTTGAACCCTCTCCCTTCAGCAAACATTTGCCCCACCGGTCCCCGCCCAGTCCTCACAAGGAACCCCTTGGGCCCCCAGCCCTGGAGTTCGACTCAGGTTGGTAACTTAGACCCTGAGTACGTAAAGCATTCATTGAAATATATATGATGATGTTTTGGCTTCTTTATGGGGACGGGAAGTACAGCTCAGTGGTCAGAGCGCTCGCTTTCCCCAGTCAAGTTAAGCAGCGTCAGCGTGGTTGCCAATTGGATGGGTGACCGTTTGCGCGCTTGGCTATCAGTACAGTTCCCCCAGTTCACCCAGCTGTAAATGGGTACCTGCCCTCTTTAGGGTCAGGGAAGGTAAAGCAGCGAGGGAGAGGAGATGGGCGCCGCCCTCAATATGCTGGCCCCTAGAGAAGCTGAGGTCTCTGATGCCTGCTCCCCTACGACCGCCTAGGTTAAGGGACACCTTTCCCTTGTACTTGTCTTTGATCAAAGCAAGCGTGTTTGTAATAATGTTTTATAAAAATGTATTTTCAAAATGTGACACTCTTTGAGGATGGTGGACGGTGGGTTGTTTTGTTTTTTTTCTTATGCTTTTGTTTTTATTAGTGTATTTTTTTGTTGTTTTGGTAGTGATGGTGGTGGTAGCTTTTTCTCTTTTTATATTTTTGTTTGTGGGGGGGTAGTTTGTGTTGTCTGTTTTTTTTTGGCTTTTATTTTTTTTTTGTTGTTGTGATTTTGGTTTGTTTGTTTTGTTTTTTTTTACATTTTTGGACTCTGAACATTTTTCTGTTTAAAAAAACACACAAAAAGAATGCAGAACAGCGACGTGAAGACCGTGACGAATGGACAGCAGCAGCAGCACCAACAACAACATCAACATCAACGTCAACGTCTTTTCCGCTAGCTACGCTTCCTCGGAGGGAGAATACCGCCCCCGCCACCTCCCGCCCGCTCCTTACCCCCACCACCACCACCCCCTTCCACGAACCCCCCTCCTCCTCCGCCCCTTTCTCCCCGACCCCCGAGGGGTCACCCCGTCCCTCACCCCCCTTCAGGAGATCTCAGGAGAACCCCGACGTCCCTCCCCCCCACTCTTCAACGCTCTCCCTCCCCCTCCCCTCCCCCAGGGGCGGATGACACGTACAGTGTGGATGCGCGTCAGTTCTGCTGTCCAGAGGGCGGCCCGTCACGCGCGAACGTGGCGACGTACGAGGGCCCTCTGCCTCTAGTGCTGCCCCGCTGCAGTCCTGAGCGTGCCGCCGGCGAGCCCCTGGAAGGTTCTTCTGCTTCTTCTTCCAGTTTTAACCGGTAAGAAAATGGAAGGGGGCAAGTGCCTTGCAGTGCTTCTTTTTGCAAGTCCTTTTGATCCTGTGACATGCCTATACCATTTCAGTTTACGCTTCTTTACGATTGATTGAAGATTTTCGTATGGACCAATGGTTTGCTGGATTCTGTTATGCACGTCTTCGTTGCTTATGTGGTCTCTGTAGGAGATGCCAAGGAGTCTCCGGAAGCATCTATCTCTACCAACTGTACTCTTCTCCCAAATCTGCAGTCAGGTCCATGATTCACAGGCATACAGGAATATGGATATGACAAGGGAGCGCATTAGTCTGATCTTGGAGCTGAGTGAGATACTTTTATCTTTCCAGATGGTGTTCAGTTTTGACAGTGCTGTTATTGTCTGTGCAATCCTGCATACTACCTCTGGCTTGGACCCTTGTCTGATACAACGGCTCCCAAGTACTTGAAGTTTTTAACTGTTTCCAGCTTCTTGTCATTGACCCTGATGTCAGTGCTGATGCCCTTGGCGTTATTGGTCATCAGTTTGGTCTTCTCTGCCCTGATTTCCATGCCGTATGTTTTAGAGGCCTTGTTCAGGTGTTCTGTTAGCTGGTAAGCTCTTAATCTGATCCTGCTAGTCCTCAATGTCATATGCGAAGCCGAGGTTTGTAATCGTTCTGCCACAATGCTGACCGATCCGTTTATGGTGTTCAGCCATGTTCATCATGCATCAGCCATGATTCTCTCAAGGAAGATGTTGTTGAAAGAGTGGGTGAGAGTAGACAGCCCTGCCTCACTCCAACTGTTGTTCGAAACCACTCTCCAATGTTGCTGTTGTAGTACACTGCACTGGTGACCTTGTTGTACAGCTTTTGATGACTCTGATCAGGTTTGCATTGATGCTGTACAAATTCATGGTTGCCCACAAAGCTGTATGCCCCACCTTGTCGTATGCCTTCTTAAAATCAATAAATTCATGGTAGAGGTCTTGTTGGTGTTGAAGGTACCGTTCACAGAGTATTCAGAGGTTGAATATCTGTTCAGCTGTGCTACGCCCTGCTCTGAAACCTGCTTGTGCCTCAGCAATGATGGTCTTCTGCTTGTGGCTTCAGTCTGTTCAATATAATCTTTAGGGTCAGGGAAGGTAAAGCAGCGAGGGAGAGGAGATAGGTGCGCCCTCAATGTGCTGGCCCCTGGAGAAGCTGAGGTCTTGATGCCTCGCTCGTTCTCCAGTGACTACATAGCTTATGGGAACACCATGACCAGTTCAGGGTAGGTTTATCGGGTTATTTGTTCAGGATAAAAGTGAAGCATATTAGTGTAGGTAGGGAAGCTACTTCAGTCTCTAAATCGGAAACGTCCCTGGGATTGAACTATAACCTCAACAACAAGAGAGAGTAAGAAATTGTGGATGGGTTGTTCTGGCTGGCTCCATGATTGGTGTGTGTGTATGTGTTTGTCTGTAGGGTTGTGTGGCTGTGAGTGAGAAAGACTACATGCACGTGTGGTGTGTGTGTGTGTGTGTGTGTGTGTGTGTGTGTGTGTGTGTGTTGTGTGTGTGTGTGTGTGCATGTGTGGTTGTGTGTGTGCTTGCGTGCGTGCGTTCCAGCGTGCGTGCGTATGAGTGGGTGCGTGTCTGCGTGCGCGTACACGTGCATGTGTTTACACGCGTGTATGTGTGCAGGTTCCAAGAGCCTGCACCCCCAGGAGCGCTGTTGTCGCGGAGCCAGCCCCTACCCTTACCCTTACCTTTACCCTTACCTCTCCCTTTACCCCCGTCACTCAGCAGCTCCAACCTGAGCAT
>CM060327.1:56704914-56707414 GCA_030674155.1 Stramonita haemastoma | reverse complement strand
TTGGCGAACACAAATTCACGTACACACACACACACACACACACACACACACACACACACACACACACACACACACACACACACACACACACAACACACGAGTGTATATATGCGCCGCGGGAAACTTTTAATTTTAGTTCTAAATAAGGGCATAGATACAGATCTTGTCAGCATCGCTTTTGTTTGTTTGTTTTGTTTTGTTTTTTTTAATCTCTTTTTGTTTTGAATTTCAATGTCTTTGATGATGATAATAAAATTTGTTACAGCCCCACTGAACAACAGTGTAGAATTTTGTTGTATGATTTATTCAGTTGTTGATGTGGATGTTTTTCTTTTTCCTTTTTTTCTGTAGCTGAACACGATACCTGTGTGCATGTGTTTTTGTTTTTTTTAACTGGTTTCAAAATTATTGGATACTTTACTTTTCATCAGTACACTTTTTTTTCTCTTAATTTTTCTTTTTCTTGTTTTAGGGTTTTTTGTCTACAGCCATAGTGTTTTATTGTGTAGGAGTTGTATTGGCAAAGCGCGTTATCTTGTGTTGTAAATAGATGATGCTTCGTTGTCTTTATTCATTCATTATTTTTGAGAAAGATGCTGATTTTTTTCCCCTTAACAAGTGTGATTGCTAGAGTGTGTGTGGTGTGTGTGTGTGTGTGTGTGGTGTGTGTGTGTGTGTGTGTGTGTGTGTGTGTGTGTGTGCTGGTGCTGAGTGCTTGGGTGTGTAGAGGAGAGAGGGGAGTGAGAGAGAGTGGAGAGAGAGAGAGAGAGAGGAGATGATGAGAGGAGAGAGGAGAGAGAGAGAGAGAGAGAGAGAGAGAGATATTTAGGCAAGGAAAGAGCACATGCTCATTTGTCTAAAATTTCAGGGTAGATTTTCTATTCTACAGTGCTTTCCAATGTGGTGGTAGAATGTATGGTTGTTGTTGTTGGTTTTCTGTCTCACATCATACTCTCTTTCCTTCCCTGCGCCCCCCCCCCCCCCCCCCCCCCCCCCCCCACTCTTCCTCAAAACACACACACACACACACACACACACATATATATATATAGAGAGAGAGAGAGACACACACACACACACACACACACACACACACACACACACACACACACACACACACACACACACACACACACACACACACACACACAACGGGAAAATAATATCCATATCGAAAATAACCGCCACGGAAAAAGATGTTTGACATATATCTATACCGAGACAAACTTGGAACGGAATCGTCAATCAACAGTACTACTGTTCAGCCAGTTAAGTTGTGTTTTCTCTCAGAGTAGAGGCATATCTTCACCCATGTACTTTGAAGGACCATAGCTCAGAAACTGAGCCACAGATCGACGTTATTCAAATTGCACATAACGCCAGAGACAATGTACTGTTTGTCTAAAATCACTTTTTAGTGGATAAACGTTAAAATGAAGACACACACATTGTACTGTATATCAGAAAACAAGAAGACTGAGAAACAATCACAATCCATTTTTTTTATAAGTCAAAATCTTGGGTAGTCAAATACTACCCACCTTAATTAATTGATTAATTAATTAATCGGCCTTAGTGGGCCAAAGATAGCCGTTTGTTTGATCTCAAGGCAACTTTGAAATGCCAACAGCATCATGCTGACTCCTGCAAAGCAGTATGACCATTAACTCATTTCTGTCATTCTGCTCTCTTCTTCTTCTTCTTCTTCTTCTTCTTCTTCTTCTTCTTCTTCTTCTTCTTCTTCTTCTTCTTCTTTCTTCTTTGCATTCTTTGCATTCTTCTTCTTCTTTGCCTTCTTCTTCTTTGCATTCTTCTTCTTCTTGGCATTCTTCTTCTTCTTCTTCGCATTCTTCTTCTACTTTCTTCTTCATCTTCTTTCTTCCCTTCTTCTTCTTCTTCTTCTTCTTCTTCGCAATTCTTCTTCTTCTTCTTCGCAATTCTTCTTCTTCTTCGCAATTCTTCTTCTTCGCAATTCTTCTTCTTCTTCGCAATTCTTCTTCTTCTTCGCAATTCTTCTTCTTCTTCTTCTTCTTTGTGGAGCCCTTAGGCAACAACTACTGTTGGCTGTCATATGAACGAAAATAATATTAGACTGCCCTTATTAAGCACCTGACAAGTGGGGCCCAGCCATCCGATTTTGGCATAGTTTGTTTTTTTTCTGTTGATATCTAACCTTACCTTTTATTCTTTATCCGTTTATGTAATAAACCCATTATTTTCAGTCAACATTTTTGGCATTTTAATTCTTATTATTATTTCTGTTGTCTTGATATCAGCAGAGAGTGCCTTTGTAACGCACGATTACGCAAGAGAAATGTTGCACGTGCGTGCATTTTCGGTACGGTATGACTGTCTCTGGCCTCTCGGGGGCCTGCGAGGGAGCAAAAGCCTGATGAGAAGGTGACAGATGTTACAAGTGTGATTGTATTTTTTGTACTTGTTTTTTTGTTTGTTTGTTGTTGTTGATGTTTTGTGGGGGAGGGGGTTTATGGTTTGGGGT
>CM060327.1:56679914-56697414 GCA_030674155.1 Stramonita haemastoma | reverse complement strand
ATTTACTATTTTTTGTTTGTTCTAAGTTGACACAGTCCTGAGATGTTTCATGTCAAAGGGGGGGTGGGTGTGCCCTGCAGTCTGCCCAACTTGATTGTCCAAAATAACCGTTTTTCTGACAGTTACGACCCATGCACTGAGCACGGAGCACCTCCCTCGCTGCCAAGTGAAATAATGATTGGGCCCTAGCCTAGCCTACTCCAAGAGTTATCTTTCTTTCCTCACTCACCAGCGTGTGATTGTTTTTATTTTATTTATTTATTCTTTTATATCGAGGATAACAGAATAAGCACTCATGTGCTTTTTTTCATCCGGTCCCCGAGTGTATGCAGTCCTGTAAATATTGTCATCTGTTCCCACCGGCACACGATGGCCTACTCTTACGAAAAACGGAACAGGATTTAACATGTGCGCAAGATGTTCTGCATGCAGTCACATACGGGGCCTCGGTTTAAAGTCTCATCCGAAGGACTTTTGGGGAGAGTGGAGTCAGCACTGATGTTACAAGTGTAACTAGCTCGTTCCGATTTATATTTTGTCATTGTTTACTATACCCATTTGCTGTGATATCTTGTGATCCTAATCAACGAGGAAAGGGGACTAAAAAGAAAAAAGAAAACATATCGTCGAAATAGATGGTCAAAACAAGGGGAAAATGACCCGAATTGACAAACACCATGCAGACCATTCAGATTCCCCTGACTCGTTGTAGTAACTTAAAAACTTATTGTCGTGAAATTAATTCATAATTGGAGAATTGTGTGCATAAAAATAGCTTTTATGGGAAATAAGAAATCCTAGGCTATCCAGGACATATTTCTAACATCAGTTATAAGTTGCCATTAAATTCTTGGAAGACGAAACTATTCTCAAAATGTGACTCTCCTGTACAGAGGGGAGCCACTATCTTGTGAACATATTCTTCTTCAACGTTCAGTTTTAAATTCAGTTTACAAAGAACCTAATGTTGAAATTCAGAGGGAACCATTTCAAGAACATAGTTTTGTGAAAAACAGTGATTACTAATGTTGATAGGATTATTTCCAAGTCTTTAATTAATATAAATATTTTTATAGTAGAGTTTTTCAACTTTTGTTTAACTTTTTTGTTTGTTTGGGATAATGGAATAAGCATTTGTGTGCTTTTTTTTACATCCAGTCCCCTTGTGTATGCAGTTTTGTCAGTTTTGCCATCCATTCCCACCAGCACACAATGGCCTACTCTTCCAAAAAGTGGAACAGGTTTTAGGGACCTCTGTTTATAGTCTCATCACCAAGTGTGAATCGACTTTAAATTGAACTTCAACAAGAACAAGAACAACAACAACGACAACAACACACACACACACACACACACACACATGTAAACAAAGAGAAAAGAAAAAGAAAGAAAAGGAACAAAATAGGCAAGTGTGCACTAAAAATACAAACAGTATTTAAGTGTTTATGTTTGCTAATGAATGGGTATTCAAGGAAATAGAATGCATTGTAACTAATTGAATGAAAAGTACACCACACCATACACATTTTTTCTCACTCAAAACTTACATTTATACAAAAAATTTAAAAAATGAATGCCATTTTTTTCAGCATTGCTTTATCTATGCCTATGAATCTTAAGATTTTAATCCAAAAGACTAAAACATAACTGAATGTTGTTCAAAACAAAATTTGGACTTCATCAGTGTGTGTGTGTGTGTGTGTGTGTTGTGTGTGTTTACATGCATGCAAGCATTTTTTGATGTCCATTGAAATGAAGTTTTAGTGAAAATAGCTTCAACTACAATTTAGATAATTATACAAATGGAACAACAACGGTCAAAACTGCTATGGTGATTTTTTTTTTTTTAATGTAATATCTTTCTCTCCTCAAAATCTGCTCTCGAATGGGGAAAAGTTGCACAAGACTGTCTCCAACCACCAATAATATTCATGATACTTGTCACCATGTATATGGGCTCATTTCTCCACTGAAAAAATAAAGTAAGATTACAAGTTCAAATGGTGTGTACACCATGATAGCATGAAGGAAGAAGGAGATAGCTCAGTGGTCAGAGCACTCGCTTTCCCCAAGCCAAGGTTAAGCAGCATTGTGTGTGGTCGCTAAGTAGATGGATGACTCTTCTTACACCTTGGCTTCAGTACAGTCCCCCAGTCCACCCAGCTGTAAATGATTACCTCTTTACAGTCAGGGAAGGTAAAGCAGCGAGGGAGAGGAGATGGGCACCGCCCTCAATATGATGGTCCCTGGAGAAACTGAGGTCCATGATGCCTTGCTCCCCTATGACCACATAGGTTATGGGACACCATTACCTTGTACCTTTAAATTATAAATCTACAGAAGTAACGGACATCTCCAGAAAAAAGTCCAAATTGGTTTTTAAAAGAAATTCACAGGAAAATAGACCTGTAATATGATATGGAAAAAAAACAACAACAGCAAGCAACCAAAGCCTGCAAAACTACCATCACAGGTTATGGTTATGTCAGTTATGCTATAATGCATGTATGCAATCTGATTTTTTTTTTTCAGAGAGAAAGGAAAACAAATAAAAAAAATTAAGAGACAATATGTCTGTAGTGTTTTTAGTCACATTAAAGCATTGAAGCAGGGCCAACTTTTTTTCTTCTTTTTTTTTTTACAAGAATCAGAAAGTTGTATTAAATACATGGATTATACATGCATAAATTTATATAGTAAATTCAAACAAGCAGAAAATCAGGCAAAAGTTAACTCAGCGAAAAAAAGAAAAGAAAAAAAGGATTGAAATGCTACCCGCTTATTGCTTCGACAGTACAACATGATCACAAAAATTTATATTATGCAGAAGGATCTATTAGCAAAAAATTGTTCAAGTGAAAAAAAGCCTGTTGACATTTATCACAGCAAAGTCATAGATATAACATTTTTTTCATATTTCATTTTTAAAAACATAGTAAGGGAGAAAAACCAAGTTGTACAACACATAATGCTCCATTAAGTAAAACTGTTTTATGAAAAATTTCATACCACCATAGATGTAACATTATCAAGACTACAAAACATGTCAACAAAGCAGTATATTCTTTGAATTATTTATATGCATGCACATACACACGCATGCGCACATGCATTCTCAAAACACACACACACACACACACACACACACACACACACACACACACAGTCCTCCCATAGTCGTCAAACCCAACAAAAACAACAATGATAAACTAAGCACCTAAAATATTGGTAATTAGCCATAAACATTGCACACACTAAATGAGAATGCACTATGGATTTAATTAAACAAGTCTGGCCTTAGTAACAATATACATACTGTACACATTGTTTTTTTAAAAACGCAAAACAAAACAAAAACAAACAAGCAAAAAGAGCCAACAACATTTTTGTAATCACAAAAATAATGTTACATTACTGAACAGTCAAACTGGGTTTGTAAAGTAAAGAGTCAGATTTGAGGAGAGAGAGAGAGAGAGAGAGAGAGAGAGAGAGAGGGAGAGAGAGAGAGGAGAGAGAGAGAGAGAGAGAGAGAGAGAGAGAGAGAGAGCTTGTGGTCAAAGGGAGACAATCTGCAAGTTAGAGTTGGATGGTGTCCCATCTCACTAATTATTTATCAGAGAGAGCAATCAGCTGTTGATAATTGATCCATGATCTGAATTAATAATATATTTCAAGGTAGAAGACAACAGTCTTGTCCTTTTCTGTGTTAATTCTTTGTCAGTAAATGTCAGACACATACTTTCTTTTTCACAGTCAGACAGGAAAGTTTTGTTGGCAAAGAAAATTTCTTGAGTGTGTGTGTAGTGTGAGGGGGGGGGGGAAGGAGAGAGAGAGAGAGAGAGGAGAGAGAAGAGAGAGAGAGAGAGAGAGGAGAGAGAGAGAGAGAGAGGGAGGGGAGGGAGGAGAGAGAGAGAGAGAGAGAGAGAGAGAGGAGAGAGAGAGAGAGAGAGAGAGAGAGAGAGAGAGAGCAATTTAATAAATACAGAACAAAAATCTCTTTCTATCATACCTTTGGCAAATGATTTTATCCTCCAAAAACTCTGAGATAACTTCTCCTTGTGTTTAAAAAAAGAAATGCCAGAAACTTGAAGTTTGCAATGGGTGTGTAAGGAAAGATACTTTTTTCTTATCTGAATTTAGATCACTTATTCAAGACATATTGCATCCAGATATACTTTAATCTCCGCAGTTTGTTGCACAAAGACTGCATATGATATGTGATGCATTAAAAAAAAAAAAAAAAGATGATCCCCCCCAAAAAAAACCACAAACAAAAAACCCAAATCAACAACCCCCCCCCCTCCCCCCCACCAACTAATTGTGAAGAATTAGTTTTTAAAAGTTCCTACTCAAAGGTGGTTAGCATAAGAACACTCTCTAATTAAGAAAAAAAATATGTACAGATATTTTTGCTCAAAAAAAGGAATCGGGTTTAAAAACATTCTTTTATCATTTTCATACATAATACCTCAAAGGATTGCTGAGAGAATTAAAACGAATAACAACTGAACCATCACTGCATATGAAGGTGAGATTGAGAAGGTGTGGTGTTGAAAAAAACACAAGAGAAACATCTCTCTCTCCAGTCTATCTGCAACCGGACAATGCCACACATACCTGTATGACAAAAGTGATTAAGCCATTCATCATAATACATCATAAATATAAATAATTATAAATACCAAAGAAACATAGAGCAACAGTTCATTAAGAAAAACAACTCATGAGTAAGGATGTAAATCTCTTCATATGTATGTATACAATAACATCAGCCACACATCCTGTCCTACCTTTCTTCAACACACATGCATGCACATATGCATGTACGCATGCATGCCACACACACACACACACACACACACACACACACACACCCCACACACACACACACACACTCCTCTCAAAAAGTCATTCATGTACCCTGTACTTCACAAATACTGCAGAGTTCAGCACAAAAGGCAGATAACAAGTATACATACACACATGTATACACATATATATATGTATACACATTTTAACCCTTTTTTTTGGTCAAGATTGGACAAAAAGCTTTTGATCTTGAGTAAGATACATGTACACAAAGAACCAGTGAATTGAAGAAGTGTATAAATTCATAGTTTTGATTTGATGGCATGTAAAGATAGATGGAACAGGGAGGGAGAGAGGGAGGGAGGTATGTAACAGCAGTGTCGTCTGCACTTTCTCAGCAAGACAAAGGCACTCAGCTTGATACCCAGTGAGGATGCTTGATTGAAGCCATGGCAGGAGTTCTGATCAGATCATTGATCAATAAAGTAGGCAGGAAAGTAAAAGAGAAACCTCAATTCTACCTTCTCCCCTTTCACACACACTTGCTAACAACGACACCCCCCCCCCCCCCCCCCCCCCCCCCCCCCCCCCCCTTCCAGCCAGTGTGCGCTTATACACATGCACGCACCACACACACACACACACACACACACACACACACACACACACACACACCACACACACACACACCAGAGTCACACACACACACACAAGCATATGCACACACATATGCTTTCTCTCTGTAATACTGTCATATTACTTTTTAGTGGATAGCTGTTAAAACAAAGACTCTCTCTCTCTCTCTCTCTCTCTCTCTCTCTCTCTCCTCTCCCTCTCTCATTCAAGATGAGGAAAACCTTCAGAACTTGACCATTTGATCTTGAGCAACAGAGGCTAAACATTGGAAAAGAAGTTGTTTCTTTACCCTGTAAACTTGAATTATGCAGACTGACTTACACCCAATTTACTGTTGCACTATGAATTTTTATGGCCTTTGCACATGAAAGCAACTTTTGCACAAAAAAAATTCATATTGTATTTTTTCTACAAGAACTGCAGAAGACTGTATACATACATGTCATAAAATTGAATTTCAATGATAGATCAATTGTGATAGATCGGTTGTGACTCAGGTTTGAACAAAAATGATCACGAGTTCAATATTCTTAATCACAGAGCTACTATGACAGGCTTACTACTAAAAAAAACAACCAACCCCCCCCCCCCACCCAAACCCCCCCCCCCCCCCCCCCCAAAAAAACACAAAAAAACACCTCATAGCTTTGAAACACTTACAGAATGAAACTAAGCCATTTCTGTGCCTTAATTAAGAATGATATTTGACATGACGTGGAGTTTATGGCTGTAAAAAAAAAGATGAAGTAAAAATCGATCCTCTGTAGAAAAGAAAAAAGGTGTACAAAAATACATGTATGATAATACTTACACAATAATACTGGACAGACACTGATTGCAGCAGGAATGTGGTCGTCTTCAACAGTTGCACCTTGATCTGAGTTTGAACAGTTCTTTTCACAGAGCTAACTTCAAATTATATTGATCGCTGAAGGTCAACTCCGCTTCTGAACTTGTACATTCATCAAAAAGTGTATAATAAATAGTGTTCTCTACTTTATGTACAGTTTATACATATGTATATTATATATACAAGAAAATCTCATTTCCCTCCGGACATGCATAAACAATATGTAAAGCTTTCAATATTAACTGTGCACATAAATTCCAGATCAAACAATTATTTGATCTGTCATGTAAAAAAAAAAAAAAAATTCAAATTCACATTGCATTATACACTTGATGAGTGTGTGTGTGTGTGTGTGTGTGTGTGTGTGTGTGTGTGTGTGTGTGTGTGTGTGTGTGTGTGTGTGTCCATAGGATTTTGATTTTTTTCTCCCTTCACTCTTTCTTCTTTTCTTGGGACAAAATATGAAGAGAAAAGAAAGTTGGGGGAAAATTATAGGCTTACCAGCTGTCTCTTTTTCTTTATGGAATATTTTAATGCATTTTATTTCTGAACGTGGCTGAGGTAAGTAAGTAGATGGATTCACTCCTGGTAATGATACATTGTGTTGTTTACAACATAGGCCTGAAGGCAGAAAGCAAACGTCTTCCTACTTCAGTGTGCATCCATGTAAACACTGTCTACCCTCATGTACCATCTCAAAAATCCATGCAAAAACTAGGAACCAGTGAGTCTCCACTGTGTTCTGTTCTCATAATAGATGTTATTTCATCAAGAGTATAGTATAATCATTACACTGTTAAGTTTTGTACTCTGTTCTGACCATTATGATACCAAAGAGTATAGCGTTTGTTATGATACTATAAAGTGCACTTTAGAAAGAACTTTGTGATTGGTGCAAACAGCAAGGATATATGTATGTATATTTACATATACATACATACACATACACATATACATATAATATATATATACATATACATATATACATATATATATATACACAAAACACAGTACCAAAAAAAAAAAAACGCTGATCAAAATTGCAGATCTCATAGCACGAAAAATGGAAGACAAGGAGAAAAAAAAAAAATCACCACTAGCACTAACTCACGACTCCCCCCAAAAAAACAACGCTACGTCTCCTCTCCCACAACCTTCAAAGGCGCCCACAAACTTTCCCCATGCCGGTCAAAACCACAGTCCCCACCCTGACCTCCGCCCCCAGCCTGACCCCCCGACCCCGACCTGGAGTTGCTGACCGTGTTCAAAGCCTCCCTCAACAAGTTTTGCGTCTCGCGGATGATGACCTTTGCGTCCAGGGTAGCGGCGACCTTGTGCGTGGCCTCGTTGAAGGGAAACACCAGGAAGAAATCACCCACACGCTTGGTGAGCTGGGAAAAGCTGGGGTGCGGGGCGGCTTTGGTCTGGGAGAGAAATCGCAGCTGATGAGGCTGACTCTGCATCACGCGGGAGGGGTGGTGGGTGTTGTGGATGTGGTGGGAGATGGAGGACTGGTTCCGGTATTGGGAGGACAGCCGCGAGCCGATTCGGAAGCCGGACTGTCCGGATAGTGTGGAGGTCGAGGCGGTGGAGCGGTGTGTCAGCGGCGGTTTGCTCTCCCGGTGTTGCTGCCACCGGTTGGCGCTGTCGTCTGTCGGTCGTGGCGGCAAGGATTTGGTGCTGACCGTCTTGTGGATCTGCTGACCGAAATGGCCGCTCTGAACACCAGCACTCCCCTCCCCTGCCCCTGCTTTTTCTGGAGAGTGATAGAAAAGTCTGTGCGGGGTCAACACACTCTTCTTGCCAGGTTTGCTGCTGCTGCTGTTGCCAGCGGCACCGGTTTCTAAAGAAGGCAGGTGCAAGGCGAGATCTTCTCCGTACCCGCTGTCTCTTCTCTTGATACCAGAACCGGCACGGTGGTGGAAAGCCGACATTTCAGGCAGGGAACCGAACGCGTTGCGGGGGGGAGCCTGCCCCGTGCTACCCGCTGAGCGACTGGCACTCCCCAGGCCGCTGTCGGCTGAGGCTTTGGAGCCTTTGCTGTCCTCGCTCCCACCTGAGTTGTGGCTGTCTGCTGACACCGTGGTCTTGCTGTGCTGCTTGCTGAAAGGGTTGTGGAAAGACGCGTGCGAATCTGGTTCTGTTGTCTGTAGAGGATTTCCGCTGTTTGGGTCTAAGGCGGTGTTCTGTGTCCCGCCTCGATCTTGTTTACTGACGTTATCACATCGTCGTCATCGTCGTTGTCGTCGCCTCACTTGCCTCTTTGCCTACCCTTTCCTCCATCCCTCTCTTGCCGCTCAGAGAAACGCGAGCGGCGCCACTTCTCCCTCCTTCCCGCTCCCAGGCCCCGTCCTCATGGGTAACACTCTTCTGGCCCCCCATAGTCGGGGAATGCCCCCCAGCGAGATTCTCCCTGCTACCCCCAGCCCCCAGCATGGAACTCTCTATCGTCCTTCTTCCACTAGGGACCCGGCTCCCCTTCCTACCCTGATGAGACCGCAACTTGTCGCTTCTCTTATTACCACCCCCACCACCACCACCACCACCTCCTCGCTGAGCCTGGCTACCTCCTCCTCGCTGCTTGGGGAGAGTTCCTTGCCCTCCGGTCAGCATCTTGAAGTAGTGGTGGAAGTTCTCCCCGCCTCTCTCGGCGTCGGCCGGAAGGAAGTGGAGGAGGTCCATGAGGTCGTGGAGCATGGGCTTCTTGGCCAGGAGGTCGGCCTGGCAGTCTGCGCTGAGGGAGGGGCTGAAGTTCACCTCTAAAAGCCAGGGTTTCAGGTTCTCGTCCACCAGGATGTCGAAGCCGTACAGCTCGAAGCAGTTCTCGATTTTTTGTACCTGTGGATGTGGATTGGATTGTGAGTTAAGTTTTTTGGGGGTTGTTTTGGTTGTTGGTTTGGGGTTCGGTTTTTTTTTTAAGGTTTTCAGTGTGTGGTGGTGTGATGTGATGTGTTGTGTTGATGGTTGGATGAAAGAATATGGATGGGAGAAAGAAAGGGGGATGGAAGGAGGGGGATGGAGAGAGGGAGGGGAAGGAGGAGAGAGAGGGGGAGGGAGAGAGAGAGGGGGAGAGAGGGTAGAGGGATGGAGAGGAGTAGGGAGAGAGAAAGTGAGGGAGGGAGATACAGAGAGGAAGATAAAGAGAAGAGAGGGAGAGTGAGAGAGAAAGAGGGAGGGAAGGTGAGAGAGAGGGAAGAGACTGACAGAGACAGACAGACAGACAGACAGAGGACATAATTTTGCCAGGGATAGCTGTCTTGTTGCTGTGGGTTCTTTACAAATGCTTTTATTTCAGGAAGGTGACTGATTGATTGATTGATGGATTGATTAATTGATTGACTGATTGATTGGTTGGTTGATTGATCGACAATCTTTATTTCGAAGGGTAACAGATCAGTATTAAGCAACATATTTTCATTTGTCTTTTCCTCAGAATAGGGATTATCATTAATGATTAAATAGTAAATTATTACTAGTTGTGTGTGTGTGTGTGTGTGTGTGTGGTGTGTGTGTGTGTGTGTGTGTTGTGTGTATGTGAGTATGATGTGTGTGTGTGTGTGTGTGTGTGTGTGTGTGTGTGTGGTGTGTGTGTGTGTGTGTGTGTGTGCATGCGTGCGTGCGTGCGTGTGTGCATGCGTGCGTGCGTGTGTGCGTGCATGAGAGAGAGAGACAGAGACAGACAGACAGACAGACAGACACAGAGACAAAAAGAAGAAAACAAGAAAAACAACAAACAAAGAAGGCGCAGATCACCACTTTAACACGAACACTACACTCACCTGAGGCGCTTGCACAAGCAGAGTGAGAATGACGATATTAACAATACGTCGCCACAGCATCTGGTCGTTGATGTTGCTGCTGACAAAGTAACGACGCAGTTGAGTCAGCGTCCACTTGCAGCCTGGCCCCACCCTCTCCTTGTCCTCGGTGTAGCCCGGAGAATGTTTGTTGATGGAGGTGTTGGTGAGGTGAGCGAAGATGTTCTTGGTGCTGCTCAGGTCAAACTTCTCCGTGCTGAAGCGCACAATGCCTTCTTCATGCACGTACACCTGCACGAGGGGACAGGATACACAGCTGTCAGTCTCCTCCACTTTCAGCTCCTCTCAGCTGCTAATGTTCCCATACCAGCCCAGCCCAGATGTGGCCCGCTGGTGCTATCTATACAGGAGCTGACCACACATGGACTAGGGAAAAGGAAGGAGTGCGCTAAATTTAGCACTCTTGACTAGGCCTTACTGAGTGATGTTGGATTCAATGGACTGCGGATAGCCTAGTGGTCAGAACATTGCGCTCTCAATTTGATGACCCCGGGTTCGATTCCCAGTTGAGGGGATTTTTTTTTTCCTGGAGTTAACATCAGTTCTGACTCCACTCTCTCCTAAAAGTCTTTCCGGATGACACAGTAAACGAGGCCCCGTGTGCGAATGCACCAGAACATCTTGCTCACACGTTAAATCCTGTTCCACATTTCGTAAGAGTAGGTCATTGTGTGCCGGTGGGAACAGATGATGATATTTACGCAACTGCATACACACGGGACTGGATGCATACCTATGTATCTACACACTTAAAGCACGCATACACGCACACATGCACGCGCACACACACACACGCACACACACACACACACACACACACACACACACACAAATGAGTGCTTATTCTAGTATCCTTGATATAAAAGATTAAAATTTTTAAAATTTAAAATTTTTTCAAAATACCTTCAATGGCTGGAAGCTGGTCACAGCCACATAGATCCTCAGATCCGACTTGTAGCCTCCAATCAGCAACGGATTATCAATGTAATGCTGAACCACAGCATTACAGTCATACAACAAATCCGACAAATCCCGAAAAATGAAAATCCCCCGACCTCGGGAGAGGTCCGCTGGCTTGCAGATCCAGAAAGGCATTTTGCGCTCGCCTTTCTGCCGCATGGACTCATAGACTTTGACATACTTGGTGTAGTCGTTGGGGAGGTTGAAAGACAGGGGACTGAAGTTGAAAACACTGGCTCCATGCACGCACTGCATTCGCTTGAGGTTGCGGGCCAGGGCATCTTTCTTGGTGATGAGGGTGGACTTGGGGTAGTGGTTCAAGCGTTGCCAGGGGTACACCGTGTCGTAATCGGAGGTGCGGAATCGTGAGTTCTCCACCACATGTTCCACTCGTAGTCATACTGCGAATCCTCGTCAAACTCCGACCACCCTCGCTCCAGAAACACCTGGCGTAACAGCTCCGGCCCCGCACCATTGTCGTTGACGCGAAACACCAACGGTGGGTGATCTGGCAAGAGGCCACAGCTGTAAACAACAAGAAAAAGAAAAAATGGGGGTGGAAAAAGTAAGTTGAGTGGGGGGTGGGATAGTTCAGTGGTCAGAGCAGCTTGCTTTTCCCTGCCTAGTCAAGTTAAGCAGTGTTGAGTGTGCTTACCAGTTGGATGGGTGACCGTTTGCGCTTTCCCCAGTCAAGTTAAGCAGTGTTGAGTGTGGTTACCAGTTGGATGGGTGACCGTTTGCGCTTTCCCCCAGTCAAGTTAAGCAGTGTTGAGTGTGCTTACCAGTTGGATGGTGACGTTTGCGCTTTCCCAGTCAAGTTAAGCAGTGTTGAGTGTGCTTACCAGTTGGATGGGTGACCGTTTGCGCTTTCCCCCAGTCAAGTAAAGCAGCGTCGAGTGCAGTTACCAGTTGGATGGGTGACCGTTTGGGTGCCTTGGCTTCAGTACATTCCCCACCCCCCAGTTTACCCAGCTGTCAATGGGTACCTGCCCTCTTTAGGGTCAGGGAAGGTAAAGCAGTGAGGGAGAGGAGATGGGCGCCGCCCTCAAAATGCTGGCTCCTAGAGAAGCTGAGGTCTCTGACGCCTCGCTCCCCTATGACCGCCTAGGTTATGGGACACCTTTACCTTTTTACCTTTAGTTGTAACAACTTCTATCCTACCTATGAATGTGGCTAACTTCATGGTGGGGCAATGATGGTAATATTGTCATTGGTGAATGAATCTCAGAGCTCTTGCCAGAAACTGAGTTTGGGATGGTGGTGTGAGTGGGGGGGGTGGGAGCCTCTCTCTCTTTCTGTCTGTCTGTCTGTCTGTCTGTCTGTCTGTCTGTCTGTCTGTCTGTCTATTTCTCTTTCCCCTCTCTCTGATCTCCCCCCCCCCCCACACACACACACACACACACACACACACACACACACACCACACAGCAACACACACACCACACACACACACACACACACACACACACACACACACACACACACACACACACATACATACAAACACAAACATACACACACACATATATAAATATATGTATGTATATGGAGAGCGAGAGCGAGAGCACCACACACACCTCATTGTGAATTCTGTGCCATGAAGGGGACGTTTAAAGATCCAGACATCTCCATTGGGTAACTGTCACCTGAAAAAAAAGTACAATCTACAATTCCTTTCTTTAAAAAAAAAACAACAAAAAAACATGGCATAAAGTAGTAAATTATTGACTGCAACAACAAGAGAACTAAAAACTAAACAAAACAACAAGAAAGGAAACCAAAATATTAAAAAGAGAAAAATTTAGGAAATGGATGAGAGATCACTGATGACAGTAACAGATTACTTATGTGTAGAGAGAGAGAGAGAGAGAGAGAGAGAGAGAGAGAGAGAGAGAGAGAGAGAGAGAGAGAGAGAGAGAGAGAGAGAGAGAGAGAGAGAGGAGAGAGAGAGATCAATTGATTGATTGATTGATTGATTGATTGATTGATTGATTGATTGATTGATTGATTGATTGATTGTATAATTATGGAGTTTGAGAAGAAATGGGGTCAGAGAAAGAAGCTTAGAAACAGAGAGAGAGAGAGAGGGGGGGGGGGGGGGGGGACTCACAGTGTGCATCTGTGTCTTTCTGTGTCTGTGTGAGCATATGTATATAATGCATGCATGTATACATTATACATATGTATGTATGTGTGTGTGTGTGTATATGATCACTTACAGACAAGTCTATGATTCTAATCATTTCATTTTAAATATCCCCTGAAATTTTCAAGCCCTTCCACACACTTCATTCTCACTATCGATCGATGAATGAAATGTTAATTCCAATTTTTCTACCTAGCAACAGGCACAAAAGCCTGAAATGCTAACCTCTCCAACACAGATCAGACTGGGCTGAATAGAACTGTTCACAGGCTTTGAAACCTTACACTTGAAACCACAGTCAGGAAGCGAGACGACACTGAAAAAGGGGATTATCTTTAACAGCCTTGCACTTGTGGTGAAATATTTAGATGAACTGCCATTCATTTCTGAATAGCATTCTGATTTGGCCTGCTTTCTAAAATTCATTTTGTGTGTGTGTGTGTGTGTGTGTGTGTTGTGTGTGTGTGTGTGTGTGTGTGTGTGTGTGTGTGTGTGTGTGTGTGTGTGTGTGTGTGTGTGTGTGTGTGTTTTAATGTATTGATCTGCATGCACTATTTTAGTATTTAAAAGAAGAAAGCCACATACAGAGAGAGAGATACAGAGACAGAGAGAGGCAGAGAGAAGTAGAGAGAGTGGAGAGTAGAGAGAGACAGAGACAGAGAGACAGAGAGGACAGAGAAGAGAGAGAGAGATTATTTATTTATTTATTCTTTTATATCAAGGATAATGGGATAAGCACTCTTGTGCTTTTTTACATCCAGTCCCCGTGTGTATGCAGTTTTGTAAATGTCATCTGTTCCCACCGACACACGATGGCCTACTCTTACGAAAAGTGGAACAGGATTTAACATGTGCGCAAGATGTTCTGCATGCAGTCACACACGGGGCCTCGGTCTATAGTCTCATCCGGAGGACTTTTGGGGAGAGTGGAGTCAGCACTGATGTTAACTCCAGGAGAAAAATCTCATCAACTGGAATTGAAACCTGGTCGTCAAGTTGCCAGCACAATGTTCTGACCACTAGGCTATCCATCCCCAAGAGAGAGAGACAATGACAATGGTTATTGTCTCAGGCAAGATGCCCATTCACAAGGGGACAGTGGGAGGGGGACTGGGCACAAAACACAAAATGTTCATATTCTGAAAACTTAATTAACAATAGCCCAAATAGTCATCATGTCATGGATTCCATAACATGGTTACAAGAGAGAGAGAGAGAGAGAGAGAGAGAGAGAGAGAGAGAGAGAGAGGAGAGAGAGAGAGAGAGAGAGAGAGGAGAGAGAGAGAGAGAGATTAATCTCAGCTTATATACTATAGTTCAACACACTTGTGGTTTCAAAGGAAGGTGTGGCATCTTACACATATATACACATCAGCATTGCATACAACATATGCTCAAGATTGAAAGTATGCTCTGACACGTGAAATACAAGGACATATGCAACACACACACACACACACACACACACACACACACACACACACACACAACACACAGTCACAACAATACAGTCCACCAAATCACATTAATACAGAGTAAAATGATAAAACACTCACACATCACACACACACACACACACACACACATACATACAAGTCAAACAACACACACACACACACACACACACACACACACACACACACACACACACACACACACACACACACACACACACACACACACACACACACACACACACACAGAGTCATTGAAACACAATGTGCGCACACACACACACACACACACACACACACACAGAGTCGTTCGCACATACACAGACACACATGCATGCACATATGCCCACACACATGCACGTGTGTACACACACACACACACACACACACACACACACACACACACACACACACACACACACACACACGCACGCACGCACCACGCCAACACAGCAAACAGCCACACAACAGGCACACACACAGGCAAACACCACACACACACACACACACACACACACACACACACACACACACACACACACACACACACACACACACACATTACAGTCACACACACATGCATGCACACACGCACACATACACAGTCACACACACACACAAGAAAAACAACACACACACACTCACACACACACAACACACACACACACACACACACACACACACACACACACACACACACACACACACACAAAACACACACTCAGGGAGCACAATTCCCTCCATTTGGAAAAGAAGGGTAAATCTGTTTTTTCAGTAGTCACAACAGTGGCTTTATGCCTTTCAGCAAATCCTCCTATTGCCCTGGGTAATGGTGTGTGCATGCATGAAAAATGACATTGCTCCAAGAATCTAGGACAGGGCAGAACCAAGACATGGCATGAATGATTTTGATGTGGTATAACATAGTATAATGTGATGATGATATAATACAATGCAATGATATAATATAGCGCAAAAGATAACATGGTACAATTTGATACAGCATGATAAAGTATAATGTAAAGTATAATATAATATGATCTGGAATATGATGTAAGATAATAAAACAGAATATAATGTTATATATGATAGATTAGAATGTGATATAATATATGATATGATATAATATATGATATGATATGATATAATATATGATATGATATGATATAATGTAGTGTAGTGTAGTATAGTGTAGTAAATGATATGATATAATGTAGTGTAGTGTAGTGTAGTGTAGTGTAGTGTAGTGTAGTGTAGTGTAGTGTAGTGTAGTGTAGTGTAGTGTAGAATAGCATAGCATAGCATAGCATAGCATAGCATAGCATAGTATCTGTGATTTTTTTCCGCTGGGGTTAACATCACTGCTTTATTTATTTATTTATTTTATTCTTTTATATCGAGGATAATGGGATAAGCACTCATGTGCTTTTTTTCATCCAGTCCCCGAGTGTATGCAGTTGTGTAAATATTGTCATCTGTTCCCACCGGCACACAATGGCCTTCTCTTACGAAAAGCAGAACAGGATTTAACGTGTGCGCAAGATGTTCTGCATGCGTTCGCACACGGGGCCTCAGTTTACAGTCTCATCCGCTTATTCCACACCTCCAGTACTTTGAATAAGATTACAAACCGAGGTCCCATGAGCAACTGTACGCAGAACAGTTTGTGCACTCATTAAAACTTGTTCCACTTTTTTGAAAGAAAAGGCCATTGTGTGCCAATGGGAACAGAAGACAAATTTGGAAATCACATATGCATGGGGACTGAACATCTTGCGCACATGTTAAATCCTGTTCCACTTTTCGAAAGAGAAGGCCATTGTGTGCCAATGGGAACAGATGATAAAATTTACAAAACTGCATACACACGGGGACTGGATGTAAAAATGCATGAGTACTTACTCCATCATCCTTGATATAGAAGAATAAATAAATAAAATGAATAAATAAATAAATGAATCTCTCATACATGTAAAAACAAAAACAAAAAAAACAAAGCACATGCATACTTATTTATCATTTTTTTTAAAAAACCCTAATAGGATTTTAAAAATGTATCACACAACCTCATATGCATGTGCACGCGCGCATGGGCACGCATGCATGCACCAGGTGTGCGTGGCCCCCCCCCCCCCCCCCCCCCCCCCCCCCCACACACACACACACCACACACTCCACACACACTGTCAACACACACACATCAATGTCAACTTTTAAATCTAACTAACCCAGAATAACCTTTTCACAGCATTTGACTCCCAATCAAAAAACAGAATTTATCTTTTCATTCCATTAGGTACACAGAATCACACACTACCAATACACTCACCCAAAAAACCAGCAGAGATAGATCGATATTGCAGATCTATATAATTACAAGTTCATACTGTATCCATTATATATAATAGGACATGACACATAACACAGCACCGTATCATCAGCCACTCTCCTAACGACACAAAAACGAAGCAACACACCTTGTGCACCCAAGTCAGTGGTCGAGCAAACAAAACAGGCAAGCAGTGCCAGGATCAAACTGTGTAAGTGCAAGCTTTGCAAGCAGTCAAGAGTGAAAGCCAGACACCATTTCGGACCTAAGTGGTCGCTGTGTTCTACAAGCGACGTGGGGTCAGGAACAAAAAAAGAAATCTTAAAAAAAAAAAAAATCACTACCACACACGCGCAAAGCAGGCAAAGGCAAAAGCACGAGAGCGATAGATCGTGAATACTTACCTACGCGTAACGCGGCGATCGTTCGCTCGATCAACGCTAATCCCAAACAAACAAAATCATAGCCGATTCGTGCCGGCTTTATGTGTCGACTCTG
>CM060327.1:56654914-56677414 GCA_030674155.1 Stramonita haemastoma | reverse complement strand
GATCGTCTCATTCGAAAGACTAGCGCCAGACCACCACTCATGGTCTAATGGATAGGGAATAAGTTTTGGACCCAAACAGGATTCAAACCACCGCACACTCCTACCCGGACTTTTTGCTTTCTAAACAGGCACGTTACCTCTATACCACCGATCCACCATGCGACAATAGACATAGTCATTATTAGAAACGGTCAATAGAAAGTCCTGACTTCTCTGACAATGAATGTCTGCAATCGTGAGAGTTCGTCCTATGCCACAAACCGGTCACGTAATTAAAATTCGTAACTTCTCTAACGCCCCTAGAGAAGCTGAAGCTCTGAGCCTCGCTTCCCTATGACCACATAAGTTATGTCACACCTTTACCTTTACCTAACTTCTCTAAATAATATCTTCAGTATCTAGAGTTTTGCATACACGACAAACTGTCCAATTCATCACCATTCGTAACTTCTCTAGCATGATAATAATATAATACTGAATTATATAGCGCTGAATCTTGTAAGCAACAAATCAAGCACATGATGTCTTCAGTGTGATGGATTTGTAGCAAAGCTTCAAGGAAGGACCTTACAGAGCAACCTCACAGAGGATGTATCCTCGCTTCTTTGTGCTGACCAAAAGAGGGACCAGCTTCCACTTGAAGCTGTGGGCTTTCTGACTGACCCCCACCACCACCCCCACCACTCCTGTAGCTGTGCGGACCAGTTGTCCTAGAGGAGGAGGAGGAGGAGGCTGTCCCGGGAACAAGAAATCATCCTTGGAGGAGATGCCCAGGGTGTGCTCAAGGTTCCAGAGGCAGTCAGACTGACTCATGGCTGGCAGGATCCCCCCAACAGAGCCGCTGCCCCCGCTACACCCAGTGCTGGCGAAGATGTCTTGGTCGATGTTCAGGCCTGCAATGCAAATGGGAAAGTGGTGTTGGCACATGGGAAAGTGGGGTGGCTTGTTGGTACATGTGGAAGTGGTATGGGTTGTTGGTTCATGGGAAAGTGGTGTGTGTCGTTGGTTCATGGGAAAGTGGTGTGTGTTGTTGGTTCATGGGAAAGTGGTGTTTGTTCTTGGTTCATGGGAAAGTGGTGTGTGTTGTTGGTTCATGGGAAAGTGGTGTGTGTTGTTGGTTCATGGGAAAGTGGGGTGGCTTGTTGGTTCATGGGAAAGTGGTGTGTGTTGTTGGTACATGGGAAAGTGGTGTGGTTTGATGGTAAATGCTTATGGGAAAGTGGTGTGGGTTGTTGGTACATGGGAAAGTGGTGTGGTTTGATGGTAAATGCTTATGGGAAAGTGGTGTGGGTTGTTGGTACATTGGAAAGTGGTGTGCTTTGATGGTAGATGCTTATGGGAAAGTGGTGTGGTTTGATGGTACATGCTTATGGGAAAGTGGTGTGGGTTGTTGGTGCACGGGAAAGTGGTGTGGTTGTTGGTGCACGGGAAATGGTGTGGGTTGTTGGTGCATGGGAAAGTGGTGTTGGTGCATGGAAAGTGGTGTTGGTGCATGGGAAAGTGGTGTGGGTTGTTGGTGCATGGGAAAGTGGTGTGGGTTGATAGTCATCGTTTTGGAAGGAAACTGATGAACTGGACTATATGGGCGTCTGTGCGTGTGTGTATAGGGGGGGGGGGGGGGCAGTGTGTGGGGGGGGGAGGGGGGGAGCAGTGTGTGTGTGTGTGGGGGGGGGGTATTTGTGTGTGTGTGTGTGTGTGTGTGTGTGTGTGTGTGTGTGTCTGTCTGTCTGTCTGTCTGTCTGTCTGTCTGTCTGTCTTCTGTGGAGATAGTTGTTGAAGTTGTCTTCAATTTAATGTCTGTTCACTGTTAGGGATTGTAGACGAGAAAAGTATTTCAAAAGTTAAAGTAGGGAGGGAGAGAAAGGGGGGGGGGGTGAAGTGTGTGTGTCTGTGCGTGTGTATGTATGGGGGGGAGGGGAGGTACCAGTTGCAAGGATAGAAGATGGTGAAGAAAGCATGTGTGCTAGTATAAAGGTGCATGAAACAAACCATTTGGAAAGTTCCTTTGAATAAACAAAATTTAATACGTCTGGGCTACCACCCCACACACACACACACACACACACACACACACACACACACACACACACACAGAGAGAGAGAGAGAGAGAGAGAGAGAGAGAGAGAGAGAGAGAGAGAGAGAGAGAGAGAGAGAGAGAGAGAGAGAGAGAGAGAGAGAGAGAGAGAGAGAGAGAGAGAGAGAGAGAGAGAGAGAGAGAGAGATGACTTGATTAAAAAAAAATAAAGCAAATCAATGCTTATATACAATGTACTATCTGGAAATAAAAATTTGACTTTGACTTTGACTTTCACCCCCACACACACACCCCACATACACACACACACACTACACCCCCCCCACCCACCCACTCACACACCCATCCCCCACCCCACCACCACCCACCCACACTCCCACCCCCTCCCCACCCATACCCCCTACACCAATACCTGGGTTGGCCAGGAAAAAACGAGTGGTGAAGCGAGCTTTGCCGGGAGGTTTGAGAAGGGCCACATCCCCTCCTCCCCCTGCCTGCTGTCCACACTTCAGTCTGCAGGTGGTGAGGTCCCCCACAGCCCCGGGGCCTAAGGGGCCCAAGGTGACTGGCTCCAGGTAGAAGCCAAAGCCAGTGACACGATCTGAGAAGAGGTAGCGGTGGTGGCTGCTGCCGGGTCCGTCTTTGGAGAGAGAGAGAAAGAAGCAGTGAAATATGATAATAATATAATAATAATAATAAGACAGTAGGTTGGTTGGTGTGTGTGTCGTGTGGGGGGTGTAGGTTGGGGTGGGGGTGTTGTGAGGGGTGGGGGGTGTTGTGAGGGTGTGTGTGTGTAGGGGGGTTTGTAAGTGTGGAGGGGGGTGTGTGTGTGTGTGTGTGTGTGTGGTGTGTGTGTGTGTGTGTGTGTGTGTGTGGTGTGTATGGAAAGAGAGAGAGAGAGAGAGAGAGAGAGAGAGAGAGAGAGAGAGAGGAGAGAGAGAGAGAGAGAGAGAGAGAGGAGAGAGGAGAGAGAGAGAGAGAGAGAGACCTTTCCCCAAGTCAAGTTAAGCAGCGTCGAGCCTGGTTACCAGTTAGATGGGTGACTGTTCGTGCGCCTCGGCATGGCTTCAGTATAGGCCTAGTCCCCCCAGTTCACCCAGCTGTAACTGGGTACCTGTCTTCTTCAGGGTCATGGAAGGTAAAGCAGCGAGGGAGAGGAGATGGGCGCCGCCCTCAACATGCTGGCCCCTAGAGAAGCTGAGGTCTCTGACGCCTCACACCCCTACGACATCACAGGTTATGGGACACCTTTATATAATATCCAGCGGCTTGATAACTGGACAACTCAAACACTGCCAGTGGTGAAAGCGTTGACCTCAAAGTGATCAACCCATAGCCTAGTTAGGCGATCAGCTTCAGCCATCACTCAGGGGCTCGTTTGAGAGACTCTGTCTTCCTAAGCTAGAAAAGTTTGCTTTCAACCACATCGAAACACAAGAACTAGGCAGCCTAGCAATTATAACAACAACAGAATAGGCTACCATTTAAACAGGCAGGTCATGTTTGCCCAATATAATTATGGGCGGGATAGCTCTAAGTGGTCAGAGCGCTCGCTTTCCCCAAGTCAAAGTTGAGCAGCATCAAGCGCGGTTACCAGTTGGATGGGTGACCAGTTGCGCGCCTTGGCTTCAGTACATACAGTCCCCCCCCAGTCCACCCAGCTTTCAATGGGTATCTCTGCCCTCTTTAGGGTCAGGGAAGGTAAAGCAGCGAGGGAGAGAGATGGGCGCCACCCTCAACATGCTGGCCCCTCTAGAGAAGCTGAGGTCTCTGATGCCTCGCTCCCCTACGACCACATAGGTTATGGGGACACCTTTACCTTAACTGCATAACAAATCTTATTAAAAATAAAAAATAAAAACACCCGCAAATATCCTCTTACCCGAAGAAAGTCTGTAATACCGCCATCCTGGCTTGGACTTGAATTTCCCGGGCTTTTTGTACACCATGCGCTTACGTAAGCAGTCCTTGGTGACGTAGTTGTAGAAAAACGCGTTGCAGAGTCGTTGTCGCGTGCACCTCTGGCCGCAGTCCAGGAGGGACCTGACTGGCACACCTGACGTGTCGTCGTGCATGCATTTGGGAAGGACGTCATCGAAGGCTGGGTCTCGTTCCCACACCAACTGGCTGGAAAAAAAGTCGGGGGGGGGGGGGGGGGAGGGGGCACAGGATGAAAAGTTGAGGCGGAGGATGGGGGGAAGGGGAAGAGGAGGAGGAAGAGGAAGAAGAAGGAGGAGGAGGAAGGAGAAGAGGAGGAGGAGGAGGAGAGGAAGAGGAGAAGAAGAAGAAGAAGAAGAAGAAGAAGAAGAAGAAGAAGAAGAAGAAGAAGAAGAAGAAGAAGAAGAAGAAGAAGAAGAAAAAAAATGATGATGATGATGATGATGATGATGATGATGATGATGATGATGATGATGAAGAGAGAAGAAGAAGAAGAAGAAGAGAAGAAGAAGAAGAAGATGATGATGATGATGATGATGATGATGATGATGAGTGATGATGATGATGATGATGATGATGAAGAAGAAGAAGAAGGAGAAGAAGAAGAAGAAGAAGAAGAAGAAGAAGAAGAAGAAGAAGAAGAAGATGATGATGAGATGATGATGATGATGATGATGATGATGATGATGATGATGATGATGATGATGATGAAGGATAGGGAGACGGAAAAGAAGAAAAAATATTTGAATAGTCAATACATTAGTTCACAATTTTTGATGATGATGATGATGATGATGATGATGATGATGATGATGATGATGATGAGTGATGATGATGTGACGACGACGACGACGACGACGAACTCCTGACTGCATCAATTCACACATTTTCACAAAATTATAAATACTTGGAAAACAGAAGAAAAAAATTTTTTAGCAACAGACACAAAGATTTTCTTCATGATGATTATGAGTGTGCTGTACAAAACTGACAGGAGCAAACTGACAGTCTCAAACTCACGAGGCAAACACTCCTGTAGGACTAGTCATAGACACGGCCAAACACCAAACCAGAATCTCTGCAGAGCAAAAGTTGAAAGATGCCGCCATCTTTGGAACCGCTGCGTAGATGAATAACTACTCCGATATGTTTAACTACCACTGACTTTTTAGTAATGTAATGGATATAAAACTAATGTGGAAAAACTTCAGGAAAGTAAACTTCTGATACGCAAAAGGTTTGGAAGGTTTGCTGTATTTTCTGGATGACGAGGAAAATGAGATGGATCTACCTGTTTTTGTTCTACTCTTCAAATATTCAAATAAGTTGCGTCACGTGGTTCATGACGGCTCCTGATTGGACAGTTTTTTCTTCCATCATGACAAAATTTAAATTACTTTTGAGTGAAACCCGCTGGACAATTTTCTTTCGTCACTAAATGGCTATCGATTGAACAACCCGCCTTGCTTGATCTGATGGCTATCACTGGACCAGTGTGTAGTTTTCAATCATATCTATTTGTCTTGTAACAGACATGCGAAATTGTCCCATTCATTCTCTGATGGGGAACTCGTTTTGATTTAAACTTAGTCAAGAAGCACATGTGTAATTTGGCTCCAAAAGTAAAGAAATGGTAATGGCCTGTGATGAAATATCAACACTACCCCTGACTAGCTTCAAACTTTGTCAACAAGTTGGTGCTCTGGGGTGTGTGTGTGTGGTGTGTGTGTGTGTGTGTGTGTGTGTGTGTGTGTGTGTGTGTCTAACAAGTTGCACACACACATACACACACACACACGCACACACACACACACACCACACACACACACACACACACACACACACACACACACACACAGGCGTGTGTGCTCACATGCAGGCACATACATACATACCCTCCTTTTTCCTAAAGTCAAGAGGTACACACACACACACACACACACACACACACACACACACACACACACACACACACACACACGGCGTGGTTCACATACAGCACAACACTACATACCCTCCTTTTCCTAAGTCAAGCACACACACACCCCACTTCCACAACACAACACACCACCAACACACACACACACACACCACACACACACACACACATAATTATTCAGCTTCTGTTTGGAAAACTACTACCTGTAACTGGGTATTTTGCCTGTTTTCCACTATAATTTGTGTGTGGGGGGGGGGGAGGGAGGGGCTTTTGTGCTTTCATTTTTACTCCTTGACATAAAATTTTGTAATTGGTTGCGTTTTATTTATTTGTTTGATGTATATTCCCCGAAAAAATATCCATGATTTTTTTTTTGTCGTTGCATGTAGGTAGGCTATGTGGTACATACATTTTCTGTTGTGTGAGCACACTGTAAGTTCTCCGCTTACTGACGTCCTTGTTTTGTGTTGTTCAAGCGTATTCTCTATTTCAGGAAGAGATCCACATTAAACAAAACTGACGCACTCCATTGCACATGCTGAAAAGGGCGTCAGGGTGTAGAGTTACCCCGCTGATGGCACCCTGGCATGCAAGGTATACACAACTCATGTCCTGTTAAATGACGATATCAAAAAATATTGAAACCAAATCCTAAAACACCTTCCTGCGCATACACTTTCTCTACGTTATTTCAGTATCTCAGAGCCATTTTTTTCAGGTTATCGATTTATTGATGCATCGATACCCCACCCCCCTCTTCCCCACCGTTATTTTTCAAATTCTCCTGCCTTTTCCCCATCTCCTCCCTTTCGCTGCTTTACCTTCCACGACCCTTAGGAGGATAGGTAGGCCTACCCATTGACAGATGGGTGAACTGGGGGACTGTATTTATTTATTTATTTATTTATTCTTTTATATCGAGGATAACAGAATAAGCAACATGTGCTTTTTTTCATCCGGTCCCCGTGTGTATGCAGTTTTTGTAAATATTGTCATCTGTTCCTACCGGCACACGATGGCCTACTCTTACGAAAAGCGGAACAGGATTTAACGTGTGCGCAAGGTGTTCTGTGTGCGTTCGCACACGGGGCCTCGGTTTAAAGTCTCATCCGAAGGACTTTTGGGGAGAGTGGAGTCAGCACTGATGTTAACTCCAGGAAGAAAATTTCCTCGACCGGATTCGAACCCGGGTCTTCAAATTGCCAGCGCAATGTTCTGACCACTAGGCTATCCGCCCCCCCTGTACTGAAGCCAAGGCGCACAGTCACCCATCCACTTGGTAACCATGCTCGATATTCTTCAAAACCTTTGCTTGGGGAAAGCGAGTGCTCTAACCAACTGAGCTATCCCGTCCCCACATTTGTGTTACTGACGTCAAACTGATCATATTTTAAACCAGCTGACATTATGTTGCCATCTATAAAGTTAGGGTGTTTTTTTTCTTTTGAGTAAAGTAAGAGGATGGACCGAAAAGTGTGAATATAATTTATTTTCCATATCTTAAAGTCAGGCTGGTTGCAAATCTCCTTTGACGAGGTCATCATGTTTATTCAGGCTCCTCCAGTATCTTTTTTTTTCCAAAAGAGGAGAGTCATTTATTTTACTTTATTTATTTATTCTTTTATATCGAGGATAATGGAATAAGCACTCGTGTGCTTGTTTTACATCCAGTCCCCTTGTGTATGCAGTTTTGTAAATCTTGTCATCTGTTCCCACCGGCACACAATGGCATTCTCTTACGACAAGCGGTTTATAGTCTCATCCGAAGGACTTTTGGGGAGAGTGGAGTCAGCAGTGATGTTAACTCCAGGGGGAAAATCCCCTCGAACGGGAATCGAACTCGGGTCGTCAAATTGCCAGCACAATGTTCTGACCACTAGGCTCTCCCGTCCCCGTCACAAAAAGGAAGACTACATACAGTGCATGGGTGGTCTATAGGTAACTGCCTTTCTAGAAAGTGAGAAATCCCTCGTCGATCCCCGATTAAAACCCGACACCCCACCCCCACCCCCAACTCTAAACCCACGCATTAGGACCTTGAATATGATCTGGGTGCCAGTCTTTGGGTTGGGATGACAAATTGAGACCTGTCCCATGTGCAACACACATTAAACGCACTTAACAGTAGACCTACCCGCTGCAACAACAGAGTTGTCCCTGGAAAAATTCTGTAGGAAAAACAAAGCCAAAACTCACAAAGGGAGTTAATTTCACTTACAAACAGGATTTTTTTTTTTAATTTAAAAAGTGGCGCTGCTCTTGTGGCATCACCCCTCCCGGGGAGAGCAGTTTGAATTTCACACCGAGAAAATGATCTGCTGTGACTGAAAGTGGCCTGGTCGATGGTCCAGAGGTAATGCACAGGACTTGCATCTATCTATCTATCTATCTATCTATCTATCTATCTATCTATCTATCTATCTATCTATCTATCTATCTATCTATCTATCTATCTGTCTCTCTCTATCTCTCTCTCTCTCTCTCTCTCTCTCTCTCTTCTCTCTCTATCTATCTATCTGTCTCTCTATCTATCTGTCTATCTATCTATCTATCTATCTATCTATCTATCTATCTATCTATCTACCTATCTATCTGTCTCTCTCTCTCTATCTAACTATCTATCTATCTATCTATCTATCTATCTATCTATCTATCTATCTATCTATCTATCTATCTATCTATCTATCTATCCCTTAGTCTGGCGACCGTGGGGGCACCCCTGAAGACCTGACAACCAGTTCCCTCCATTCCTCTCTCTGTTCTGCCTTTCTCAAAATTTGGTTGAGTTCTAGGCCTGTCCATTCGCTAATGTTGTCCTCCCATCTCTTCCTTGGTCTGCCTCTTTTTCTTCCTCCCTTGACAGTGCCTTGCAGTATTGTTTTTGTAAGTCTTTTTGATCTTGTGACATGTCCATACCATTTAAGTTTACGCTTCTTTAGAATTGATAGAAGATTTTCGTACTTGCCTTGAAATCGAAAAGCCCGGGTTTCAAGTGTGTGGTAGTTCAAGTCCCGTTTGGGCTCGAAACTTTTTCCCCTTTCACTAGACCTTAAGTGGTGGTCTGGGTGCTAGTCTTTTGGATAAGACAATAAACCGAGGTTGTGTTTGCCATACTCATTTAGTGTACGTGAAAGAACTCACGGCAACAAGAGAGTTGTCCCTGGCAACTACTATTGTCGGTCATAGGAGCCCAAATGCGTTGCACTGTCGCCAAGCGCCTGACAAGACAGGCCCAAGCATCCGACATCCGCATGGAAGAGATTTTTTTGAAGTAGCTTTTTGTTTTGTTTTAGTTAAGCTGTGATTGTTATTGTTTCTTTGGTGTTGTTTATTGTTGTTGGGTTGTTGTTGTTTTTTTTTTGGGGGGGGGGTTGGTGTTAGCCATTGATATTGTTTTGAAGATGTTTTCTTTAGGAACTCACATCTTAACACAACAAAGTAAAGGTAAAGGTGCCCCATAACCTGTGTGGTCGAAGGGGAGCGAGGCGTCAGAGACCTCGGCTTCTCTAGGGGTCAGCATGTTGAGGGCGGCGCCCATCTCCTCTCCCTCGCTGCTTTACCTTCCTTGACCCTAAAAAGGGCAGGTACCATTTACAGCTGGGTGAACTGGGGGAACTGTACTGAAGCCAAGGCGCGCAAACGGTCACCCATCCAATTGGTAACCACGCTCGAGAGCTGCTTAACCTTGGCTGGGGGACAGCGAGGCTCTGACCACTGAGCCATCCCGTCCCAACACAACAAACTGTAACTAATCGCAAAAAAAAAAAGCATAAAGTTTGTTAGCTGACACAACGATGCTGTCTGTAGTTTGACATAGCCACCCTATAATTACAAAGGCAACAAACACTACGATAACGTCAGGCCAGTGCGGAATAGACTGTGTCTAGTGATCGTACATGTCCAGTTTTAAGCTAATCAGTCTACATAGAAAACCACAATGGTGCTTTTTGTCCGATTTCCGTTTGTGCTAAAACTTTTCCCCCATCCATTAGACTTTGAGAGGGGTCTAGTGTGCTAGTCTTTCGGACGAGACGAAAAACCGAGGTCGAGTGTGTCACATGCATTCAATGCACGTAAAAGAACCCACGGCAACAAGCATCGTCCCTGGCAAAAATCTAAAACAAAACAAAAACAACAACAAAATCCACTCCCATGGGGAAACAAAGAGGTGTACTCATGCAAACAGGATTTTTTTGATGGGGGTGGCTGGTGTTGATTTTGTGGCGACACGCTTTTCCACCTAAAGGATGGATAGCAAGCCCGAATTTCACGCAGAGAAATCTGCCGTGATGGAAAGTGGCATTCAATGCAAAAGATACTACCAGCAGCAAACTGACCAGTTTCCTTTCACTTTAAAAAAAAAAAAAAAAAAAAAGCTGGCGAATATGGAACGTGTACTAAGTACATCATGCATGCATGCATGTAGTTGCACATGGGGCCTCAAGTTAGTTTTCTCGTGGGGGGGGGGGGGAGGAGAGAGAGGAGAGAGAGAGAGGAGAGACAAAACAACAACAAACAACAACAACACATGGGAGATGAGAGTGAGAATCATTCAGGATAGGATAGCTAGCTCCCAGAGAGGAAACTTTCTGCACAAAGTGTTTAGTAAGGAGAAGAACCCATCCATCTCTTCGGATCAACAAGACTTCTATCGTTCTGACCTCTATGCCGGGCTTTTGTTGTAAGGGATTTTGTGTTTTTTTTTGTTTTGGGAATTTTTTTATGTTTTTTTTTTTTTCGTTCCTCGGCTAAAGCTCAGGAGGTTTACCATTGGTCAGATTTTGCGTATGCGACCACTTTTTGCTACCATGAAATGTAGCCGTATTCTGTTTTACGGGTATGTTCGTGTTTTCCCTTACCCATCCAACGCTAACATTGGTTGAGATTTTTCACGTGCATTTTTTGTTTATCTTTTTGCATGTGTGTAATTATACAGAAGGGAATGAAGGCCCTGGCAGGTCTGCACTGGAAGTTGACCTGGAAGATCGTAAAAAAAAAAAAAATTGGCCCAGGATTCACCAGACTCCGCCAGGATTGGAACCCATGACTTGTGGACTCATAGGATTGAAGTCAATGGTGCTAACCACTTGGCTATATACTACAGCGTCCGTCGTTGGTTGGTGTGATTGTATTGAAATCCCAGCAAAGGTATCCAATTTGGGATTGTATCATCACGATGATAAGTCGGGCTTTTTTCGTGCCCCCTCACAAATTACTAAGAAATGTATTGTCTTCTGAAATTCGGGCTGCGCTCCCCTGGTAGTTCGTGTCACCCAAGAGCAGCGCCCCATTATAGTTTTTGTCTTTTCCTCTTTGCATTATATATTTGAATAAATAATAAACAGTAGCGTGTTTCATTTCCGAAGTTGTTAGATATTTTGTTCAGTTTTATCCAATTTGCTTGACTAGATTTTTGTTGTTGAATATTTCGGGCTTATTATGTCTTTGTTTACTTCTTCTGTACAGCATGACCTTTTTTTTCTTTTTAGTGTGTGTGTGTGTGTGTGGGGGGGGGGGGTGGTGCATGACCTTTGTTAGGGGATGGGATAGCTCAGTAGTCGGAGCACTCATTTTCCCCTCAGCCAAGGTTAAGCAGCATCGAACGTGGTTACCAATTGGATGGCTGACCGTTTGCTCGCCTAAGCTTCACCACAGTCCCCCAGTTCACCCAGCTGTAAATGGGTACTGCCCTTTTTAGGGTTAGGGAAGGTAAAGCAGCGAGGGAAAGGAGATGGGCACCACCCAATATGCTGGCCCCTGGAGAAGCAGAGGTCTCTGAGCCTGCTCTCCTAGGACCACATAGGTTATGCGGGATACCTTTATATTTTTTTTCCTTTTACCTTGACTTGTTGACAAAAGGTGAAAATGTTAACATTGCAGACGTGGCGATCACTTACGCCAGTACATGAAGGTTTTCCTGGCCCATGGCTGTTGTGGTGGTGCTCCTGGATGCTATCATCAGCAGATCCCTCAGTAAGTTTCTATCTGTCTCTTTCCTTGTCTGTCTCTACCTCTGTGTTTCTCTGTGTGTCTCTTTCTCGTGTGTGTGTGTGTGTGTGTTGTGTGTGTGTGTGTGTGTGTGTGTGTGTGTGTGGTCTGTTGTCTATCTGTCTGTCTGTCTGTCTGTCTGTCTGTCTGTCTGTCTGTGTCTCCCTCTCTGTCCCTGTCTTCTCTGTCTCTGTCTGCCCTCTTTAGGGTCAGGGAGGTAAAGCAGCGAGGGAGAGGAGATGGGCGCCGCACCTCAATATGCTGGACCCCTAGAGAACTGAGGTCTCTGATGCCTCGTTCCCCTACGACCACATAGGTTATGAACACCTTTACCTATTTACCTTGATTTGCTATAGTCCATGCGTTGGCTGTGGGACGAATGTAGCACTGTAACCTGAACGAACGCATGCACTGCTAGGGGACGGGATGCCTTGTGGTTAAAACATGCGCTGGCAATTTGACGACCCGGGTTCGATTCCCGTTCGAGGAGATTTTTCTCCGGAGTTAACATCAGTGTGACTCCACTCTCCCAAAAGTACTTCGGATGTAGACTTTAAACCGAGGCCCCATGTGCGAACGCACGCAGAACATCTTGCGCACACGTTAAATCCTGTTCCGCTTTTCGTAAAAGTAGGCCATCGTGTGCCGGTGGGAACAGATGACATTTACAAAACTGCATACATACGTGGACAGGACGTTAAAAAGCACAAGAGTGCTTATTCCATTATCTCGATATAAAAGAATCAAATCAAATAAATAAATAAATAGACAGCCCCGATATGGCCTCTATGGTCTGTGTGCAGTGGGGCTATAAATAACTGATTGGATTGGACCAGTATGATAAACTCGATGACCACTTTTGATTTTATTTTGCAGATGACCAGCTCAATGATTTGGCCAGTGCTTTAGAGGACGTCACAGACGAGGATGACCTGTCTATAAGGTAAGGGGGGGGGGGGGGGGGGTAGGGGGTTATGATGAGACTTCACCACACACACACACACACACACACACACACAACACACACACACACTCACCACTCCACACACCACACACACCACACATCACACACCATCTCTCTCTCTCTCTCTCTCTCTCTCTCTCTCTCTCTCTCTCTCTCTCTCTCTCTCTCTCACACACACACACACACACCACACACACCACACACACTACACACACAACACGCACACCACACGCGCGACCACACACACACACACACTCTCTCTCTCTCTCTCTCTCTCTCTTCTCTCTCTCTCTCTCTCACCTCCTCCCCTCCACACACACACACTCCCACACACCTCACTCTACTCCACACTCACACACTCACCACACACACACACACCCACTCTCTCTCTCTCTCTCTCTCTCCCTCTCCCTCTCCTCTCTCCCTCTCTCTCTCTCTATCTCCTCTCTCACACCCACACACCTCTCTCACACACACACACACACGCGCGCACATACACACACACACACACACACACACACACACACCGCGCCGCGCGCCGCCGCGCCGCGCACACACAAACTTTCCGTTTTGTGTTTTATTTATTTATTCTAATATTTCGAGGATAACGGAATAAGGACTCGTGTGCTTTTTAATATCAAGTTCCGTGTGTGTAGGCAGTTTTGTAAAATATCTATTCCCACCAGCACAAAATGGCCTACTCTTTCGAAAAGCGGAACATATTTGAACGTGTGAGCCGCGCCAAGATGTTCTCCGTGCGTTCCACACGGGACTTGCGGTTTATATACTCTCATCCGACGGACTTTTGGGGGGGGAGGAGTGGAGTCTGCACTGATGTCAACTCCACAGAGAAAAATGGTCTCCTTGAACGGGATTCGAACCGGGTCAGCAGATCTGAGCGCAATGCGCAACGCTCTAACCAAACAGGCTATCCTGTCCCCCATAGGACAGAAGACAACATATGTGTTACTGTCTGAGCGTTCGACGACGACGAAGATGAAGATGGAAATGGAGGAGGAGGAAAGAAGGACGGAGAAGAAGAAGAAGAAGAAGGAAGAGAGACGAGGAAGAGAAGAGAGAGAGAAGAGAGAAGAAGAAGGTGATAGATGATGATGATGATGAGGTGATGATGATGATGATGATGATGATGATGATGACGATGGGAGGTGATGATGATGATGATGATGATTGATGATGCTGCTGATGCTGATGATGATGATGATGATGATGATGATGATGATGATGATGATGACGATGATGACGATGACGATGATGATGATGATGATGATGATGAAGAGGAGAGGGAGAGCGACGACGACGACGACGATGATGATGAGATAATTAGAAGGGGAGGAGGAGGGGAGGAGGAGGGAGGAGGAGGAGGAGGAGAGAGGAAGAGAGAGGAGAGAAAAAGAGAGAGGAGAAGAAGAAGAAGGAAGAGGAAGAAGAAGGAAGAGAGGAGAGAAGAGGAAGAAGAGGAAGAAGAGAGAAGAGGGAAGAGGAAGAAGAGAAGAAGAGAAGAGAGAGAGAGAAGAAGAAGAAGAAGAAGAGAGAAGAAGAAGAAGAAGAAGAAGAAGAAGAGAGGAGGAGAGGAAGGAGAAAAAGAAAACTAAAAATTTTTTGTTTTTGTTGTTTTTTATCATTTTGTTGGTGTGTTTTTTTTATTGTTTTTTTGCAGGCCTGTGGAGAGAGAGTGGGGCCGCAGACAGAGACAGAGACAGAGACAGGGGTGTTTTCTGTTCGGAAGCACCTGTTTTGAGACGTACAATGCTGCACGGGGCTGGTGTGTCGCAACTTCGACGCGCTGATGCCACGGCGCTGCTATGTAAGTAGTAACAAAACGAAAAAAGTCGTCATAAGGCCTAGGCTACATGTATGTGTGTGTGTGTGTGTGTGTGGTGTGTGTGTGTGTGTGTGTGTGTGTGTGTGTGTGTGTTTGTGTGTGTGTGTGTGTGTGGTGTGTGTGTGTGTGTGTGTGTGTGAGTGTGTTTGTGTGTGTGTTTGTGTGTGTTGTGGTGTGTGTGTGTGTGTGTGTGTGTGTGTGTGTGTGTGTGTGTGTGTGTGAGTGTGTGTGTGTGTGTGTGTGTGTGAATGTTGTGTGTGTGAATGTGTGTGTGAGTGTGTGTGTGTGTGTGTGTGTGTGTGTGTGTTGTGTGTGTATGTGTGTGTCTGTGTCTGTGTTTGTGTGTGTGTGTGTGTGAGTGTGTGTGTGTTGTGTGTGTGTGTGTGTTTGTGTGTGTGCTACATGTGTGTGTGTGTGTGTGTGTGTGTGTATGTGTGTGTGTGTGTGTGTGTGTGTGTGTGGTGTGTGTGTGTGTGTGTGTGTTGTGTGTGTGTGTGTGTGTGTTACACCACACCACGTTGAATAGTCTGTCTGGTTTTGCAGCAACCCAACGCAACGCGCATTGTTTGGTAGTGTGGTTATTTGTGTGTCGGGTTGTGTTGTGTTGTATTTACATTGTTTTGTGTCGTCCTGTGTTGTATGTTGTATTGTGTTGCTTTGAATTTTGTTGTGCTGAATAGTACTGCATTTGCGTTGTATTGTATATTGCGTTGTATTTTGTTATTGAGTTGTATTTTAATGTATTAGATTGGGTTGCATTGTTGTGTTGTTGTGTTATATTCTGTTGCGTGTGTTTTTGTTGTTGTTTTTTTACGTTGTATTGTCTAGCATTGCACTGTAATGTATTGCATTGCATTGTATCGAATCGTGTTGCATTCTGTTGCATTGTATTGCATTACACTGCGGTTATGTACAGTGACGGCAGATTTTTATTCGTGTAATTCGGGCTGCCCCCCCCCCTGCCCCCCCCCCCCCCCCCCCCCCCCCCCCCCCCCCCCCCACATTGTCTTCCCGGGAAGAGCCCGTTCGCCGCAAGAGATGCGCCACCCATTTTATTTTAGGTTTTTTTTCTTCTCCCCTGTTTGCTCACGTATTTGTTTCCCTGTAAAAGAATCTTATTTTTTTGTCAGACATAATTTTGTCGGGAAAAAAACCCAGTCTTGTTGCCGGGGGTTCTTATACGTGCTCTAAACACGGTATATCAAAACCGAGGACAGAAAAATCACAGTTTCTGTCATGCCACGTCAGTTTTCCCAATAGAAAATTGGTTTAACAATGGAAGACCTGAAGTACCTTACGAGTTGTTGGCAACACAATGAACGATAAAAATAGCCTTTTAGGCACTGAAAACATTGTTTTAAAAAGTAAAACAAAAAATGAAATAAAATTTTAAAAATTCAAAGATAAAATGTGGAGGAGAGGGGGAATTTCTTTCATTTCAGTGGTCATAGCATTGTGCAGCGCACTCGCACATGCACTTGATTGTACTTTCAAAAAATTATTATTTATTTATGCGTTCTTTTATATCGAGGATAATGGAATAAGCACTCATGGAGCAGAAAAAATGGGATTTTTTTTCTTCAGAAAATTGTTGTGTTGTCGTATATTCTGTTGCGTTGTGCTTTGTTTTTACGATATATTGTCTAGCATTGCATTGTAATGTATTGCATTGCAGTGTATTGAATTGTATTGCATTCTATTGCATTGTATTGCATTACATGTATGTACAGTCACGGCAGTTTGCGTTCGTTTGAACTTGCTTGTCGTTAGATCCAAGTTTGTGCACAAATGCAGTAATATTGATGAATTCATTGTCTGACTTCTTTCAGGATAGCAGACTGAATGCATCCTTCCCCAATGGGCTCCGAGGCTTGTAGGACACAGCAGCCTACAGTCCACTAGGCTACGTTACGCTTCATCCCCAAAACTTTGGGGTCACGCCGTCTAGCTTTCATCATAGTTGTGTGTTTTGTTGGTTTCTTGTAAGTGTGCTTATGCCTTGTACCTTTTTTTTAAGTTTACCTTGCATATACTGCATCCTGTTGTTACTTCTGTATGGTTTTCTTGTTTTCTCTTTGTTTGTAGAGCTCTGTACTTAGTCATTTCTGTAGAAGGCAAGATATGTTACTGAATTTCAACTAGACTAACAAAATCGGTTATTATGTGAACTGGGTTTTTTCCCTTTATTTTAGTTGTCGTTGATTTCTTTAGTAATAATTATTTTATATCAAAATCGGTTATTACATTGTATGTAAGGTGGGTGGGCTTTTTTTTGTTGTTGTTGTCGTTGTAGTTGATTTCCTTTGTAATATTTTTTGTACTGCTATAAACTTCTGACCAGTATTAAAAAGAATTCTGTTCCTTCTCTCTCTCTCTCTCTCTCCCCCCCCCCCCCCCCCCCCTAATTCTACCATCTGTTCATTTTACGACCTTTGGAGAACAATTTTCTACATCGAAGTTGAAATCACTTCCCTTAATGATAATCACCCTTTTGGTAAGTTGTTTTGATTTTTTTTAAAAGTCTATGCGAGTCTTTCCCTGTCCGACATGATCAGAAAATTTTCAACTGTTCAAGTTTTTTGTTTACAATCGTCATTACAATTACTAATGAATGTTTATATAAAAACGATGAAATCATCTGTACTTTGAGGTACTATTGTTAAAGACCTAACTACAAAATCTGTATGATTATAATATCAATATACATGTGCATAATTATGATCATGTACAAGAACAAATTAAAAGTATGAATTCAACTTACAGCTGTTTGTTGTGGATTTTGCTTGAATGTCAATGGTGAAAGTGATTTTCTCTGATGCAAGAAAAAGTACCATTAATTTTGTCTGTGTCAAAGCTATGAGAGAGAACTCGACAAACAAGCAAAATTTTCTTCCTCAAGGGCAAACAGACATTCAGAGGGGCGTTCAAATATACGAATAAACCAAACGATAATACTATAGGCCTATAACTCTCTCTCTCTCTCTCTGGGGACGGATCGCCTAGTGGTCACAACATTGCCCTGGCAATTTGACGACACGGGCTGGATTCCGGTCGAGATTTTTCTCCTGGAGTTATCAGTGCTGACTCCACTGTTCCCAAAAGTCCTTGGATGAGACTTTAAACCGAGGCCCCGTGCGAACGCACGCAGAACATTTTGCGCACATGTTAAATCCTGTTCCGCTTTTCGTAAGAGTAAGCCAGTGTGCCGGTGGGAACAGATGACATTTACAAAACTGCATACACACGGGGACTGGATGTAAAAAAAGCACGTGTGCTTATTCCATTATCCTCGATATAAAAGAAAGAAAATAAATAAATGAATAAATAAATGAATAAATAAAATCTCTCTCATTTTTACACATGCTTGGTAACAGTATCGTCACAAACACTGCTTGTTGTACTCATTTCGTGTAGTGATACTTTCCTAACGGACATAATTTTCTTTGATTTAAACCAAGGTTTAAAAAGGACGGTGAAGACGTTCGCCTACCAACAAGTTGGCTAAACCCGCGAGGTTCTAGGTTCGATTCCCAAACTCTCCTTCAAAAAAAAAAATCCAAGTTTGACGAAAAATTCGAAATGGGTGTCAAAAGTTCTTGGGATGAGATGAGGCCCCGTGAGCGAACGAATGCAGAGCATCTTGCACACATATGAAAACCCGTTATGCCTTTCGAAAGAGTAGGCTACTAAAACACACACACACACACACACGCACGCACGCACGCACGCACGCGCGCGCGCGCGCGCGCGCGCGCGCGCGCGCGTTACATTCGCAAAAATGTCACCATTGGTGAACCTTGGAGCTCTTACCCAAGAATTAGGAAAAGATATATTATATATATCGAGGTTAAAAAAAAGAAAGAATATAACTACACATTTGTTAAGGAAGGAGGGTGGCAGGATGGTTAAAACCTTCGCCTGCCAACAAGTAAACCGTGAGGTTCTGGGTTCGATCCCAGCCTCGCCTTTCTTCCCAGTTTGAAGAAAAAATCGAACTGAATGTCAAAGTCCTTCGGATGAGACTATAAACCGATGCCCCGTGTGCGAACGCATGCAGAACATCTTGCGTACATGTTAAAACCCCGTTCCGCCTTTCAAAAGAGCAGGCCATCGTGTGCCGGTAGGAGCGGATGACAAAATTAAAAAAACAACAACAAAAAAACAGCATGCACACAGGTGTCGTGTTTAGACACCATCCCTGAGGAAAAATCGGGGGGCTGGAGTCCCAGGGCGGCTCAGGGCTGTATATGGCAACGTTCTGGTGGTTCCTGCGACGGTACTGGAACCATTCGTATCGGTCATTGCCTTTCCAATGGATCATTCCAGTGCCGTGGAGAGGGGGGGCTGCTGCATGGGTAACAGCTTGCCCTCCATACTTACTTACCCAGGCTTTGCGCTCTAAAGACTATAGAGTGCAACTCCATAGTCTTCCGAGACTGATGGGTGCCTACTATTATCATTATTAATATCATTATTATGCGGAAGCAGTTTTTATGTGTGTGTTTATTAATTACTTTTGGTATATATATATATATATATATATATATATATATATATATATATATATATATATATATATAATTATTATACATACATATATATATATATATATATATATATATATATATATATATATATATATATATATATATATACATATATATGTATATATATGTATATATATATATATATATTATTTTTTTTAATTTTTAAGATGGGCTTATTTCAAGTGGAGGTAAGGTGGCTTTATTATGATGGTCGTATTTTGATGGGGTTTACATCACGTTAAGGTTGGTTTATTATAACAGTTGCGTGACTCAATTTCACATGTAGAGCTAGGTTTATAGCAATGGTTTATTCTGAATGGGCTTGCCAGCCTAACAGAACACCTGAACAAGACCTCTAAAACATACGGCATGGAAATCAGTGCAGAGAAGACCAAACTGATGACCGATAATGCCAAGGGCATCAGTACTGATATTAGGGTCAATGACCAGTAAAGGTTCAAAGCTTCAAGTACTTGGGAGCCGTTGTATCAGACAAGGGATCCAATCCAGATGTTTGCAGGATTGCACAGACAATAACAGCACTGTCAAAACTGAACACCACCTGGAAATATAAAAATATTTCACTCAACTCCAAGATCAGACTTATGCCTCCCTTGTCATATCCATATTCCTGTGAATCGTGGACCCTGACTGCAGATTTGGAGAGAAGAGTACAGGCGGTAGAGATGAGATGCCTCCGGAGACTCCTTGGCATCTCCTACAAAGACCACATAAGCAACAAAGACGTGCATAACAGAATCCAGCAAACCATTGGTACCCACGAAAACCTTTTTTATCAATCGTAAAGAAGCTTAAACTTAAATGGTACAGGCATGTAACAAGATCAAAAGGACTTGCGAAAACAATACTGCAAGGCACTGTCCAAGGAAGAAAAAGAGGCAGACCAAGGAAGAGATGGGAGGACAACATCAGCAAATGGACAGGCCTAGAACTCAACCAAATTTTGAGAAAGGCAGAACAGAGAGAGAAATGGAGGGAACTGGTTGTCAAGTCTTCAGGAGTGCCCCCACAGTCGCCAGACTAAGGGATGGATGGATGGATGGATGGATGGATGGATGGATAGATAGATTAGATAGGTGTAACGTACATGGTATAAGGGAAACAACCATTAGATTTATTACTTTTGAATATGTAGAGGTATTCTCCCTTTGACCACATGGTCCACATTCTGAACAGTTGAGGCCAGCTGGTCATATTGCACAGTCCTCCCCGCCCCCCTCTCAAAAAAAAAGTTTGTGTGTGGGTGGGGGTGGGGGTGGGGTGTTAACAGTTCTACTAAAGTGAAAGGGGAGATGAAGAGGATAATGGGTGTGGTAAAAGCGGAGTAAAACTGAGTCAGAAAGCTGTGTTGATGTGTGCATCTCTGATCTATTAAACTCCACAGTGGTTCCTGTCTACTCAGAGAGCCATGACTGATCAGTGCTGACGGTCTGTCACCACACTGACGATCTGTTTTGATGATAATTGATTAACAGAATCACTGTTTGCACATAATGCCAGCTTTGTTGAGGCCAAACCCCAAACCCAACATGTCCGTGAAGGGAGCATATCACAACTGTTTTTATTGGATGGCTTTATTTCACATTATTTTGGTTATGGGTTTTATTATATTGTTTAAGTGATATTTCTCTGACACCTTGCTCCATTACAACCACACAGGTTATGGAACACCTTTACCTATAAGTGATGGCCTTATTTTACATGTTGTTGTGGGTTCATTATGATTGTTGTATATTGAGTGGCTTTATTTTACATGTAGTCGTGGGTTTATCATGATGGTTGTACATTGAATGGCTTTATTTTACCAAGGAAGAGATTGGAGGACAACATCAGTGAATGGATAGGCCTAGAACTTAACAAAACTTTGAGAAAGGCAGAACAGAGAGAGGAATGGAGGGAACTGGTTGTCATTGTCTTCAGTCACCAGACTAAGGGATGGATAGATAGCTATTGAATGGGGTTGTTTTACATTATATTGTTGTATATTGAATGGCTTTGTTTCACGTGTAGTTGTGGGGTTATTTGGATGGCTATCTGTGATAGTTTGGTTCCACATGTAATCGTGGGTTATAATGGATGGCTGTGTATCCAATGGCTTTCTTTGACTCGTAGTTGTGGGTTATTATGAGGGTTCATGTTGTGGGTTATTATGAGGGTTCATATTGAATTGCTTTAATCACATGTGGGCTAATTGTGGGTTTATCGTGATCATTATACACTGGATGGCTTTACTTTAGACATGGAGATGGGTCTGTTACTAATGTTGTATTCTGAATGGCTTTAAATGTGTCTGTGGAATTATTATGACAGTTGTATTTCGGATGGCTTTATTTCACATGTGAGGACAGGTTTTTTGTTTCAATTAATTATTTTTTTGACATTTGTGTTTTGAATGGGTTTTTGACAATTGTGTTTTGGATGACCTCATTTCACATGTGGGGGCGGGTTTATTAGTTTTTGACAGGTGTGTTTTGAATGGTTTTATTTCCCATGTGAAGGTGGGTTTTTTTTAAATGACTGTTGTAATGCTGTTTTTCACATGTAGAGGTAGGTTTATTACGATGGTTCATCACTTGATGTGTTAATTTTATGTGTTGTGGTTTTATTTTGACTATTGTATTTCAGATGGCTTTATTTCACACGTGGAAATGGGTTTATTTTCGGTGGGTTTTCCTTTTATTTTTTTAAAAAACATAAATAGCTGTTGCATCTAAAGTCTTTCTTTCCCATGTGAATATGGGTTTATCATAACAGTTTTAAAGTGGATAGTTTTATTTTACCTGTGGAGGCGAGTTTCATTATGATGGTTGCATGTTTAATGGCTTTATTTAACCCACGAAGGCGAGTTTTATAGTGATGGTTGCATTTAAAATGGCTTTATTTTACGTGTGGAGGTGGGTTTATTATGGTTTCATTTAAAATGGCTTTGTGCTATTGTGGAAGTGAGTTTATAATGGTTTCATTTAAAATGGCTTCATTTTATATGTGGAGGTGGGTTTATTGTGACAAATTTATATTGGACAGCTGTATTGACATGTGAATGCCAATTTATTATGATGGTTGTATGCCTTCATGTGGAGATAGGTTTATCATGACAGCGTTTTGGGGAAGCTTTTATTATTATGATTATTATTATAATGCCGAAGTAGAGTTTGTGTTGTTGTTTTTATGACTTTTGGTATATATATTTTTTAAAGATGGGTTTATTTCACGTGGAGGTAAGG
>CM060327.1:56647982-56654814 GCA_030674155.1 Stramonita haemastoma | reverse complement strand
GAGAGAGAGAGAGAAGAGAGAGAGAGAGAGAGAGAGAGAGAGATATGAAATAAAATGAGATGAAATGTTTATTCATTAAGTCCATGGCCCCATAGAAGGAGGAATACAAAAAAAGCAAGAAAAATATATGATGGACATATAATGGCATTATGTAACATAGATACTTCTTCATTTAAATGCTTTATACATATATATTACCAGTTGTTTTAGAATTCGTGGAAGCTAATAACAAAACCAATCTGACTAAACATGGATCTCTATAGTACTTTTGCAGTATGAACTGCTCTCGTACATCTCTTAAGCCTGGACAGAAAAGCACAAAATGGATTTCATCTTCTACTGAACATTTACAAATTGGGCATTGAAGATTTGTGGCAAGTGTCTTTATGTAGCGATAATAATGTACATTGATATCTGAAATACCAAATCTAAATCGTGTCATTATACACTTCAAATAACTATCAATATTCATGGACATATACGTTGTCACACAATTTACTTGGCTGAACATCATAGTGGTAGAATCTGTCACTATTTGTACATGACTCTCACAATTTTGCCAGCAACAATCAATCAACCTTTCAACAAATAAACAACAACAACAAAAACACCAACACCACTACATTATTATGAGAGAGAATGAAATAAGGGGAAAAAATGAGGTGACAAAGCAAACAGAACAAAACAATAACTCTGTCTCTCTTCTCGTCTCTCTCTTTCTCCCACTCACTCTCTCTCACTTTACTTCTACTACACACACAACACACACACACACACACACACACACACACACACACACACACCACACACACACACACACACACACACACACACACACACACACACACACACACACCTCTCTCTCTCTCTCTCTCTCACTCACTCACTCACACAATATTAAAAAAACAAAACAATATTAACCAGCTACCTGTTTCTCACTATCAAATTTAAAGAGAACAGCTTTAAAAACAACACCCCTCCATTTTTTTTTTTTTAAAGATCAAACGGATTTTGCGAGCGTTAAAGGTCCCATAACTCAACCCGAAGGCCGACGACGACAACCCCCGAAACGTCAAGGGCCATAATTATCAAAAATGACCATTAGCTTGTCAGGGTGACTTGTCTGGCCAATCTGGGTTAATGCGATGAGTTTTTTTTCAGTGACCTTTTCAAAGGTCAGCTGCGTCCATTCATCTTGTAGTTGCTCTTTGACCCAACCAATGCTTAAGGGTATGTCACACAGAACGATTTGTGTGGTCAAGGTATCAAAGCGATAGTTGGCTCCCGAAGATGTGATGGTCTAATAATTTAGATGGTTTTTTTTTCCCGGTACAACCAAGATATGAAGCATAAATATCTGGTTAATGACTTTGAAAAGATTTTTTCCGTGCTTTTTTTTTTTTTTTTAAATCATAACTGGCCTAGCTAATCTTCCCAAATCTTCTGAAGTATGTATCGAAGATTGATTTATTGGTTTCCACTTTCGTGCAATAGCATTATATTCTTAATACACAATGCAAACATTTTTAAATCAATTACATTGGATTTGGTTTCACAGAATGGACAGGCCTGGAACTCAACAAAACTTTGAGAAAGGCAGATCAGAGAGAGGAATGAAGGGAACTGGTTGTAAAGTCTTCAGGGATGCCCCCACGTTGTCAGACTAAGGGATAGATTGATAGACAGTGGTTTCACACAGAAGTCGGATGCGCTGGACCTGATTTTCAGGCATATAACGGCAGCGTGACGCATTTTCGCTCATTATGACAGACAACAGTAGTTGCTGTCTAAGCGTTCGATCGATGAAAGAAGAATTTGATGTGTGTTTGATCTCCGTTGTCATGAAATGTAATTTTTTTTGTTCATGCTCTTTTTTTTTTTGTCGTTGCATGTAATGTGTTAGACATGCAGTTTTCTGTGGCCTGAGCAAGTTATAAGCTTTAAACTTGTTGGTGCTCTTTGTCACGTTTTGTGTTGTTTGTATTTTTGAATTTGTATAGCCACTTTTAAAAGATTTCTCAACGTGAAATTCCGGCTTGTATAATTATATTGATTCACTGTAGCGGTCACAGTCAGAACACTACTGAAAATTCACGCTGTGTTGTCATATGAACACACACTGTGCTAGCTACAGAGTTCTGTGGGACTGGATGTAAAAAAGCACAGGAGTGCTTATTCCATTATGCTCGATATAAAAGAATAAAAAGAACAAATAATGCGCCATCGCTCTAAAAAGGCCTCCAACACGGTCCATCTGAAGGAAAACTTCAGTACATCTGTGATAACTGTAATAATATTCTTCCCTTTTTGTCGAACGTCAGACAGCAATTGTCTGTCATATGAGCGAAAATGCTTTGCCTGCCGGTAAGCGCCTGCCTGTAAGTCAGGCCCAATCTGTCATATGAAGCGAAAATGCGTTGCGCTGCTGCTGATAAGTCAGCCTAGCGCATCCAACTTTCGTGTTGGAATAGAATTTATCTTTTCCAGTATTTTTTTGGAAAAAACAAAACAAAGCAGAAGAATTGGCCAAGAAGGCAAAGCGTAAACAAGAAGGAGAAGACGGGAAGTAAAGGAACAAGACAGAAACAAAAAGAACGATAGGAAAAGAGGGACTTTCTAGCACAGAATTTCCAGAAGGCGGGGATTCTAGTTTATACTGACAGGCCCCCGACATCCCTACGGAGAAACTGTGATAAATTTGGAAATGTACACCCCCTCCAAACAATAAAACAAACAACAACAAAAGACAAAACACAACAAATAACAAAAAGAACAAAAATAAAAAATAAAACCCGACAAACCCGCCCTCAACCAACCAAAAACAAAAACAAACGAAAAAACCCCCAACAAACCAACCACCAACATGAAAAACAAACACAAAACTCCCAACCGTATAAAGAAAGGAGTTACAGAAAAAGATTAAACCTTGATGTGGGGTGATAATTACGATATTAGAATAAGACAATACCTCTTTAAAGAAAAGAAAAGATCAACAGACGATTTTTTTATAAAAAAAATAGGAAAAGAAAGGAATGATTTAACGAAAGACAGAATAAAATGCCGAAAGAAAGAAAAGAGAAACTTTAAAAAATAACTTGTGAAAAAAAAGTCTTGAAATAAAAAAACCCAACTGAATGGTTAAAACCCCCCGAAACAATCTATAGAAATATCCCAACGATAATTAGAAAAGAAAAACAACTTAGGACAGAAAAACTCCGAAACTCTATAGTCTTCTTTCTTTTCCTCCTGCTACCGGGTACAGTCACTACTACGCGACTAAAAAAAACACAACACAACACACACACACACACACACACACACACACACACACACACACACACACACACACACACACACACACACACACACACACACACACACACCACATCTCTCTCTCTCTCTCTCTCTCTCTCTCTCTCTCCTCTCTCTCTCTCTCTCTCTCTCTCTCTCTCTCTCTCTCCTGTGTGTATATGTGCGTGGTTACGTGCGTGTGTATGTGTGATTGTGTGTGTGTGTTTCCCTCACCATCCCTAACCTCCCTTCTCTCTACCTTTTAGCAACTTTTTTGTCTGTGTGTGTGTGTGTGTGGTGTGTGTGTGTGTGTGTGTGTGTGTGTGTGTGTGTGTGTGTGTGTGTGTGTGTTGTGTGTGTGTTGGGGGGGGGGGGGGGGGGGGGTTGTACTTCCCCCGCTCGCTATGTCTCTATTTCTCTACGTCTTCCTAGTCCCCCTGTCTCATCTGTCTGTCTGTCTTGTCTGTTCTGTCCCGTGTTCCTCTACATCTGTGTGTTCCCCCTGCCTGCTCTCTCTCTCCTTCACTCTCTCTTCCCTCCCTCCCTCCCCCTCCCCCTCTGTCTCTGTCGTCTGTCTCTCTCCACTCATTCTCTTCCCTCTCTCCACCTCCTTCTCTCTCCCCCTCTGTCTATCTGTCCTCTGTCTCTTCTGTCTCTCTCTGTCTCCTCCTCCCTCCCCCTCTCTCTCTCTCTCTCTCTCTCTCTCTCTGTGTCTGTCTGAAAACGTGTGTGGCGGCCAGCCACACCGAGTGTCTCCCCGCTCTATTATTACCGCTGTGGATGTTTTGTCATGTCCTTCAAGTGCTTTGTTCCCTTTGTTCCGTCCACCCATACCTAGCCCCCTTCGTACTCTTTAACAACCTGGCCACTGTGGGAGTTGCAAAGAAAAAGGAAAATAGTGAACGGAAAAAAACAACACAGAAAAAAAGGCAGAAAATATAGGAGGGAGAGAGAGAGAGAGAGAGAGAGAGAGAGAGAGAGAGAGAGAGAGAGAGAGAGAGAGAGAGAGAGAGAGAGAGAGAGAGAGAGAGAGAGGGAGGGGGAGAGAGAGAGAGAGAGAGAGAGAGAGAGGAGAGAGGGGAGGGAGAGAGAGAGAGAGGAGAGAGAGAGAGAGAGAGAGAGAGAGAGAGAGAGAGAGAGAGAGAGAGAGAGAGAGAGAGAGAGAGGAGAGAGAGAGAGAGAGAGAAGAGAGAGCACGAAAGAAAGGAAGAGGGTGACAGAGAACAAAAGCACAAAAGAGGACAGACACACAGACAGAAAGAAGAAGAAAAAGAAAGAAAGACAGATAGACAGACAGACAGAAAGACAGACGGACAGACAGAAAGACAGACAGACAGAAAGACAGAAAAGAAAGAAAGAAAGAAAGAAAGGAAAGAAAGTAAAAGAGGGAGAAATGCAGACCGAAGGAAGTACGAAAAAAAACGAAGAAAGAAAAAAAAGAGAAGACAGAAAAGAAAGAAAGAAAGAATGACAGAAAGACAAAACCGAAAATGAAACGAAGAAAAAACAGACAGAAAAAAAATAGAAAGAAAGAAAGCAAAAAATACAGACAGACAGAAGATAACAGTGAAAAAAAAAAGAAACACAAAAAAGAAAGGCATAAAAACAAAAAAGGAAAGAGAGAAGGGAAAAAGAAAGACAGAAAGACAGAAAAAAGAAAAAAGAGAACTAAAGAAAATAAGGAAAAGAAAAAAAAGAAAAAAAAGACGACAAACAAAAAGAAAGAAAGAAAAAAGATACAAAAAAAAGAAGAAGAAAGAAGCACCCCCCCCCCACCTTCCCCTTCGAAGACTTTAGTGCATAAACTGTCTGGAGTTCTTTCAATATTCGAGTGGGGTCAGTGTTGGTGGTGCTTTTGTGTCTTTGTCTCAGCCTCGTGTCTCTGTCTGTCTGTCTCTGTCTGTCTGTATCTGTCTGTATGTCTCTGTTTCTGTCTGTATGTTCTGTCTGTCTGTCTCTGTCTGTCTGCCTGTCTGTCTCTGTCTGTCTCTCTCTGTCTGTCTGTCTCTGTATTGGTCAGTGTTGATGGTGTCTTGTGTCTTTGTCTCAGCCTCTTGTTTCTGTCTGTCTCTATTGTATTTGTCTGTCTGTCTGTCTCTGTCTGTTTGTATCTGTTTGTCTGTGTCTCTTTATTGGTCAGTGTTAGTAGTGTCTTTGTGTTTTTGTCTCAGCCTCATGTCTCTGTCTGTCTGTCTGTCTGTCTGTCTCTTTATCGGTCAGTGTTGATGGTGTCTTTGTGCTTTTGTTCTCAGCCTCGTGTCTCTGTCTGTCTGTCTGATTGTTTTTCTCTTTCTGTCTGTCTCTTTATTGGTCATTGTTGATGGTGTCTTGTGTCTTTGTCTCAGCCTCTTGTTTCTGTCTGTCTGCCTGTCTGTCTGCCTGTCTGTCTGTCTCTCTGTCTGTCTGTTTATTGGTCAGTCTGTCTGTCTGTCTCTGTCTCTTTATTGGTCAGTGTTGGTGATGTCTTTGTGTCTTTGTCTCGGCCTCGTGTCTCTGTCTGTCTGTATGTTTGTCTGCCTACTTACTTTGGTGATTGTTGAACAGATAAAACACAACCACACACACCAACACACACACACAACACACACACACACACACACACACACACACCTCTCTCTCTCTCTCTCTCTCTCTCTCCCTCTCTCTTCCCCCTCTCTCTCCCCTCTCTTCCTGTCTCTCCCTCTCTCCTCTTTCATAGTAAATTGAATGGCTGGGCTTTTCTTGTTGTTGGTACGTGTTCGATCAATATATACATGATTAGTCATGTTACTCTTCTCTATATGCCGCTGGCTGCTGCAAATGTAAATGAGGGGATTTTCTTGTGTTGTGTCTCACTACTGTTAGTTGTTATGTCTCCGCGTAGCGCAGGGCGGCGTGGTGTGTGTGTGTGTGGCTGTGTTGCACACGCACACACACACGCACGCACACACACACACAACGCACTACCCCCCACCCCCCCCCCCCCCACCACACACGAGGAGAGAGAGAGAGAGAGAGAGAGAGAGGAGAGAGAGAGAGAGAGAGAGAGAGAGAGAGAGAGAGAGAGAGAGAGAGAGAGAGAGAGAGAGACAGAAGAAGAAGACGAGACAGACAGAAGACAGACAGACGAGACAGACAGACAGAGACAGGAGGAGAGAGACACAGACACAGACACAGACAGAGACAACACACAGCAGAAAGCACAACACACACACACACACAAAGACAGACAGAATCAAGGGGAGAGAGATACAGACAGACATACAACTGACCGATAAACGAAACTACTGACCGATCATCAGAGAAACTGAGACAGACCAACCGCCGGTCTCCCCTCCCCCCCCCCCCCCCCAAAAAAAAAAAAAAAAAAAAAAAAAGAAAAATAGAGACAAGATAACGGAGGCAGTTTAGACAAGCTACCGAACACGGTGTGACCTGCCACCTAGATCGCGCAATGACCCGTGACGCCAAAACAGGTTGACGTGACCTGAACTACCCCCTTCCTCCCCCCTCCCCCACCCCCTCCACGTCCCCCATCACCGCCAACCTTTGTCGCGGGAAA
>CM060327.1:56622982-56642982 GCA_030674155.1 Stramonita haemastoma | reverse complement strand
TGTGCACCTGTCCACACACTTAAAATTACAGTTAATCACACGCTAAACGCATGTCGCTATGACAATAACAAGTTGAATGCATCAAGATTCGTAACAATCAGAATGATTCTTACATCAAACTCTCACACTCATCACCATCATTAAAACAAACAAAAGTGTTGTAAACAAATAAAACGATAACAACAACAACAACAATAATGGTAATACAGGCAGTAAACAAAGCCAAGCTATGTACAAATTCAGTGTTCAAAGTATTGCAAGTATAGGTGCAGAACAGTTAGATCATGAGAAAAAAACCCTCAACTTGGGGATGGGGGTGGGTGGGGGAACAAAGAGAGATGAGTTATAAAATATGAATTAGAAAAAAAGAAAATTTAGTGACAATGTCTTGACAAACGTTGCAGAAAACAACAACTCCTACGCCATTGAATTGTAGGACTCCTTTCCCTCCTTAATTTCTTATCTTCTTTTTTTTTCTCTTCCTCACCCCCCCCCCCCCCCCCCTCCAAACTTTATTCCATTTGATATAGAAACCAACCATCTGGTTTTAAGACAATACTTATTGGGACGAACATTTTTTGTCTCCTTCTCTGGAAGCCAGCTTGAAATATTTACTTTTCTTCATCAGTTTTGCTATTTCACCGACAGAATATATTGTTTAAAATATTCTGTGGACAAGAGTTAGTATTTGAAAAGTGATGTAGCACCCCCCCCCCTCCTCCCTGCCATGTTTTCTTTGCTAAATGCGGTGCCTTCAACTATTCTTCCAAACTTTTCTCACATAAATTAAGAGTCAACTTTATTTAATTTGCTTTTTTTTTTGAGATTCATCACTGAGACTGTCACTGAAAATTACAAAATACTAATAGATTATTAAAAAAAAAAGAGAGTAATAAAAAAAAAAAGGATTAAATGAGAGAAAACACCAAGGTTGTGAATTCTATACAGTCCACTTTGCGGATCCTATAAGGATGATCACATATAAATGACACACATTCATATATATATATACACACATACACATTCTGCTCGCATACTGACAGTTCTCCATTCAAAACAAGACTAACCACACGACAAAGTAACTCCCAACGCAGATCTATACAACACTGCCAAGGGCAAGTCACTCCACAACGAACCGATAAAATACTCTGCCATCACATTACAATAGCAAGAAAGCTTTCACAAGGAAAACACAACAAAAAAAAAACTTTTACAAGGGAAAAAACAAATATACAACACCACATATATAAATTCATCACAGCTGAACTAAAGACCAGCTTTTCTATCCCAGGACTACAACACGGATACAACATGGACAGTGAAGACAGTGATTCAGTAATGTACACACACACATATCGAACAAACGAACAAATGAACGAGACAACCCTACACCTGACACGCATGCAAGGTCTAATGGAACAATGCTGGTACAACATGAAGAAATTATGCAGACATCAGAATCAGATCCAGAGAAAAGTGCGGCCTGATACAGTTAGAACTTTGAACAGACAGGCCGCAGACACACAGACAGACAGACAGACAGACACGCATTCTCACTGCACATGTTACAAAAACAGCTGCCTCCTGTTGACAATGGGGAAAGATCTTGCTAAATTAAATAAGCGTAGCTGTTCTCCTAAGGAAGCTTGCTATTCATTTTTTTTTTTTTTTTACTCCTTTTTTGGGGAAAGAGGGGGGTCTATGTTTTGCTGATGAATCGAAAAAGCGCAGAAGAAAGGGAATGCACTGTTCACATACAAAATAAAAAAGAAAAAAAAAAGAAGAAATTTATTGAGGCTGCATATTTTTGACAACTCTGAAAGAAAATGAACATGTTCGCCAAAAAGATTTCAACTCGTACACACCACATGGATGCAGCATTCACAAGACCATTGCATACATACATACCACTTGCAGACATGCATGTACACATACTTCAGTCCCCACGAGTTTCTTGAAATCAGTTTCTTAAAACTTGCACATCCAGGCACAACTTTAGACCCACAAGCATAACGGATATTTCTCAAAGCCGAAACAGACACATAGAAAAATAAAGCTCAAACGTAAGACTACTTCCAAGAGTTAGCTACCGTCGGAAATGAGAAAGAAAGTAGTTTCCATGACAAGGACCTATCTACCAGGCATTTTCTGCTGATCTACTGACTTGGAGGGGCAAAACAGCTTGCATCATTCGTTGTTCGGTCAGGTTTTTTTTTGTTTTTTGTTTTGTTTTCTATTTGCTGTGGTGGTGGTGGTGAGGCATTGCCCTAGGGGTCATCTGTCCTGTATATGCCCTCTGTCTCTTCTTTCCTATCAAAAGTTTAGGCTGTATGATCTTTGACGACCTTTCTCGATTAAAAAAAAAAAAAAAAAAGGGTAAACTGCATAGCTGAAGAATGACAATGATACTTCCTTTTGCGGCGCGCACACACACACACACACACACACACACACACACACACACACACACACACACACACACACGCACACACATACACACATAATATGCGCCACACTGGGAACAAGAACCTCCACATAAAAACTTTGATCTCATCTCACTCATATCCATTTTAAGCCTCCACTTCTCACCTTTATAAACAATAATCCTTGTGTTTATCAGAAAAGAAAATCATAATAAAACAAAAGAGCATTTTTTTTCCTTTTATTTGTTTTCGTCCTTACAAAAAAGGTTTTGCATTTAATTTTCTGTAAAAAAAATACCATACTACCAGCAAAAAAAACGTCACCTAGCTACTCATCATCATCATCACAAAAAAACCCCTACACTACAACTCTCAAGATAAATCTGAAGAACTCACACTGTCAAAAGCGATTTTAGCCAAATGTTTCCCCACAGTCAACAAAAGGCAGTTTAGTTATCTGCTGCATGTCATTCACACAACAATGTCCCCCCCTTCACTCACACACACCCTACAACAGTCAACATTCCGTGTCAGGATCCGTCAAATAAGTTAGGACACTTGTAGTCGATGCATGTGCAAAATCTCTCATCCAACCATTCTGACGTCAACATTCTGACAGGCCTGACACAACTAAGGAGTATGTCTACAAAAATACATGCTGTGTACACGTACACACACACTCATGTATTATACACATTGTAGTCATAGATAGATCAAAAAAAAAAAAAAAGTGCGAATGTGGGGGTGTGACTCTCCGCTGTATACATAATAAATCGTCTGCACAACATAAAGAAGAGTCATCAAAGAGTGCAGCTGAACTACTGCAAGAACGACAGTGCAGACAGTCACGCCCCATTTCAACATCACACCCAAAACAACCCCCCAACCCTCACATACATACATACATACATACAAATCTCATCGCACTCTTCGACTAGTTCTGTGTGCACATTAATTCATCAACACTTGTCGCACACAGTATCAAGTGAAGGTTTGGGGACAGAGAAAATCCAAGTGTGTAGACATCCATGAGAACATCAATGTACGGCTCTGCCTCTCTGCTAGGAACAGTAAAAGAATACTTCTCTGGAAAAAAAGGGTAGGGCATTCTAGCCAGCTCCGGACTCTATCTATTTGTTATCAGAGTTTTGAAGAGTCGTTCTCATTACTTTCCCTTCTATACAAAGACAGGTCCTGGACTGGAGACTGCTACCACACGAGTTGTAGTATGGTGAGAATGCAACGCAAGACTTAGTACACCATATTTCTTATGTTTCATGATAATACACAGATTCACGTACACAGATTTTTCACTGACAGCTTTTCTTAACATTTAAGCTATCAATAATATGTTCATTCTTATTTATATAACGTGTATATCATTATTTTAAAAAAAAAAAGGAGGGGGGAAGGGTATAGACATACATACACATCAAGACACCAGACTAGTCAAATAAATAGATAATATATAAAAAATGTACAGCCTCAAAACCTTTGGAGACAGTTACAGTCACACATGACATACCGACTTTGGATGTAAATATAAAAGTGTCTCTCAAACACTGTTAAGTGACTTCAACATGTATGCTGCTGAATCGATACACCATAGACATATTGCACTAGGTTCAAGACAAACATGGAAACAGAATGTGAAGAGAAGTACTTGCAACTGCTCTTACACACTCACTTTACACTAAAACTCTACAAGGGAACGTGTTCGTGGTGGTGGTGGGGGGAAAGGGCATAAATACTATACAAAAACCTGGAGAAGGAAATAAAGGAAATACTTTAAATCCCCAAAATTCAGATAAATGAAGAAACCATTGACTTTAACTTTACACAATCATGTATGCGCAGAATCGCACACACACCACACATTCATCACAGCTGTTGCACCATATCAAAAGCCAACGCACCATGCAAAGATGAGTTTTCGAATGTTTACCAGTCTACTTGGCTGAACATAACATCATGGCTTTTAGGGGAACAACATACTACGGAAAGCTGAAAACCGGAGCAGTGGAGGAAGCTGGTTGTAAAATCTTCAGTGGTGCCCCTCAGTCTACTAGACTACGGGATAGGTGGAAGTGAAGGAAGGTGAACATAACCAAGCAATAACCTCTCCCAGGAACAAACAGACCAAAAAAAATATACCCCCCAAAAAAAAAAAATTGATAGCTTAATGCCCTTTGGAAAACAGGTCTGGAAATGACTGACATCTTAGTTCTCCATCAGCACCTTTTTCATATTGTCTTGAACGCCAATTCTGTCTTAATTCTGTGTGTGTGTGTGTGTGTGTGTGTGTGTGTGTGTGTGTGTGTGTGTGTGTGTGTGTGTGTGTGTGTGTGTGTGTGTGTGTGTGTGTTGTGTGTGTGTGTGTGTGTGTGTTGTGTGTGTGTGTGTGTGTGTGTGTGGTGTGTGTGTGTGTGTGTGTGTGTGTGTGTGTGTGTTGTGTGTGTGTGTATGTGTGTGTGTGTGTGTGTGGTGTGTGTGTGTGTGTGGTGTGTGTGTGGTGTGTGTGTGTGTATGCAAACCATCATCCATGCAAACAACAATACCACGTCTTGATATTTTCTGCAATATTGTCTGTCTAACTTTTAACAATAACTACCCAAGAAGCAATAGTTTGTTTTTGTTTCATTTTGTGTTGAATATCATAAGTACATAACATTTTTTTGGTTATTTTCAAACTTTTGTTTGCTTTTAGTTTTTGCAGATTTTGTCAATGTATCAAAATAGTCAAAGAACACCACTTTCCATTGCACATACCCCCAAAAAGATCAACAAACATAATACTGATTCTGTGCTCTCACTCAGACTCTGTACCTTGTAAAAATAAAATAGAGCCCGAAGTCTCACAACGATCCTTCCTATAACAAAAGTAACAGCTATTGCAAAAAACAAAAAAACACACACCTGAACAAATGTAAAATTAAAAATATTAACAACGGCAAAACCTCCAAAAAATATTTTACCACAACAAAGCTGAAAGCGTTTGGGCACAACAACGATATAATACCAAAGGATATAAACACAAGTATATAATACACTAATTTTGAGAAAAACAAATCAAATAATGAAAGAAAAAAGATTCAAAACTTTTGATTTACGTAAGGAAAACACAACACAATGCTTTTACCAAAAGGAGTAAAAGTGTTCAACTGTGACCAAAACTGGAAAACAAAACCTAAATACAAAAGAGAAGATACAAACATACTACCAGTTAGTGAATATGCAGACCTGTACCATTAACCCTTTCTGTCCACACGATAGATACTGCAGTCATGCCTCGATGTATGGAGTACAGCCATCATCATGACAAGAATTTTCTTACTCTGAGTCAAAGTCTTTTACAACACACAGTAAGTGGAGTACTCAATAAAAGTGAGATGAAACTGTGATCCAAATGTCAGCATTTTGATGTTGTTCTTACCCCATCTCAAACCTTAACATGTTCTAGATAACTAACATTCAATGTACGCACAGACACACACAAAAAGTGGCAGCAAAGGGGTTAAAGTTGTTCCTTGTGTATGTGCAGGTAAATGCATAAGAGTGTGCTGACATGATCATGTGCCAGGTTTGCATTATTGTATCAATCCATGCTTTGAAATAAAACTGAACTGCAAGTCATTCAATCAATTAACATGAATAAAATAACGCAAGTCATGAAGACATACTGATGACATACATTACGTGAATGTGAAAACCGGTACCGGCTTTGAGATCACACGCAAGATTAGAACCATGGCAATAATAGTCATGTGGCCATTTTCAATTTCAACTTGATAGATGTGTTTCTTCGTCCTCAAGTCCAAGCACACTTTGAAAGTAAACCTCTTCTAAGTTTTCTCACACCAGGTGGTATTTTTTTGGGTGAACAGAAAGTGTTCATCTGGAAAGAATGTAAAGAAAGCGCTCATCTAGAAAGAGTGTACAGAAAGTGTTAATCTATAAAGGAAAAAAAATCATGATTTTGACTGTACCAAGTACATCTTGATGCGAGTTTTCAAAACAAAAAATTTCTTTTTACAGTTAACTCCAAAAGCAGCATGATAAACTGCCCACTAACACTGATTTCTCTGACGGGCAGTTGACGAAGCTATAGATATGACCAATGCACAGTCAGACACATCAACTAACATCACTCTAACCTGACCAATCTTAATGTTCTTAGCCCCATCAACCACAGAGGCCATACCGGGGCTGCAGCCTCGCAAACATGTCTAAAATCTCAGGTAACCGATGTCACTCAAAAAGTAATTTGTTAATTTTTTTTCTTTATGGAACCTATGTTCATGTTTACCTGAGTGGTCAGCTACGCTGTAGTAAATATGACAAAACACATGGGCAGACAGGTAAGCTGACTAGTCCCTCAAAATAACCACCTGTGTTTCTTCACCTGGTCTAGATTTACCAGCGAGGTGGACCACGCTGTAAATATGACAGAAGCAAACAGGCAGACAGGTAAAGGTGATCAGGTCGCTGAAAAGTTGTCTATATGTATTTCTTACTGTCTACCCATGGAAAGCATGAGCCCATAATATTTATAACCAAATATCAAGACTGTCACCTGCCTGAGTCAATCTGTAACCAAAAACGTGGCTAAAAAAATCATGTATACAAAGCAAACAACAACAACAATAACAAAGCAAAAGCAAACAAAAAAAACTGCTCTGAAACTAAGTTTAAAAAAAAAAAAGTCAAAGATTAAAAAAACAAACAAACCAAACCCTAAGTTTCATTATGCTAATGATTTTAACAGCTACAATCAACACATAACCCTGATGTTTGCTTACCCCCCTCCCCTCCCTTCTCCAACTGTTTTTGATTACAAAGATTTCTTTTATTCAAAATCTGAAATACAAATAAGCGCATAAAAAGGAATCCTAAGAGAACAATGAAAGATGCAAAATCAAGCATTTCCTTTCCTTTAAAAATAAAAAGAATGTACTTACACACACACACACACACACACACACACACACACACACACACACACACACACACACACACACACACATTGCATGGCTTAAAACAGCACTTTCAATTTTCAAGAAAGCACTAATTATACAAACACTTGCGTGATGTACGAAGCTAGATTCGTCATTATGCCTCAAAATATAACACACACATTTCCCCTTCTCTCTTTTTCCCTTTTTTGTGTTGTTGTTATTGTTCTCCAGCAACTTTGTCAAACACATCTATAATATAATTATTATATATATATATATATATATATATATATATATACACTTGTACCATTCTTCCTTCCAGTACACACACACACCTGTCACTTAATTCAGAAGTTGTGAAGGGAAAAAGGGAAAGGGAAAACTGTGCACAGCTGTCAGTATCCCCCATTTTCAGCTTCTCTCAGCTGCTAATTATTCCTCCCAATCCCAGAGCAGGTGAGGCAGCTGATGCTAATTATAGCAGGAAAATGACCACACTTGGACTAATGAAAAAAAAAAAAAAAAAAAAAAAAAAGAAGTGCTAAATTTAGCGCTCTTGACTGAGTGATGTTGGGATTTGTGCACTGTGTGGTGCTGGAAAATAAGTTTTCCTCCAAAAACCGCAACTGTAGTTACTCTGAAACATTTTGACAGGGGCAAAACTGTGTGGGAACAAAGTGAACATACCCCATCAGGGTAGGTCTCTAGAAATAAAAAAAAAGGATGTTGAAGACACCTCACAGAGAGATCTCTCACAGAACATAGATTATGCCAAACACCCCACCCCTCCAAAAAAAATATACAAACCAATGCACAAAAGATTGTAAACGTGATCTTTAGGTTGGATGATAAAATTAACTCAACCGAAGATGTGTTTCAGACAGACCGCAGTTCACTTGTAACTTGATTTGTTGTAAATGACATAATGATAATGATAACCTAATAGTAGAAGTAGTAATCATCATCATCATAGTAATAACAATGAAAGCAATGATGATGATATAATAATGATATTGATGATGATAACAATAATTATTATATACATAAATCGGGGTTTTTAAAATTATCATTATGGGCTGAATCTTGTAAAGCAAACAAATATCGTGAAAACCTTCCTAAAGATCAGTAAATTCACCCACAAAGACATAATGAACATATATTACTTTCTACAATAATAATGATAATAATTATCAAGATGATGAATGCTGTGGATACAGAACACAGATAAGCTCATCCCTAAACCTGCTAAAAAAAAAGAAAAAAAAAACCCAAAACCCTCTCCCCCCCCCCCCCCCCCCTACAAATAAACAGACTCCACAGAAGAAATATCTACCCTTCTCCCACAAAACGTTTGGAAAAGAAACACAACGACAGATCTCTCCTTCTGTCTCTCCTCTTCACTGAGGCTAATTAATATCACTGAGAGGTAATTGATGTTAAAGTGAATAAGATCTCTCCTTATCAAAATAACTTCCCTTACTTTCCCTCTACATCAAGATATAAACACAATCTCCCATCAGGAAAAAAAATAATCGACAACCCTACCCCACTCCCTTACACCAAACCCATTCAACAACACCAAAAATTAATCCAAATGGTAACAAAATGACTTGACAAAAAAAACTCCCCCCTCACCCCCCCATTTCTCTCCCCCCCAACACCCCCTCTTTCCCCCCCACCCCCTCTCTCCCCACTACCCCAACGCCCCCCCCCCCACCCAACCAACCCACTCTTCCCCCCACCCCCCCTCTTCCCCCACCAAACTCCTTCTCCACCTCCTCCGATCTCTCTCTCTCTCTCTTTTTTATCATTAGGGCAAAAGGGAAGACCCACCACCCAGCTTTGATAAATAGATTTCCGCGGGGGGGGGAAGGGGTTGGTGAGCCAGTTGAAGCACTTGCCGCACTCTCTCTTGGGGGTTTGATGTTGCGAGTCCGCTTCGGGTACCCCCGCATCCCGTGCGACCCCTTGCGACCCCCGAGCGTGGTGGTGCCCTCTTCGCAGATGGGCTCCAAGGGGGGAGCAATGTTGGTGGTGGCGTTGGTGGTGGTGGGGGGTGGAAGAGGGAGGGGGCGCGGCGGTGGAGGGTGGTGGTGGTGGTGTCGGCACATGCCGGGGTGGGCGAGCCCCAGGGTGGGGTGTGGGGGGGAGGGGGAGATGTCGGGGGGCAGGCAGCTGTTGGCCACGCTGTGGTACATGTCTGTGGGGTGGTACAGCTGCCGGTACTGGGAGTCGTCGCTGTAGGCCGACCCACACGTCTGGGAGAAGCGAGAGAGAGAATGAATGAATGAATGAAAGAATAATCTTTATTTTTCAAGGGTTACAAAAGTATCACTTTTCGGAAGAGAAGGCCATTGTGTGCCAGTGGGAAGGGGATGACAAATTGGCAAAACTGCATACACATGAGGATGGATGTGAAAAAACCAAAAAAACAATAGTGCTTATTCCATTATCATCAAAAAAAAAAAAAATTAAATGAAAAATGAAATAATGTAAAAAAAAAAAAAAAAAAGCCCTGTGTGCTTTTCTATCATCCTCAAAATAAAGAAAAAAAAACCCTGAAAAACAAATTAAACAGATGATAAAAAAAACAACAAAAAACAGCACACCAGTGCTTATTCCATTAACATAAAAAAAAAAAAATAAAAAAAAAGAATTAATTAGATGTAAAAAAAAAAAAAGCACAGAGTGCTTATTCCATTATCCTCAAAATAAAAGAATAATAAAGAACGAAATAAAAGAATAAATAAGAAAGAAAAAAAAAAAGATAAACAGATAAATGAGAAACATGGCCGACACATACCCCATCTTCGCTGTAGGCAGGGTAGGTCTGCTCCTGATCCCCCTGACCACATTGGGCTGGAAGGCGTAGAGCATGGCCCAGATGGGGATCAACAGTTTGATCACCTGATCACACAGACACAGGATGGAAATGAGAGTGAGAGAGAGAGAGAGAGAGAAGAGAGAGAGAGAGAGAGAGAGAGAGAGAAGAGAGAGAGGGAGAGATGTGTGTGTGTGTAGTGTGAGGTGTGGTGGGTGTGTGTGTGTGTGTGTGTGTGTTGTGTGTGTGTGTGTGTTGTCTTCCATTTTACATCTGTTCACTCTCAGTGTGTGTGAGAGTAAACCTCTGTAAATTGTGCTTGTGTGTTGTATGAGCAAGTGTGTGGTGTGGTGTGTGTGTGTGTGGTGCGCCTATGCGAGCATGTGTGTGCCTGTGTGCATGTGTGTGTGTGTGTGTGTGTGTGTGTGTGTGTGTGTGTGTGTGTGTGTGTGTGTGTGTGTGTGTGTGTGTGTGTGGTGTGTAAGTGAGTGAGTGTGTGAAGTGTGTACGCATGTGTCTGCACACCATAATGTGTATTTCAAAGCTGCCCATACAGTGTCATGAAGCAATGGAGATGATGTAATTGTGCATACAAAAATACCACATTCCATGAAGTAGTTCACCACTTTCTTTTGAAGTTTATAGTTTTTTCCCATTAATTGCTCATGCATGTTTACTGATCATATGCGGATATTTTAAATGGGCATGAAAATGAAACAGAAAACAACACACACAAAAAACACCAAGTCAAAAACAAAATGAAATACCGAATAAAAATCTTAACACTTCAAACTCAAATACTTTCTTATCTCAGAACAGACAGAAATCCACGGTGGTTACCAGCAGAGAATTACACATTAAAGGATAAAAAAACAACAACAAAAAGCAAACAGGTCATCATCACTCACCATAAACGTTCCAAAGATGGGTGAGTAAAGAGATTGCTGATAGTTCTGAAATTTAAAAAAAAAGAAGACAAAATCAATTGACTTGGACAATCTCAAATCACTTACATTATATATACAAATTACGACACACAAAAATCATACGCATACATAATTATTCTACGTTCTAGGAGGAAGAAAAAGAGGCAGACCAAGGAAGAGATGGGAGGATAACATCAGCGAATGAACAGGCCTAGAACTCAACAAAATTTTGAGAAAGGCAGAACAGAAAGAGGAATGGAAAGAACTGGTTATCAAGTCTTCAGGGGTGCCCTCACAGTCTCCAGACAAGGGATAGACAGATAGACAGATTACAAATTAAAATGCTAGGCTCAAGGGAGTGACAAAATGAGAAATTGACAAATTTTCCATCGCATAAAAAAAAAGGCCAAGATGAGGAATCAGGAGTGTTTTCAACGCATTTATACAGCAAAAGGAATTTAAAACCACACCTTGATATTTCAGTGCAAGATAGAGGAAAGTTTACTGTTGTACTATCAATCTTAATCTCAAAATTGACAACCTCACCCCAACCTGTCTAAAACCACTCCTAAGGAAAGATGGGTCAGGTGCAATCTGACCCACTTTGTGGTGGAGGGTCACACTTAAGAAAAAAGACAACAACCCCCCCCCCCCCCGACAAGGTTGGAAACAAAAAACCAATTCTTTTTAAAGGTTGACTTACAAATATTGCTCCACAGCCCACTTCCTTGTCTCCAACTGAAAAGCAACAAACAGCTCTTTGAATACATACATTGGTAAAATTGTGATACAAAAACAAAAAAAAAAAATCATCCCTTATTGTCACAGAACATCTTGCACACGTCATAACAATAGTTGCTGTCTGAGCATTTGACGAAGAAGAAAATGACTGCAAGTGACAGATCTAAAGCTCTAAACACTTTTCTTCTTCCCAGCAAATTCAATTTTCCTTACTATATTTCCAGTTGATAAAGACACTCTTTTTATAGAGTCTTTTGTTACTGTGCTGGAGTGAGCTTCCACATCCTTGAATAAGAAAATGGATTTTGTTGGCCATTATTGAGCTCACTCTAGTAATGTTAACCCACACAATAAAGGATAGAGAGGGGAACATGAGGTCAGGCTAGAATGTGTGACTACTTGCCTGTAGTGTATGGAAACATGAACATCAACAGTATAAATACCTTCAATAGTCATGTAACTACCGTTCACAAGAAGGGTATAAACATATCTAAGGGAAACAATCCAAATTAAGGGCTAGCATCCACAATGGATTATGTCCCTTGATCTGTGCAAACTTGACAGTCTATAGCTCGAAACTGACTGAGAATAAACTGTTGCGAATTGTAAAATTGATACGTCCCCCCCCCCCCCAAAAAAAAAAAAACCAACCCTCCCCCCCTCCCCCAAAACCACCACGACTTCCACAATCCACTTGCTAAATTCTTGAATATTTTGCACATGTATAAATTCTTACCTATCTGAACTGTGATGTCGTACAGAAGTGTTACTATTGCAGAAAACTCCAGCACGAACACAATGCTGCAGATTAGAAATCACACACATACACACACCCACACGCACGCACACACAACACACACACACACACGCATGCACACACACAATGTATAAAAAATATGGATATGAGCATGCTAACAGTTGCAATATTCTGCATTTGTTAATGATGATGATAATGATAATAATAGTATTAATACATGGCATTTCATAGTGCCGAATCTTGATAAGCCAACAAATCAAAGTGCATGCATTCAAACCCTTCATGTTCATGCAACCATTCAAAAATAAAATTAATAGATTTTAAATTCACACACACACAGACACCCCCCCCACCACCCTCCCTCCACACACTCTCTCACACACACACACCATGCCCCCACCACCCACACCCACCCTCTTTACCCCCCCTCCCACTCCTCCCCCACACCATCCTCCCCCCCAACACACACACATAAGAGAACCACTCACCACCACAAGTCCCGTTTCTGGGCCCACCGCACGGAGTCGAGGGTGGAGATTTCGTTGAGGCGTCGCGTGATGTGCACGGCCGCCAGAGCAAAGAACTGCACCAGCACCACCTCCATGGCCGACATCAGCAGCCAGTACGGCTCTACACACCACAACCCATCACACTCACAACTACTGTTAGGCTACAGTGAAGCATTTCCACAACGCAATATATTTATCAAATTTTTTTTATGGGCGGGATAGCTCAGTGGTCAGAGTGCTCGCTTTCCCCTATTTATTTATTAATTTTTATTTTTTATATCGAGGATAGTGGAATAAGCACTTATATGCTTTTTTTCATCCAGTCCCCGTGTGTATGCAGTTGTGTAAATATTATCATCTGTTCCCACTGGCACACAATGGTCTACTCTTACTAAAAGCGGAACTGGATTTGACAAGTGCGCAAGATGTTCTGCATGCGTTCGCACATGGGGCCTTGGTTTATAGTCTCATCCGATGGACTTTTGGGGGAGTGGAGTCAGCACTGATGTTAACTCCAGAAGAAAAATCCCCTCGACCTGGAATCAAACCCCAGTCAAGTTAAGCAGCGTCGAGCGTGGTTGCCAGTTGGATGGGTGACAGTTGTGGCGCCTTGGCTTCAGTACAGTCCTCTCAGTTCACCCAGCTGTAAATGGGTACCTGCCCTCTTTAGGGTAAAGGAAGGTAAAGCAGGGAGGCAGAGGAGATGGACGCCGCCATCAATATGCTGGCCCCCTAGAGAAGCTGAGGTCTCTGATGCCTCACTCCCCTAGGACACTTTTACCTTTACCCTTTACTACTGTACAACGAGATGTTTCAAGAGCCCAATATATTCATCAAAAACTTTTATTCTTATATTTCAAGGATAATGGAATATGCACTCATGTGCTTTAAAAAAACTTTTTTTTACCAATCCAGTTCTTGTGTGTATGTAGTTTTGTAAAATTTTGTCATCCTTTCCCACCGGCACACAATGGCCTACTCTTCTGAAAAGTGGAATGGGTTTTAACGTGTGCAAAAATCTCACCATTGGAGAACCTTGGAGCTCTAGCCAAGAAATGAAGAAAAAAAACAGTGTTGATTTAAAAGAAAACAAAAAAACAACAACGCACAAGTAGACAAATAGCTTCAAAAAATGAATTACCAAAAAAAAGAAAAGAAGAAAAGTCTGCTCCAACTCACCCATACACTGACTGCCATCTGAGGTCATGTTTAACATGGCCAGCACAGCCGTTACAATGTAGTACAACATCACTGCCCCCACTGCTGGGTACATGATCCTGCACACACACACACACACACACACACACACACACACACACACACACACACACACACACACACACACACACACACGACACACACACACACACACACCACACATGCATGCATGCATGCATGCATGCATGCATGCATGCACGCACACACACACACACACACACACACACACACACACACACACACACACACACACACTCACACACAGACACATACACACACACACACACACACACACACACACACAACACACACACACACACACACACACACATGCAAGCACCCACACTCGCACAAACACACACACACACACACACTTTTTTTGAAGATACACACATAAACATGCACATAAATACGATCTTTAAATAAATAAGTGACAATCAAGCAATCAGTTTACAGAACTTACAACATTGTACATCACATGTAAAATTTGCACAAAAATTTTCCACACAAATTTCTCCCAAGAGAATTCTTACACACACATGCACACACACGCACGCACGCACGCACGCACGCACGCACCAGCACACACACACACACACACACACACACACTTTTGAGTAACACTCATGAACACAAACATAAATTTATACAATGACAAAAATGACAAAGAAACAAAGAGTCCCCACTTTTACACAAACAAATCAAAACAACAGCAACAAAAAACACACCACAAACCAAACCAACCCGACCCAAACCCCATGGCCCCACTTTCCAAACACCCGACCCAAAACCCATTTTCCAAAGGGAAAAACACCCGACCCAAACCCCATGGGCCAACTTTCCAAAGGACCAACCTTTTGATGGCGGCTTCACAGCGCAGCGCCCGTGAGGCCAGAACCCAGTAGAAGTGGGAGAGCACCAGGAACATCAGCAGCTTCAGGAACTGCAGGGCCACGTGAACCTGGGACCTGCCCCCTAGCACCCAGTTAATCCCCCTGAAAAACATCCACAGCAATGTCATTTTATTACTGTATCTACAAACACAACATCATTTCATTGTCTAAAACAAAACAACACATAATTATTTCATTACCAGCAATCTAAGACAAAACAACACATCATCATTTCATTACCATCAATCTAAGACAAAACATCACAACAATGTCATTTCAGTACCATTAATCTAAAACAAAACAACATAGCACCATTTCATTACCATTAATCTGAAACAACACATCATCATTTCATTACCATCAGTCTAAAACAAAACAACACAACATCATTTCATTACCAGCAATCTAAAACAAAACAACACACACACAAAATGATGAGTAACCCCCACTCCCTCCCCTATCCCAAATAAAACTGGAAATCCAACTCCAAACACTCCCTCCCCCAAAAAAAACCCAACAACCCCCCCCCCCAAAAAAAAAAACCAAAACAAACCACACACATACCCCCCCCCCAAAAAAAAACAAAACAAACCACACACATACCCCCCCCCCCCCCCCCCCCCACAGTCTAGTAATACAGGAAAGGGTAGTGGGGGACTCATACACTGTAACACCACACTGACAGTCCTGAACAGTCAGTCCAATTCAATCCAATGACGTCACTTATAGCCCCGCCAACCACACAGGCCATATCGGGGCTGTCACCTCGTCACATTTTAAAACTCATATTAAAACTGTGAGTGTGCACACAACTGTCAGTTTCTCCCAGTTTCAGCTCCTCTCAGCTGCTAATTATCCCATCCCAACCCAGCCCAGATGTGGCCATCTGATGCTATTTATTACAGCAGGAGCTGACCACACATGGACCACTGAAAAGGAAGGAGCACTCTAAATTTAGCACTCTTGACTAGACCTTACTGAGTGATGTTGTAAAATTTGTGCACCGTGTGCAACTAGTATATAGTACAGATTAAAATGGGGTATAAAACCAAGTTAGCCGCCGCTGTAGTCTAGTGGTTAGGGCGTTAGACTCATAATCTAAAGGTTGCGGGTTCGATCCCAGCTTTCGGCTATGGCGTTGTGCCCTTGGAAAAGGCACCTTACGTCTATTTTCTCACCCCACCCAGGTGTAAAAGGGGTACCAACCTTGTGTTGGGGTTAACCCTGCGATAGACTGGCGTCCTATCCAGGGGGGAGTCTATGACTCTCAGTCGCTTAACGCCACAGAAACCGGGATAAGCACCGGCCTGATGAGCCTTAGGCTCGGGACAGACTTTAACTAAATAAAACCAAACTAACAGTCAGTCAGTCAGTCAGTCAGTCAGTCAGTCAGTCAGTGCTACCCACCCCATGCAGCAGCTGAAGGTGGCCAGGTAGAAGATGCAGTAGTGGTGGTAGGCCTGGCTGTGCTGCATGTGCAGGCGAATGACGCGCACCACACACAGCAAGGCTGTGCACACCGACAACACGCACAGCACCACATTTCTGTAACACACACACACACACACACACACACACACACACACACACACATACACACACACACACAACACACACACACACACACACACACACACACACACACACACACACACACACACACACACATTGCAATTTGTAATGGCCCTTCAGAGATGATGATTAAAGTGTTTTTGACTTGACTTTGACTTGACAGAGTTTAAGGGGGGGATTGGGATAGACTAGTGCAGTAGTGGTCAGAACATTGCACTCGCAATTTAACGACCCGGGTTTGATTCCCGTTTGAGAAAATTTTTCCTTCTGGAGCTAACATCAGTGGAGACTCCACTCCCCCTGAAAGTCTTTCGGATGAGACTATAAACCGAGGCCCCGTGTGCGAACGCACGCAGAACATCTTGTGCACATGTTAAATCCTGTTCCGTTTTTCGTAAGAGAAGGCCCTTGGCATTGTGTGCCGGTGGGAACAGATGACATTTACACAACTGCATACACACAGGGATGGATGTAAAAAAAGCACATTATCCTCGATATAACAGAATAAATTAAAAAAAAAACAAAAAACGCTTCATATTAATTTAAAACTGTCTTGTGTTTGGGTGGGTTTTTAAAAAAAATATATTATATTATCTCTTGTTCTTCTTCTTCTTTGTTGAATGCTCAGACAGCAACTATTGTTGTCAGTCATATGAGTGAGTCATATAACTGCTATTAATACATTCTACCCAGAGTGCATATTCATCCATGTACCATACAATGATCTCCCATGGACAGGGTACGGATTTGTTTGTACCACAGCAGTTACTTTCACTTTCACCCTCCCACTGTGCTCTATTCTCACTTTGTCGTATTTGCTTGTTGGCTTTAGCCGCTATGTTGACTGTACGTTCCTCATTGCTGATTTGCATATGAATTGAGTGTGCCCTGGGTGTATTTGTAACTTTGTTGCTGCTGTGCGTGTCACATGCTTGCTCAGTTGTTGTATGGCTTTGGCATATCAGACATTCACTGCCGAAGAAGCAACACAACTTTTAATGCATTATGATGGTGCCCATTGAGACTGAGTTTTTGACAGTGATTGTGCAAACTGGAGTTATTCATCCACACAGAGTTTCAAAAGAAATGGGCTTTAAACAAAAAAGATATGATGATTTTACTATGATGACCCAGTGCACACCGCACTCAGCTTCTGCAGGGCTGGTCTATAGAGATTGCAGTGCATTGCAGCTGCACTCATGGGTAAAGGTGTCCCATAACCTGTGTGGTTGTAGGGGAGCGAGGCGTCAGAGACCTCAGCTTCTCTAGGGGCCAGCTTGTTAAGGGCGGCACCCATCTTCTCTCCCTCGCTGCTTTACCTTCCCTGACCCTAAAGAGGGCAGGTACCCATTTACAGCTGGGTGAACTGGGGGAACTGTACTGTAGCCAAGGCATGCAATCAGTCACCCATCCAACCAGTACCGTAAAATCCCTAGCATACACCCACCCCCCCTGTCCACTGATTTAGGGCAAAATTGGGGGGTGGGCATTTGCTAGGGATAGACCCCTTTGCACAAAGTAATTTTTGTGCTCAACCGTGTAATTGAGTGAATACAAACCCCGAAAGTATTAAGTTAGGTCGTGTGAGTAGAAGTGAAGGAAAATAGAAAAAAAGGACTTTGAGGCAAAGAAGGCCAACGAGTTCCATCGCTTTCCCGTTGTAGGTCCTTGTTTCCCAATACCCTACCTTCAGATCTTTCATCTTCGAGATAATGCAGCACACCTTGGTCGACATGTTCAGATCTAACTGCTGGTCCTTTTGACAGTTTCCGTTTTTGTTTGTCTTTTCCGTACTGCTGATCAAGTCTATCTCTGTTTTCACTCAATTCCCTGATCCTCTTCTTATCCACAGAAAAATTCACGGGCACACCCCAAAACATTCCCACCTGCTTCATTATCCAGATACTGGAGGGCTTCCAATTTGAAAGATACAGTGTAAGACTGTCGCTTCCGCATTTTGCAAAAATGGCACACAGAGATTCAAGAACCAACTTCCTGCCATCAGGAAGCACCGTCAAAGTACCCGTATGTCAGTGACAGACAAAAAACGTCAGTGGAAAAAGCATGACGTAATTTTAATTCTGGGGATCGGTGGGAGTGAGGAGAGGGGACAAAGAATAAGAAAAAAAGGAAAGAAACACAAAAAGGTAAAGAAGGGGAAAAAGATGACTTTTAGAACAGTCTGCACAAATCCTAGTGAAAGTGAGCATAGTCTTTTTGAAAAAAGCAGGGTGGGCGTTTGCTAGGTAGTTACCCCTGTGCACAACTTTTGGCCCAAAGTGGGGGGTGGGAGTTTGCTAGATGGTGGGCTTATGCTAGGGATTTTACGGTAAATACGCTTGAAGCTGCTTAACTTGGCTGGGGGAAAGTGAGCGCTCTGACCACTGAGCTATCCCGTCCTCATGGGTATAAAGTGTTAACAGCATCTGACAAGTCAGGCCCAGCACATCTGACTTTGGTGTGGGAGAGAATTGTCATCTTTGATGTACTTTCTGGAAGAAAAGGCTGGCGCATGGGCCAAGCACTGAAGAAGGCAGAAAATAGACAAGAAGTAGTGGACTAGAAGAAAATGAAGAAGGCAGAAACAAAGAGAGGGATAGAAAAAATGGAATTTGTAGCAGAATTTCCAGAAAGTGGGGATGCTATTTATACTTAAGTTCCCTGGCATCCCCATGGGGAAACAGATTCTTTTATTTTGAGAATAATGAATTTTATTTTATAAGTATTCACGTGCCATTTTACATGGATCCAATGCCCCTGATAAAGGTTTTATAAAACTAAAGAAACGCTTGTGCGCTCTTTGCTTCAAGAATCCCTTATTTACGCAGGGTCCTGGTCAGTTAGCATACTCTCTCTGTCTCTCTTATTTGGTCAAGGCAGATTCATTGCTGTTATATATCCATTATTTAATTATTATTATTATTATTTTTTAATACCACTTTATGTCACAGCAGATGTCTCTGCATGAAATTCGGGCTGCTCTCCAGGGGGAGAGAGAGTCGCCACGAGTGCACTCATTATTTTTTTTGTTGTTTTCCTGTCTGCAACTGTATTTGTTTTAAACATTTTTTTTTTTTGAATAGAAGACTAATCTTGAGTACAAACAAAGATTGGATATTTTACCTGGTGCAGGCGACAGAGTCATAGCTTGACAGACAATCACGTTGCAGAATATCAACCTCAGG
>CM060327.1:56602982-56612982 GCA_030674155.1 Stramonita haemastoma | reverse complement strand
AGGAGAGGAGAAAAGAGAGAGAGAGAGAAGGGAGGGAGAGAGAGGGAACAGTAATACATCACTGGAAGCAGGTGTAGATGTAGTAAGAATCAGTTATGTCTGCGCCTTGATTGATTGGTCTACACAGAGGCCTATCCCAAGGACATTTCACACACTTTCTTGTTGTTGTTGTTGTTGTTGTTGTTGTGTTGTTGTTGTTGTTTCTTCTTCTTTCTTCTTCTTCTTCTTCTTCTTCTTCTTCTTCTTCTTCTTCTTCTTCTTCTTCTTCTCTCTTCTTCTTCTTCTTCTCCTCCTCCCTCCTTCCTTCCTAGTTTTATAAGCTTTGGGTCCAAGACGATACGTGAGGGGTGAATGGGAGAATAGAGAAGAGGGATGAAAGGGTGATTGGATGGGGGTGGGTGGGAGAATAGATAGTTTTGGCAGACAAGGATGGGTGGGTGGGTGGAGGGTGGGGTGGGGCTAGGCTTACCTAGGAAGATAATCAGTGTAGAAAAAATGCATATTAACATAAATATGCTGAATATGTATAAGTAATAGAGCAGAACAGCACAACCATCAGAAGTAAAGACACACCTTTAGGAACATTTATTTATTTATTTATTTATTTATTTATTATTTATCACCACTTTTTGTCACAGCAGATTTCTCTGCGTGAAATTCGGGCTGCTCTCCCCGGGGAGAGCGCGTCGCCACAAGTGCAGCGCCACCCATTTTTTTCTTTTTCTGTCTGTAAGTGTAACTGTATTTGTTTCCCTATCAGAGTGGCTTTTTTCTATAGAATTTTGCCAGGAACAACCCTCTTGTTGCATGCAGTTTACGTGCGCTAAAAATGATGTGTAACGCACGCGACCTCGGTTTATAGTTTCACCCGAAAGACAAGCGCCCAGGCCACCACTCATGGTCTAATGGATGGGGGGAAAGTTCCGGGCCCAAACGGGATTCAAACCACCGCACACTTCGATCTGGACTATTCGCTTTCTAGACAGGCGCGTTACCTCTAGACCACCGATCCACCCAAAGTCCATCATTTTGGGCTGAGTCTTCTTTGGCTTTGTCCTTTCTGTCTATCTGTCTATCTGTCTCTGTCTGTCTGTCTATCTGTCTATCTTGTCTGTCTGTCTATCTGTTTGTTCTGTCTGTCTGTCTCTCTATCTTTCTCAATAAAGTATTCCAGTTCTCTCTCTCTCTCTCTCTCTCTCTCTCTCTCTCTCTCTCTCTCTCTCTCTCTCTCTCTCTCTCTCTCTCTCTCTCTCTCTCTCTCTCTCTCTCTCTCTCTCTCTCTCTCTCTCTCTCTCTCTCTCTCTCCCCCTCATAAGCTATTCCAGTCTTCTCCTCTCTCTCTCTCTCTCTCTCCTCCTCCTCTCTCTCTCTCTCTCTCTCTCTCTTCTCTCTCTCTCTCTCTCTCTCTCTCTCTCTCTCTCCTCTCTCTCTCTCTCTCTCTCTCTCTCTCTCCCCTCCATCTTCCACCCCCCCCCTTTCCTCAATTCAGCTGTCTCCTCCTCTCCCCCCTTGCCCCGCCCCTTGTCAGCTCTCTCCAAGAGAGCCCACCCCTACCCCCCACGAAAGAATGATAACCTTTACTATAATAGTAGAAAAAAAAGGTAAAGGTGTCCCATAACCTATGTGGTCATAAGGGAGCGAGGCATCAAGAGACCTCAGCTTCTCTAGGAGCCAGCATATTGAGGGCGGCGCCCATCTCTCCTCTCCCTCGCTGCTTTACCTTCCCTGACCTTAAAAGAGGGCAAGGTACCCATTGACAGCTAGGTGAACTGGGGAGACTGTACTGAAGCTGAGGTGCGCAAACGGTCACCCATCCACTTGGTATCCACGCTCAACGCCCTTAACCTTAGCTTGGGGTGGGGGGGGGGGGGGGGGAGCGAGTGTTCTGAGCTATCTTGTCCCCTAGTATGATATTGTATCCAGATATAGCACGAGTCAGGCACTACCTATGAAATAATATTTGGTACACTCCACCACACAATGAGTGCATCGCACCAGAGGTCAATTTTTAGTAATTGACATGTTATTAATCTGCAATAAAAATGACTATACAATACAAAAAAAATCAGAATAAAATCGACAAATGTATGAAAAGTTATTAAAAGCTAAAATGACAGACACTGCAGGAAATGACCAAAAAAAAAAAGACAAGTTAAGCATCCTAAAAGGTGGTCAGAAAGAAGGACTTTTGGGTATTTTTAAAACACTTTAAAGGCAAAAGGAAACAAAACTATGACTTGTATTTCATACAATGTAAATAATGACTATAGTCTTATAATCAATCAAAATTTCAAAATCGACAACCTGACCCCACCTGCTAAAATGACTTCTAGCCAAAAAGTGGGTTAGGTGCAAAACGACTCATTCCGTGCGTGGAGGGTCACATATATTACCTGTCTGTTCAGTAGCCATCGACTTGAAACCAAGCTGTCCTGTCAGGTGGCTCTTGGCCTTGGAAAGCGTGTATAGTGCCCATGTTTGACTTCAAGGAAACGTGAGGCATAACTAGGAGCTTCACCTCACAGCACTCACTATATATAGCGCATGCACGAACACACCACATACTATGGCGCGCAAACAACGCACGCACGCGGGCCGCGCCACGGCGTGGACACACACACGCATACGCAGGCACGCAGGTACGCACGTACACTACACCACCATCATCTACACACAAACACAAAAACATCATACACAGTCACCACCACCAACCACCATCATCATCACACCAATACCACCACCACCACCACCACCACACCACCACCACCACCACCACCACCACCACACCACCATACAGCAACAACAACACCACACCATATCAACACCACCCACCACCAAACCTAACCAACACCCACCAACCTACCACAACAACACCACAACACACACACACACCACACAACAACACACACCACACTACACACACACAACACACACACCACACACACACACCACTTACACACACACACACACACTTAACACACACAACCACACACACACCCATTACACACACACACACACTTACACACCACACAACACACTTACACCACACACTACACACACACACACACACACACACACACACACACACACACACACACACACACACACACACACACACACAGTGGAGCAAACCAGTTTGCTATCTCTGTTGCCCTCAGTTTTCCTTAAAGTTGACTAAAGTGGTACAAATACATACACACCCACACACACACCACACCACACACCACACACACACACACACACACACTACACACTACACACACTACACACACACACACTACACACACACACACTACAAACACAACACACACACACAGACACACAACACACAACACACACACACACACACACACACACACACACACACACACACACACACACACACACACAGTGGAGCAAACCAGTTTGCTATCTCATGTTGCCCTCACGTTTTCCTTAAAGTTGACTTAAAGTGGTACAAATACAAATACAAACACACACACACACACACACACACACACACACACACACACACACACACACACACACACACACACACACACACACACACATGTTGTCCTCACGTTTTCCTACAGTTCAGGGTTTAAAAATAAAGAAGACACCCAGGCTGTGACTTGTTCTGGTGTATCAAGACTCCCTTTTTTCACTGACAGCCCCCCCCCCCCACCCCACACACACACCTGCCCTTTCTCCTCCGGCTCCCTCCCCTTACCTCACCAAATAAATTCCCCCCCCCTTCTCTCTGTGTTGTCTGTCTGTCTGTCTGTCTGTCTTCTGTCTGTTGACGATAAAATAGTCTGAATCTCTCTCTGTCTCTGTCTGTCTGTCTGTTCTGTCTGTCTGTCTGTCTGTCTGTCTGTCTGTCTGTCTGTCTGTCTGTCTGTCTTCTGTCTGTCTGTCTGTCTCTCTTCTCTCTCTCTCTCTCTCTCTCTCTCTCTCTCTCTCTTCTCTCTCTCTCTCTCTCTCTCTCTCTCTCTCTTCTCTGTGCCCCAACCTGAACATATTATTTTTTTTTCTGTAGAGCTGAGGTGAAATCTGAAGGTCATGATATTTTAGCGTGTTTAAAGTGGTTTAAACAGGTTTTAACCTCAGAATTAAACAAAACATATATTGCAAAATTTTAAGAGAGAAAAGAAAAAGGACAACACCCCCTCCCTCCCCCCCAAAAAAAGGGGGGACATAGCAACCAAAAGTTAATGACGATATGTGTTCAAGGGAAAATTTCACATTACTATAAGTGTGCACATTATCGCAGTGTGTACAATTTATAAGATAGTTCATAACCCAAGGAATAAGCTGAGGACAGACATTCAGTGAAAGCGATATGAGCGCTAGGAGATGGGGATGGATGGGTTGAAGGCAAAGGAGAAATCTCTATAAATCGTACAGGGTATGTTCGATTTCAAAAAGTGATATTTGCGTACTATGACAATGTTAAATCCCCACCTCCCCTGTCCTCTCCTCTACATCCCTCCTCCCTCCTAACACCCCCTCCCCACTTTCTCCACCCCTCACTTTCTGCAAACCACCCTCCCTTCGACACCCCCTTCCCTCCCTCCACCTCTCCCCCACCCCTTCCTAACCTTCCCCCTCTTTCACCCCCATCCCCTTTATCCCCATCCCCCTCCCCCACCCCCTCCAACCCTCTCCCCTCCTCCCCACCCTTTCCCCACTCCCATCCCTCCCTTTTCCCCAATACCCCTCCCTCCCTTCCCACCAACCCTTTACCCCCCTCCCCCCACCCTTTCCCACCCCCACCCCCCCTTTCCCCAACCCCCTCCCTCCTCCCCTCCAACCCTTTCCCCCTCCTCCCCACCCTTTCCCCCCCCCCACCCCTCCCTTTTCCCCAACTCCCCTCCCTCCATCCCCTCCAACCCTTTCCCCCCTCCTCCCCACCCTTTCCCCACCCCCACCCCTCCCTTTTCCCCAACTCCCCTCCCTCCATCCCCTCCAACCCTTCCCCCTCCTCCCCACCCTTTCCCCACCCCTCCCTTTTCCCCACCCCACCCCCTCCTCCATCCCCACCCCCTCAACCCTTTCCCCCCTCCTCCCCACCCCACCCCTTTTCCCCACCCCACCCCCATCCCTCCATCCCCACCCCCTCCAACCCTCTCCCCCCCATACTCCACCCCTCTCACACCCCATACCCTCCCTCTCTCCCCCTTCCCAACCCAACCCACCTCTCCCCCCCCTCTCCTCCTCCCCCCCATCACCCTCCCTCTCTCCCCTTCCCAACCCCCCTTCCCAACCCACCCCTCCCCATCCCTCCCACCATCCATCCCCCTCCTCCCTCTCCCTCCTCCCCATCACCCTCCTCTCTTGTAAACAATTAAAAGGGATGCAACTCTTTAAATGGATATGTAGCCTGTGAAGGGGAAGTAATATTGACATCAAGTAGCACACACACACTCTCTGAATGATTTGGAACATTATTTATTAGAAATTGCTTAACACTGCATATTCAACTTTCATCTCATGGCAACATGTTTACCAGCTATATTAAACTTTTACTTTATGCTGATGATACCATTTCATTCTCCACTAAAAAAAGGGTTATAAGATGCTTTAGACATGTTGGATACTCACTGTTCTCATTAGAAATTGGTTGTGAATTTAGTGAAAATCCAAATCATGATATCCAGCCACAAAACATCTCGTAATATTTAGATAAAATAGCAGAAAAGCGCTTAAAGTTCTTAACAGTTTTAATATATTAGGAATCAACTTCAATAGCAGTGGTAGTTTTGCAAAATGCAAGAAAAAATGCTTATGATAAAGCTACTTAAGTCATGTTTAATTGATAAGGACTACATGGCAAAAAGAACTAGTACACATGTGACACTTGATTTATTGGATAAAATCGTTGTGCATGTTTTGTTCTATTGATGTGAAATTATGGGCATATGAAAATGTAATGCATGAAAAATGCTTATGATAAAGCTGCTAAAGTCATGTTTAGCTTGATAAGGACTGCACAGCAAATAGAACTACATACGCATGTGACACTTGATTTATTCAAGAAAATTGTTGTACCTGTTTTGTTCTATGGATGTGAAATTTGGGGATATGAAATTCGAAATATAGCAATAATTTCATAAGTTTTAGGTGAAGGTTTTAAAATATAGTATTTTTCCTTTAACCCTCTTGCATTCAGATTCTCTGAACACAAACTGCACCTAGATTTTGCATTCCATCATGAAATCAGGTCAGGCACACATGCTTGCTAGCCTTTTCCTCCTTCTAAGTACATACCAGCGGCTATAATTACTTCTAGACTCTCAGCAGGGTTCTACATCTAGCCTGAAAGAGCTTTGACATGTGGTAGCAATTAGTGATGGTCACAGTGTGATGGAAATCTACTATGTGTAAATCCAGGCAAATCAGGATTCAGAGGGGGCGATTGTTCAAGCCCAGCAAATCCGGGTTCCGGACTAAGAAGGTTAGTATAATTATGGAGAAACAGGCAGATTTCCCTTGTCTAGTTTTGTCTCTGTTGGAATAGTGTGTTTCTGGGACTTCCAATATGAAAAGCTACCATCAAGTGTTTACCAGATAATGAAAGATTTACTTAACAAGTACTTGACTCAATCAGCATGGCTAAATATGATTTAAAAATATCTTAGTACAAAGCAGATTTGACTTAGTGGGAGAGACAGTTATGATCAGGTATTAATTTTCTTCAAGTATTTAAAAGTTCAAATATCAAGGTTAAAAGTTAAGATATCAAACCCTTCTTAATAGAAAATTTTGTTTATGAATGGAGAAGTGAGCTGTGGGATGATAGAAGACACCTTCATTATAGAAATTTTAAGATCGATTTTGGTAAGGAAAAATATATAAACTTGTCTACCAGATATATGTGTTTACGCTTTTATAAATTTTTGTTGTAGTTGTTACAAGCTTCCAATTGAGTATAGACATTTCCATAACATACCACAGGAATAAAGAATGTGTTCAAAATACAATATATCTGTTTTAGGGGATGAATTTTATTTTATGATGGATTGTCCCCACTTTATAAATTTACAGCAAGATTTTAATCCTCAGCATTTTCTTCAACCCTTGTCCAGTTATAAATTTTGAAGGCTGATTAAATGTAAATCTCGAAAAGTTCCCCCGTCTTTCAAAATTCATAAGATGTGCAGGTATTTCTTGAAAATTCATTTGTTGTCATTCACATGTGTACATTGTATATTTTAAAGAAATTGACATAGTTTAAAAGATGTTTTGAGGTTTTAATGCTATTTGTTTGTCATTTTGTGATGAACTCATTTTTTGGTGGCACCATTTGAGGATGCAATTTCAGTCTTTTTTGTTTCTTTGTTTTGTTTGAAATAAGAGACATATGATTGAGCTCTGTCTATTCAATAAGGAAGGACAGTGGCAGGATGGTTAAGACATTCGCTTGCCAATATGTAAACCGTGAGTTTCTGGGTTCCTACCAAGCCTCGCCCTTTCTTCCCAGTTTGACGAAAAAATCGAACTGAATGTCAAAGTCATTCGGATGAGACTTGAAACCGAGGCCCCATGTGCGAATGCACGCAGAACATCTTGCGCACACGTTAAAATCCTGGGTGGGTGGGGGGAGGGGAGGGGGGTGGAGGGAGGGGAGGGGGGTGGAGGGAGGGGAGGGGGGGTGAGGGGTGGGGAGGGAGGGAGGGGAGGGAGGGGTGGGGAGGGGTGGGTGGGGAGGGAGGGGGTGGGAGGGGGGGGGGGAGGGGAGGGGGGGAGGGGTGGGGAGGGTGGGGGAGGGGAGGGAGGGGTGGGGAGGGTGGGGGAGGGAGGGGAGGGTGGGGGAGGGGGTTGGGAGGGGGGGTGGAGGGGTGGGAGGGGGGTTGGGGAGGAGTGGGGGGTGGGACGGGGGGGGGAGGAAGGGTGGGGATGAGTGGGGAGGGAAGGTGAGAGGGGAGATGGGCGTGGAGGGGGGGGAGGGGGGAGGGAAGGTGGGGAGGGGTGGGGATGAGTGGGGAGGGAAGTGTGAGAGGGGAGATGGGCATGGAGGGGGGAGGGGGGAGGGAAGGTGGGGAGGAGTGGGGTGGGGTGGGGTGGGGGGGAGGGAAGGTGGGGAGGAGTGGGGTGGGGTGGGGACGGAGGGGTAGGGATGGGGTGGGGGGACAGAGGGGGTAGAGGGTGGAAGGTGGGAGTTGGAGGGAAGGTGGGGAGGGAGGAGGGTGGGGACGGAGGGGTAGGAATGGGGTGGGGGGACGGGGGGGGGGGAGGAAGGGTGGGGATGAGTGGGGAGGGAAGGTGAGAGGGGAGATGGGCGTGGAGGGGGGAGGGGGGGAGGGAAGGTGGGGAGGAGTGGGGTGGGGGTGGGGGTGGGGGGAGGGGGGAGGGAAGGTGGGGAGGAGTGGGGTGGGGTGGGGGTGGGGACGGAGGGGTAGGGATGGGGGTGGGGGGACGAGGGGGTAGAGGGTGGAAGGTGGGAGTTGGAGGGAAGGTGGAGAGGGAGGAGGGTGGGGACGGAGGGGTAGGGATGGGGTGGGGGGACAGAGGGGGTAGAGGGTGGAAGGTGGGAGTTGGAGGGGAGGTGGGGAGGGAGGAGGGGGAGGGAGGGGTGGGTGGCAGGGGGGATGGGGGAGGGGAGGGGTGTGGGTGGGTGAGGGGGGATGGGGGAGGGGGTGGGGTGGGAGGGGGGATGGGGGAAGGGAGGGGATGGGGGAAGGGAGGGGTAGGGGGAGGGGAGGAGTAGGGGGAGGGGAGGAGTGGATTGGGGGGGAGGAAGGGGGGGATGGGAGGGGGGAGGAGGCGGAGGAGGGTAGAGGGAGGGGTGGAAGAGGGGAGGGAAGGTGGGGGTGGAGGGAGGGGAGAGGAGGGAAGGTGGGGGTGGGGAGGAGTGGGGGTGGGGGTAGAAGTTTTCGGGAAGGGAGGGATGGCAAAGGGGGAGAATGGAGCAGGTGGATGTGGGGTGGGAAGGGAGGGAGGGAGGGTAATAATAATGAAAAAAAAATACTAAAACGAAAAAAGCAGCACACCACAGTGGCTTTCTAGGTAGCCACGTTAACTACTTTTTTTGTGTCTTGTTTTTGTTGTATCTTTTGGTTCTAATTTTTTGCTTCTGTTGTTGCTGCAAGGTTGCTGTTATTTTAAAGTGTTGCTGTTGTTGTTGTTGCTGTTGTTGTTGTTGTTGTTGTTGTTGTTGTTGTTGTTGTTGTGTCTTACATTTGTTTTTCCTTTGACAATTTCCAGCGTATCGCGTAATCTGCGTAATTGCATGATATCCTTCATTTAAAAATAAAATGTGTTTGTTGTCATTGACATTGGGTGTGGTTGTGTGTGGAATCTTACCCGTCAAAGGTATGCAAAATTTGGAGCATGTATAAATAAATGTGTGTGTGTGTGTGTGTGTGTGTGTGTGTGTGTGTGTGTGTGTGTGTGTGTGTGTGTGTGTGTGTGTGTGTGTGTGTTTTCATTTTAGTTTAATTTAATTTATTTTATTTTATTTATTCTTTTATATGGAGGATAATGGAATAAGCGCTCATGTACTTTTTTCATCCAGTCCCCGGTGTGTGTTGTGTGTGTGTGTGTGTGTGTGTGTGTGTGTGTGTGTGTGTTTGTGTGTGTGTGTGTATGTATGTGTGTGTGTGTGTGCGTGTTTGTGTGTGCAGTTTTTGTAAATCTTGTCATCTGTTCTCACCGGCACACAATGGCTTACTTAAACTTAAATCCTGTTCCACTTTTCGGAAGAGTAGCCCATTGTGTGTCGGTGGGAACAGGTGACAACATTTACAAAAACTGCATACACGCGGGGACTGCATGTATAAAAAAGCACATGGATGCTTATTCCATTATCCCCCAAATAAAATAATTCTAAACATAATTAATTGGGCTAGAAACGATACTTGATAGTAATTTACGATAAAAACGACGCGGTGCTTGAAAAATAGAAAACCCCAAACACCTTAAACCTCAGAACAGAATGTAGTGCACCACATGCATGCCTCAAATTTTGCAGGTGTTTTATTATGAATTACAAAAAAAATTCTTTTGTGTTTTCTAG
>CM060327.1:56585482-56595482 GCA_030674155.1 Stramonita haemastoma | reverse complement strand
AGAAGAAGAAACAACAACAACAACAACAAAACAACAAGAACAAGAAGAAGAGGAAGAAGTGCAAAGACGAAGAAGAAGAATTGCAAAGAATTGCGAAGAAGAATAGCGAACAAGAAGAATTGCGAAGAAGATTGCAAGAAGAATTGCGAAGAAGAAGAAGAGAATTGCGAAGAAAAAGAAGCAAAAAAAAAGAAGAATTGCGAAGAATTGCGAGAGAATTGAAAAAGAATGAAGAAGAAGAAGAAGGAAAAAAGAAAGAAGAAGAAGAAGAAGAAGAGAGAAGAAGAAGAAGAAGAAGAAGAAGAAGAAGAAGAAGAAGGAAGAAGAAGAAGAAGAAGAAGAAGAAGAAGAAGAAGACGACTCGCGAAGAAGAATTGCGAAGAATTACGAAGAAGAAGAAGAAGAAAGAAAGAAAGAAAGAAAAGAAGAAGAAAGAAAGAAAGAAAGAAAGAAAGAAAAAAGAAAGAAAGAAAGAAAGAAAAAGAAAGAAAAGAAAGAAAGAAATGAGGTTGAAACTGAAAGGAGGGCTAGGCAGAGAAAGGCCATCAGAGAAAAAGCCCATTCAACAGATACCGCTCTTTATTCCTGACACGTATTCTCGAAAGGAGACAAAACATATCTCGTACATGATTTCCGTCACCATCCCCACCCCTCTTATCTTCCCCCACCCTCCTTCCACCCCCTGGAATAAAACTTGTGTTGGCAGGTGGTTGTGTGTGTGTGTGTGTGTGTGTGTGTGTGTGTTGTGTGTGTGTGTGTGTGTGTGTGTGTGTGTGTGTGTGTGTGTGTGTGTGTGTGTGTGTGTGTGTGTGTGTGTGTGTGTGTGTGTGTGTGTGTGTGTGTGTGTGTGTGTGTGTGTGTGTGTGTGTGTGTGTGTGTGTGTGTGTGTGTGTGTGTGTGTGTGTGTGTGTGTGAGTGAGTGTGTGGTGTGTCTAAAGTCCATGCCACCTTTGAGACTGATAGTTTCTTTTCTTTATTGTTAGAAACCAGTTTTCTTCTTATAAAAAATAAGTCATTCTCTGTAAGTCTACGTAATTACTGTTGTTCCTTTTCAATCATGGAACATTTTTCACACCTCCTTCCCCCCCACTCTTTAATACAACTAGGGGGCTTAGTAAGTGGTGCTCTGTATTATGTTAGCCCCTAACAGGCAGCACAGAACACCACCAAAGTGACCCAGCGGCAGTGCAGGGCTCCTCTGGCTGTTGGCCCCACGGGGACCTGACATTTATGGGCTCCTTGTAAACTTCCGACCCTGGGGATGCAACATAAGGAATCTGGGTATGGCTGTGGCGCTGAGAAGTTGATGTGAGCGGCGTGGAAGCAACGGGACAGGAACGTCACAGAAGATGAGGCAGCAAAAAACACACCAAAAATCCAAACCCCCCCAAAAATGAAAATCCGCCCACAAACACCCCCCCCTCCACAAAAAAGCAGCAAACAAAACAAGCTACACCACCTCTTAATATCAACGCGGATAACAAAAAACAGATGACTAGTCTCTGACCTTTTCACTGGCAGAAAAAAAGCTAAAACAAAATATGACAAGGTAAAGGTGTCCCATAAACTATGTGGTCGTAGGGGACTGAGGCATCAGAGACCTCAGCTTCTCTAGGGGTCAGCATATTGAGGGCGGCGCCCATCTCCTCTCACTCGCTGCTTTACCTTCCCTGACCCTCAAGAGGGCAGGTACCCATTGACAGTTGGGTGGACTGGGGGACTATACTGAAGCCATGGCGCGCAAACAGTCACCCATCCACTTGGTAACCACATTCGATGCTGCTTAACTTTAGCTTGGGGAAAGCCAGCGCTCTGACCACTGAGCTATCCTGTCCCCAAAACCTCTTAAAGCAAATATATAACGCAGGCCGTGAGCGTTAGAATATAATTATGTATATAAAATCATAAACCTCATAACTAAGGCTGACCTGAATAAATCAGCGTCCTCTGGCTTGAACACCTGTAAATAAACACCGACCCCCCAGCCCCTCACCACTCCCAAAACACTTGACCACCTTGACCACTCGCCCTTTAAACCAGCTCTGAAGGACAAACTCGGACACACTTCTGACTGTCACACTTTACTGACCTAAATATGAAAAAAGTAAATAAATAACAACAACAATAACAATAAGCCTTTTCTTTCCTTTTGTCCCCCCTCCCTTCCTCCTCTCTCCCTAGCCACCTTTATAACTGGGGACGGGATAGTTCAGTGGTCAGAGCCCTGGCTTTCCCCCCAAGTTAAGGTTAAGCAGCGTTGACCTGGTCACCGTGTAGGTGGGTGACCGATTGCACGCCTTGGCTTCAGTACAGTCCCCACGAAGGTGGAATGTGGTTACCTTCATGGTGAGCAAAAACGGTTGCATATTATCCCAAATCTCTCCATTGGTGAACCTCAGAGTTCTAGCCCCAAGGAACAGGAAAAAAAAAACCCACACACCAAAGAACAACAACAAGAAGAACACATATTAGCGTTCTGAGACGCGGTCAATAAAATGATGCAAACTTTTATTATTATTTTTTTTATACTACTTTATGTCACAGCAGATTTCTCTGCGTGAAATTCAAGTTGCTGTCCCCGGGGAGATTGCGTCGCCACAAATGCGGCGCCACACACTATTTTTTCATTTTCCTGTCTGCAAGCGTATTTGTTTCCCTATCAAAGTGGCTTTTTCTACAGAATTTTGTCAGGGACAACTCTCTTGTTGCCGTGGGTTCTTTTACGTACTATTAGTAATGATGTGTAACACATGGGACCTCGGTTTATCATCTCATCCGAAAGACTAGCGCCCAGACCAGCATTCATGGTCTAATCTATGGGGGAAAAGTTTTGGGCCCAAACAGGATTCGAACCACCGCACATTCGAACCCGGGCTTTTCGCTTTCTAGACAGACGCGTTGCCTCTACACCACCGATTCAACCTTAGCATGCTTAATGGTGAACTAAACTACATCACTGCCGAAAAGAATAACACAGAGGACTTCCGTCAGACCCACAACTAATGTTGCCCAAAAAAAAAGAAAAAAAAGAGAGAAAAGGTATGAACTGTAACCCAGATTTTGAATGATAATAATGTCTCAGACCTTGGTTTTTCTTTCTTTCTTGGTGATGATATATGTCTTGGATTTTTTTAAAAGGAGACCTAGAACTCTTATGAGGGTCTGACGTGTCGTGGAAAACATCATATGTCAGGACAATAAAGGACTTTGCCTTTTTTGTTTTAGTGAGTTATTGATATTGTAGGTGTACAAATTCGGGGCAGATGGTTGGGTGTGTGGGGTGTGTCTGTGTGTGTGTGTGTCCGGGGGGGGGGGGGGAGGGTCAAAGTAAAGTAAGCACACAGTTCGTGTGAGAGTTATGCTCAAAACAATATTCCCCTCCCCCCAAAAAAACCCACAAAAAACAAAAAGCAACAACCCCAAAACCCGAAAACCCCGAATCCCCCCTTCCAACAAAAACAAAAAACCCAAACCACATCCTCCTCCCCCCAAAAAACTCAACAACAAAAAAAACACAAGAAAAACTCAAACCCACATATTGTTTGTACAATAGATAAAGGTTAACCAAACTATTTTATAAACCTATCATCTTGTGCGTATATTCTGTTTTGTTTCTTTTTCGTTCCAATATAATATATATATATATATATATATATATATATATATATATATATATATATATATATATATATATATATGGCATTTCTCATCTTGGCATGTACCACACACCACACAAACAGTGGTCCTGCCATAATATGCCCCCCAAACCAAAAGAGCCACAGGGAGGAGGGACTATAAAGGGGGAACCTTAAAAACATGTCTTTCTCTATCTCAACTACACATCCCCCTACTGCTGCTGTCATAAGAATGTATATATACTATCTGCTCTCTCTACAGTGAGTCAGTCAGTCAGTCCCTTACTCAGGCTCAGCATAGCTGACAACCTCTTCCCTGTTGTCTGTCTGTCTGTTGGTAGACAGAACCTGTTTCCCTCATATCTCTATCATTCCCAACCATGCTACGAAAACCAAGACAGCAGAGAGAGAGAGAGAGAGAGAGAGAGAGAGAGAGAGAGAGAGAGAGAGAGAGAGAGAGAGAGAGAGAGAGAGAGAGAGAGAGAGAGAGAGAGAGAGAGAGAGAGAGAATGTGTGTGTTGTGTGTGTGTGTGTGTGTGCGCGCGCGCGTGCATTCTTACATGCGTGCGTGCATGTGTGTATGTGTGCGCGTGCGTGCGTGCATGCATGCGTGCGTGCGTGCGTACGCGTGTGTATGTGTGTATGTAAGTAGAGGGACCTGTTCACAAGATGACAAAGACAATACGGTCATAAATAAATCAAAGTCACCTGGTCTGCCTACTTGCCAGCAGACAACAAATGTACAACCACCACACACTGAACCACCTTGACCCCTTTGACCACCTTGACCTTTGTGCAGACACAAGGGAGACAACTCAGACATGCCCTAAGGCTGTGCCCAGCTGTATGCAAACAAGACCAACAAAAAACAAAAACCTGTTTACAATGGAAGACGAGGAATCCAGCAAACGAAGCATTTGTCTACTATGTGAAGCAAGCAAGGGAACAAACAAAAACATCAATAAAAATGGAAAATAAAGAAAGAAGCCAACAAAAACCTGTCACCACCCTCCCCACCTTCTGGAAAGTTAACAGATATGCAAACCCAAATCCCTCTATCAATGGACAGGAATCAAGCCAGCAAACCAAAACTTGTCTATGATGGAAAACAAAGAAAGCAGCAGATAAACATTTCTCTAAAATAGAAAACAAAATTGTAACAAACAAACCAACCAACAGATCAAAATCTGTCTGAAACGGAATGCAAAGAAACAAGCGAACAAACTGCCTGTCTAAAATGGAAAGCAAAGGAAATGGAAAGAAATTAAACCTGCAAATAAAACCCTGTCTAAAATGAGAAAGAAAGAATGGAAAATGAAGAAACTAGCAACCCAAACCTGTCTAAAACACAGAGCAAAGAAAACCAGGCAATAAAAACATGTCTAAACTGGAAAGCATACAAACCAGTAAACAAAAGACATGTTTTAAATGGAAAGCAAACAAACTAGCCAACGAAAACCTCTCTCTAAAAACAAACCAAACAAACCAGCAACCAAAAACCTCTTTCTAACAATGTAAACTATACAAACAAACCCAAACCTATCTAAAAATATAAGCTACACAAACAAACCAAAACCTATCTAAAATACAAAGTACACAAACAAGCCTAAACCTATATAAAATTTAAACTACATAAGCAAACCAAAACCTGCCTACAAATACAAACTACACAAACAAACCCAAAGCTATCTAAAATATTAACTACAGAAACAAACTCAAACCTATCTAAAATATAAACTCCACAAACAAACCCAAACCTATCTAAAATAAAACTACACAAACAAACCGAAACCAATCTAAAAATATAAACTACACAAACCCAAACCAATCTAAAAATATAAACTACACAAACCGACACCTATTCAAAAATATAAGCCATACAAACAAACCAAAACAAATCTAAATATAAACTCCACAAACAACCAAAGCCTATTTAAAATATAAACTGCATTAACAGACCAAAATCTATCTACAAATACAAACTAGAAAAAGAAATCCAAAGTTATCTAAAATATAAACTACACACACAAACTCAAACCTATCTTAAATATAAATTGCACAAACAAACCAAACATACATAAAAATATAAACTACACAAACTAAAACCTATCTGAAAGAATCTATCTATCTATCTATCTATCTATCTATCTATCTATCTATCTATCTATCTATCTATCTATCTATCTATCTATCTATCTATCTATCTATCTATCTATCTACCTACCTACCTACCTACCTACCTACCTACCTACCTACCTACCCACCCACCCACCCACCCACCCACCCACCACCATACCTACCTATCTATCTATCTATCTATCTATCTATCTATCTATCTATCTATCTATCTATCTATCTATCTATCTATCTATCTATCCCGTATTCTGGCAACTGTGGGAGCACCCCCATCCATTCTTCTCTCTGTTCTGAAAATATAAAGTAAACAATATGCAAAAGAACAAAGAAACATTTGGAATCACATCCCTTTCTTTCCTGGCCTTTGTCCTTCCTCTTTCCATCGTCAAAAAACTGTGATGAGGGGTGAAGGTGAAGGTGAAGGGGGGGGGGACCAAGAAAAGATTTCTCTGGAAATGAGGAATTGTTAGTTTCCCATGAAAAATTTTGTTACCCTCTACCCTCCACCAACCTCTCACCCCCGTCCCCCCCCAAACAGAAACAAAAGGCACATGCCTGAATATAAACATTCTTTACATGAACTATATCTCTGTGTGATGAGCAGGTAATAAAAAACATTTAATTAACAAACCCCACAAATCAGTAGTTTTCATATGACATGCTTCCCCATCTCAATTTCACAGTCAACAGCTTTTAATACACAAAAAATGATTAATCTATACCCCCCCCCCCAAAAAAACCCCCCAAACAAAAACACAAAACCCCAACCTTTAAGTATCAGCTAACGTTTTATAAGGGCAGTTAACATTTTGACATTTTTGAAAGTAAAAAGACCTTGACAAACACCAGGAAGCACATTTTGCTTAAAAATAAAACACCTTGCAAACTTGCCAAAGTGCTAAAGCAACACAGGGATAAAAAAAAAAAAGGGAATAAAAAATCTCAAAGCAGCAAGAAACCAGCAAGGTTAAACTGCTCAGCGTGCTTGAAAAACTTGTCAGGCTTTAAAGGTTTTTTGTATTTTGGGGATATGACACCATAGTCAGAATATTCCACAAATTTGGATCATCTAAGGGGAGAGGAGGGGGGGAGACCTTTTCATTTTAGATTTCGTCAACCTTTACCCTTGTGGCTCGTTACAGGGTCGGAGGTGGGGGGGGGGGGGGGGGGGGGGGGGGGGGCGAGGTGGAGGTGTGGGGGGGGGGGGAGGGGGAGGTTGCGTACAAGACATTTCTTGATTGTTACCAGGGCAAAGGTAGACATTCTTTTTTTTTTTTCTCTCTCTCTCATTCTCTCTCTCTCTCGCTCTCTGTCTCTCTGTCACTATCTCGCTCTCTGTCTCTCTCTGTGTGTCTACTTGTCTGTCTCTTTCTCGCTCTCTCTCTCTCTCTCGCTCACTCGCTCTCTCTCGCTTTCTGTCTCTCTCTCTCTATGTCTCCTTGTCTGTCTCTTTCTCGCTCTCTCTGTCTCTCTTTTCTCTATCTGTCTGTCTGTCTCTCCTTGTACCCCCCCCCCTCTCTGCCTCTCCACCCTCTCTCTCCCTCCCTCTCTTTTGCAAACACACACACACGAACTATTTCATCATTCTAACCTCCTTTTACCATCAAAAGGAATGCCATGTTCTCTCCTTCTTAAGATTTTTAGATGTTGACTCTCTGTCTCTCTGTCTCTCTGTCTCTCTGTCTCTTTATCTCTGTCTCTCTCTGTCTGTCTTTCTCTCTGTGTCTCTGTCTGTCTGTCTGTCTCTCTTTCTCTCTCTGTCTCTGTCTCTCTCTTTCCGTTGCCACCATACCACCACCTACCACCCCTGACCTCTTGCTTAGTTATTTGTCTTCACAGTCTGTCTGCTTGTACACAGAACATGTCTGTCATTTTTCTTTCACTTCACATACTCATTCCTGCCACCTCACCTCCTTCCTCTCCCTCCCTCTCCCTCCCTCTCCCCTCCCTCTAATTTTCCTATGCTTGTAGTTCGTCACAATCCACAACCTCCCCCCCACCTCCCCCATCTTCACTCCCCCCCCCCCCATTCCCATCAAGAACCCTATCCATATTTTACTCCTATGTCTTGTCTCAAGTCACAAGACTTGAGGACATATATGAGAGGTGGAGTGGGGATGGCAGTTGGGGGGTGGGGGCGTGGGGGGGGGGGGGGGGCAGGGGGCCCCCAAGAGCTGGAAGAAGAGGAAGGGGGGGAGGGGGTGGACAGAAGGCAAATCACTGAAGCGGAACGGCAGACAAAAAGGCCTGTACGTCACAGGTCTGGGTCCCTTTTAGTTTCGAGAACTGAAAGAGCTAAAAGGGGAAAAGAAAGAAAGAACTTAAGTGTTATTAAGTTAGGACATCACTGTAAGCATAACTTCTCATCATCATAACTCTCCCACCAAGTCTTTCGGGGGGTTTGTTTTTGTCTCCAAGTCTTAATCAAAGAGTGGTGGAAGTTGTTTTTTTTTGCTTTGCACAGTTGGAGGAACAGGACAACAATTGTCCAAGTCTCGCTAGGTGCCATTGATGGGGGAAAAGTTTGCTTGTTTTACAAAAAATCTATTTTAGCAGTTAGGTTGCATTTGCTGCTACATTGGTACTGATCATGGGGAGGTTACTGGTGCTAACCGTTCTGGTGGTCGTCTGCTCTTCTTTGGCGTCTTCCATTTTCCCTCCTTCGCCAATCAGAGGGTGAGTTGGTCAGTTTGTGTGCAAAACTGTGTGGTTTTTGTTGGTGTGTTTTAAGGGTGAGGAACCTGCATTTGCACTTGGGAGTAGTCTGGTTTTGTGACGTCTGTCTGTCTGTCTGTTTCTCTGTCTCTCTCTGTGTTTTTTTTCTCTCTCTGTGTTTTTCTCTCTCTGTTTTTCTCTCTCTCTGTCTCTCTGTGTCTCTGTCTCTCTGTATTTCTGTCTCCATCTGTCTCCACATTTCTCAAAGATAATTTTGTCAGGTTTGCATTTCAAATAGAACACACACACACACACACACACACCACACACACACACACACACACACACACACACACACACACACACACACACACACACACACAGAGTGAATTGATCAGCATAATTATAATTATCATTCTCAAAAAATGGACAGATCTAGCCAACCTGATCAGAACCATAGAATGCCTGTATAACAAGGCAACCAGCGCAGTCTACTATAACAACAACATAGGAGACTGGTTCCGAACCACAGTTGGAGTACGCCAAGGATGTCTGCTCTCTCCTACCCTTTTCAACGTCTTCTTAAAAAGAACAATGGCTGATGCACTTGAAAATCATGAGCGAACAGTCAGCATTGGAGGCAGAATAATCACAAACTTACACTTTGCCGATGACATCGACGGCCTAGCTGGAGAAGAACAAGAGATAGTCAGTCTGGTAAATCACCTTGATAAAGCCTCATCAGCATATGGCATGCAGATCAGTGCAGAGAAAACCCAGCTGATGACAAATAGTGCCAATGGCATCAGCAATGACGTAATTATAGATTGTAAGAAAATCGGGAACGTCCATAGCTTCAAATATCTAGGAGCGACAGTATCAGATGAAGGATCAAAACCTGAAATTCTCTCCAGGATAGCCCAGACCACAGCTGCAATGACCAAACTTTAAGTCCTCTGGAATGATAAGAACATCGCCATCAGCTTCAAGATCAGACTGATGCGTTCTCTGATTATGCCCATATTTTTGTACGCATGTAAACAACAAAATTTTGAAAAAGGCAGATCAGAGAGAGAGGAATGGAGGGAACTGGTTGTCAGATCTTCAAAAGTGCCCCCACGGTCGCCAGACTATTGGATGGATAGAGAGATCAGTAGGCACTACAACCGGCCTCATTTCATCATTAAAGTGGTGAAAGTCTGGTTGGCCTTTTCATCTTGTATCATTTCTAAAAAAAAAAAGAAATGTGCCTACTTAAAAAACGACAAGAAAACAAACAAAACCAAAACCGGAAAGTAATGTGCTTTCGTGACTTAGTCGAGCAACCATTGCCACTTACAGTTTTCCTGTAACTGATTCCTTTAAAAAAAAATCCAAACACGTGTGTCTCAACATGACAGGTCTTTGTAAGAAAATAAAATTTGTTGGACATGTAGGAACAATTGGTAGACTATCAAGAACAACATTTGTTTGACACATTAAGAAAATTGGTAGACTATTAAGAACAACATTACATTTTGTTGGACATATTGGGGAAATTGGCAGACATATTAGTAACAACGAAGTTTGTTGGA
>CM060327.1:56580482-56582982 GCA_030674155.1 Stramonita haemastoma | reverse complement strand
TGTTCTTGTTCTTGTTCTTGTTCTTGTTCTTCTTCTTCTTCTTCTTCTTCTTCTTCTTCTTCTTCTTCTTCGTATTCTTCTTCTTCTTCGCATTCTTCGTATTCTTCTTCTTCTTCGCATTCTTCTTCTTTTTTTTTAAAATTCTTCCTTGCATTCTTCTTCCTTGCATTCTTCTTCTTCGCATTCTTCTTGTTCTTTTTGTTCGTTTTCTTCTTCTTCTTCTTCTTCTTCTTCTTTTTTGTATTTCAGTCTAATGAAGCAACACGATATTCCAGGTTTAAATAAAAAATATTCATAAATCTACCAACACTCCCCTCCCCTCTACAATGTATTTTGAGATAATAATCGGGGGGGGGGGGGGGGGGGGGGGGGGGGGGGGGGGAATGGGGGGGGGGGGGGGGGGGGGGGGGGGGGGGGTTATTATTTTTTTTAACCCACAACAATGGTAGTCGTGTTCAGTGTTATTGTACCGCCCCAGTGCTAGATCCGGGTGAATTAGGGTGTGGGGACTCCCTGTTTTTTACACACAAGAAGAAAAAGAGGCAGACCAAGGAAGAGATAGGAGGACAACATCAGTGAATGGGACAGGCCCAGAACTCAACAAAACCCTGAGAAAGGCAGAACAGAGAGAGAGGAATGGAGGGAACTGGTTGTCAAGTTTTTCAGAAGTGCCACATGGTTGCCAGACTAAGGGATAGATAGATAGATAGATAGATAGATAGATAGATAGATAGATAGATAGATAGATAGATAGATAGATAGATAGATAGATAGATAGATAGAATGGTAGTCGTATCGTGTCCTTATAGGAAACCAAATACATATGCAGACAGGAACGGAAAAAAAGTGTAATGGGTGGCGCTGCTCTTGTGGCGACGCACTCTTCCCGGGGGACAGCGGCCCGAATTTCACGCATAGAAATCTGCCGTGACTTAAAGTGATATGCAATACAATACAATACAATACAATACAATACAATACAATACAATACAATACAATACAATACAATACAATGCGATACATTACAACACAACACAACACAATACAATACAATACTTAACATCATAATGCAAATCAATACGATACAATACTGTACTTATAAAATACGATAGAACACGATACAATACAATACAATTCAAAACGATAGAACACTTTAGAATATGATACAATACAACACAATATGTTGGCTTAGGCTCCTCAACATGTACGTACGCGTAGAAGTAAAAGGGCAAAGGTGTCCAATAAACTATGTAGTCGTAGGGAAGCGAGACATAGACCTCAGCTTTTCCAGAGGTCAGCATATTGAGGGCGGCGCCCATCTCCTCTTCCTCACTGCTTTAACTTCCCTGCCCTTATAAAGAGAGCAGGTACCCATTTATAGGTGGGTGAACTGGGGGACTGTACTGAAGACAAGGCGAGCAAAACGGTCACCCATCCAATGTTGTAGTAGAACACATTGTCAAAAGGTTCAGTATACAAAGTGTCGGACCAACGGCTTAAAGCCGAGGGTGGTTACCTGAATACGTAATGGTGGCAACAGACAGTCTCTTCTTTGTCTTCTTTGATATTATTCATATTTTTTCCTTCCTTTCTTCATTCATTCTCTCAAGCACAAAGACCCGCTTTTCATATAACCAGCAAATGAGGAAGACACAGAAAGAAAGAAAAGAAAGAAGAGGAGGAGGAATAGAAGGAAAGAAAAGGAAGAGGGAGAAGAAGAATTGCGAAGAATTGCGAAGAATTGCGAAGAATTGCGAAGAATTGCGAAGAGAAGGAAGAAGAAGAAGAAGAAGAAGAAGAAGAAGAAGAAGAAGAAGAAGAAGAATTGCGAAGAAGAATTGCGAAGAATTGAGAAGAATTGCGAAGAAGAATTGCGAAGAAGAATTGCGAAGAATTGCGAAGAAGAATTGCGAAGAAGAAGAAGAATTGCAAAGAAGAATTGCGAAGAAGAAGAAGAATTGCGAAGAAGAATTGCGAAGAAGAAGAAGAAGAATTGCGAAGAAGAAGAAGAAGAAGAAGAAGAAGAAGAAGAAGAAGAAGAAAGAAGAGAGAAGAGAAGAAGAAGAGAAAGGGGGTGGAGAAGAAGAAGGAGATGGAGGAGGAAAAAGAGGAGAGAAGATGATGAAGAAGAAGAAGCAGTAAAAGGAATTACAAATAGCAACTGCCCCAAAAAGTAAAAGGGACCATATTTTAATGAAAAATAAAACCCACTCTCTCCAGATCCTCTCTCTCTCTCTCTCTCTCTCTCTCTCTCTCTTCCTCTCTCTCTCTCTCTCTCTCTCTCTCTCTCTCTCTCTCTCTCTTTCTTCTCTCTCTCTCTCTCTCTCCTCTCTCTCTCTCTCTCTCTCTCTCTCCTCTCTCTCTCTCTCTCTCTTGTTTTTGGTATTTGGTTCGTTATTGTTGTTGTTGTTTACTTAAAGGAGGTTTTTTTTTTTAATATCTTGATCTTATCCCCGATAAGGGCGGAGACTGGATGTAAAAAAGCACACAAGTGTTTATT
>CM060327.1:56562982-56567982 GCA_030674155.1 Stramonita haemastoma | reverse complement strand
TCTCTCTCTCTCTTCTAACCTCTCGCCCTCCCCATCTCTCTCTCTCTCTCTCTCTCACTCACGTCTCACACCGTCTCCAACAACCCCTGTCTCTCCCTCACCGCTTACTCCCAACCACCTGCCATAATTATTGATTTGCTTAACAAATAGCAAGAACACTTTATAGAAAATAACATCTTGATTGTGATTCATTTAAAACCATAACCACATTGAAGACCAAGACTAGTAAAGGTAAAGGTGTTCCATAACTTAGGCGGTGGTATGGGGGCGAGGTATTAGAGACTTCAGCTTCTCTAGGGGCCAGCATGTTGAGGGCGGCGCCCATCTCCTCTCCCTCGCTGCTTTATCCTCCCTGTCCCTAGAAAGGGCAGGTACCCATTTACAGCTGGGTGGACTGGGGATTGTGCTGAAGCCAAGGTGCGTAAACGGTCACCTATACACTTGGTAACCATGCTCGATGCTGCTTAACCTTAGCTTGGGGAATGCGAGTGCTCTGACCACTGAGCTACCCCGCCCCCTATCTATCTCCCGGTAAAATACAGCATAAAAACTGTCATTATTTTCAAACATCAATAAAACACATCTTTCTGGAGTAAAATCCTTCAGCTAATGAAAGAGATCGATTATTACTATGTATTTCGGATTTTGTTGAGAATTTATTTATGTATTTTTACATCCAGTCCTCGTGTGTATGCAATTTTATACATCTCGTCACCTGTTCCCACGCGGCACACACAAAATAGCCTACACCTACGAAAAGCAGAACAGGATTTAACGTGTGCGCAAGATGTTCTGCGTATGCTCGCACTCACGGGGCCTCGGTTTATAGTCTCATTCGAAGATCACCAGTACAGCTTAACCCAGGTCAACATCTCTCTATGTCCAACAACAGACCTTTCCGAGCCCTGCTGACCAGCGGTCAAGCCAAGCCTGTGGGCAGGACAATGCCCCCTGCCGTCTTCTTCCACATGTTGTCCAAACTGAAAGGTGGGTGCTGTTTTTCTGTATCAGTCACTGACGGTGTATTGAAGCCATGTGTTATTTGGGTTCGTAGGTTACACAGAGACACAGACATGCAGAGACACACGCAGAGAGGGAGGGAGGGAGGGAGGTAGGGAGAGAGAGAGAGAGAGAGAGAGAGAGGAGAGAGAGAGAGAGAGAGAGAGAGAGAGAGAGAGACAGAGACAGAGACAGACACAGACACAGACACAGACAAAGCGACAGACAAAGCAACAGACATAGATAGACAGACAGATAGGGAAAGAAAAACAAAACAAAACAAGAATAGAGATAGAAATAGTCTTTAATGATGATCATCCCATTTTTACACAGGCGCAGCAGCCTCTAAGAAAACCCAGCCAACCAAACCCAAGAAACCCACACCACTCAAGACCAACTCTCGCCCCACGCTCCCCGTCTCACGAAAACCTCAACCGCCTAAATCCTTCATGCTTCCTCTGCTAGCCAGTCTCGTGATGAAGGCTCAAACCTCCAAACCCCAAGCTAAACCTACCCCGGCTCTCTCCCAGTCCAAACTCACCCTACCAGATCTTCCCCTAAATCCGCCCCTGCCAAACCCGTGTCCGTCCCTTTCCCTAGTAAGACACTGACCAAAGGCCAGCCTGTGGGACCCCTGTTCGGACCCGGTCCGGCCGGTCCTTTCTTCAGTATGGTTATGTCCAAGGCGAATCAAGCTCGCGCGCTTTCGTCCAAGGCGGTTCCACGAAACCAGCCTAAATTAAGCCCTGTCAGGCCCGCAGGCGGACAGCTGCCTAAAGCTCTCCTGGACGACCTTCTCTTCGCTCCAGGTCCCATGTCCAAACACGCCGCTATCAGAGCTGTGTTGCAAGACCTTCTGGACGATCTTCTCTTCGGGTCCGCGGCTAAACCCATCCCCTTTCCCGGGCCCTTACCAAAGCTGGGCTCGGCTGGTCCTCTGTCTGGTCTCCCTCTGCCCTTGAGGAATCTGGGTCCTCTGGGTCCTCTGACCGGCATCCCGGCTCCACGGCCCGCGGGTTCCCCCCTGTCCGGCCTCCCTGCTCCTTTCATGCCCGCGGCGTTGCTCTCCGGGTTCCGACCTCCTCAGATGCCTGACCTCCTGTCCAGTATTCGGCCTCCTTCTCCTCCACCCAGGAGCCCTGCAGGACCTTTCGCCCACGTGCGTCCTCCTACCATCCCGGATCTGCTGTCCAGCCTTAACCCTCAGAGGAGGGCTCAGGAGACCTTGCCTGACCTCCTGTCCAAGGCGTTACCCCCGCTGCTGGTAGCGGAGCTGTTGTCTAACAGCAATCCTGCTCTCACTCCTAACAACAATCCTTTGAACAACCTTCGCCCCTCTGGTCCTGTTAGTCCCTTGTCGAACATTCGTCCTCCAGTGGCTTTCCCGCCTAACCAGAAGCCCCAGCTGCCACAGCCACAGCAGCAACAGCAGCAGCAGCAGCAACAACAGCAACAGCAGCAGCAGCAGACGAAGAAAGCTTCAGGTCTGAGCGAGTGGCAGAAGGACGTGGCGCGCTACCTGGCCACCATGATGTACCACAAACTGCAGGTGGAGCAGCAGCACAAGACCCTGCTGGCGGAGGTCAGCCGCCAGAACAACCTCAGGTATGGTACTCACTGACTCACTGACTTACTGACTCACCATCTCCCTGTCTCCCTCTATCTATCTGTTAATGACAACAGCTGTGAATCACCTACTCAGTGACTCCATCCATTTATCCATCCATCCATCCATCCATCCATCCATCCATCCATCCATCCATCCATCCATCCATCCATCCATCCATCCATCCATCCATCCATCCATCCATGCGTGCGTGCGTGCGTCCGTCCATCCATCCGTCCGTCTGTCCGTCCACGCTTGTATGCACGCATCCATCCATCCAAATCTTAATTTGTAGCGACTGTTTGTAAGCAAGAGGATCAAGTTTTCATCTGGTTCTTGCCTCTTTAATACACACATACTCATGCAACACTCATACACTCTCTCTTTCTCACTCATGCACACATTCATGCACACACACACTCATGCACACATTCATGCACACACACTCATGCACACACATATACAAACATACACACGCATGTATAAGCACACACATGCACACACACCCATACACACACACTCATGGATACACTCATGCAGACACTCATGCACACACACACACACACTTATGCAACACCTATGCACACACACAGCACAGCACAACACAACACAACCCTCACACATACACAACACAGCACACACCACACCACATCACACACACACACACACACACACACACACTTTCACCCCCCCCTTCACACACAACCACACAACCACACACACACACACACACACACACACACACACACACACACACACACACACACACACACACACACACACACACACACACACACACTCATCTCCCCCAAAACAACAAACAGCAAACCAAACCAAACAAAACAACGACAACAACAACAACAACAACAACACGAACAACAAACTGATATGTGTGCATTCATCGCTTTATTCCCACAGAAGGCAGCTGGAGCTCCTTCTCACGCAACAGATTCTCCAGACATACCAGCGAAACCAGCAAGAGGAGAAACAGAAGCAAAACGAAATGCAGCAGCAACAACAACAACTGCAACAGCTGCAACAGCAACAACTGCTACAGCAACAACAACTGCAGCAACAGCAAGAGCAGCAGCAACAACTGCAGCAGCAACAGCAAGAACAGCAACAACTGCAACTGCAGCAGCAACAGCAGCAGCAGCAACAGCAGCAGCAACAACAGCAGCAAGAAGAAGATGGAAGCACACAACATATCAATTTTCAGATCAGTGCCTCTACTGATCCCATGCCTATTCCAGCTCCCACTTTTCAGGTACGTAACTATGTACTAGTTGGTGGTGGGGGGGGGGGGGGGGGCGGGATAGCTCAGTGGTTAGTACCCACCCAGTTCACCCAGCTGTAAACGGGTACCTGCCCTCTTGAGGGTCAGGGAAGGTAAAGCAGCGAGGGAGAGGAGATGGGCGCGGCCCTCAATAGGCTGTCCCCCTAGAGAAACTGAGGTCTCTGACGCCTTGCTCCCCTACGACCGCCTAGGTTATAGGACACCTTCACCTTTACCTTTAACTATGTGCTAGAGTGGGGGGGGGGGGGGGGAGGTAGCTCAGTGGTTAGAGCACTCACTATCCCCAAGCTAGGGTTAAGTTAAGCAGGATTTAACGTGGTTACCAAGTGGATGGGTGACCATTTAACTGTGTGCCATGGCTTCAGTATAGACCCCAACCCAGTTTACCGAGGTGTAATGGGTACCTGTCCTATTTAAGGTCAGGGAAGGTAAAGCAGCGAGGAAGAGGACATGGGTGCCGCCCTCAATATGCTGGTCCCCAAGAGAAACTGAGGTCTCTGAAATTTCGCTTCCCAACGAGCTAATAAATTATGGAAACACACATAAGGCTTTTTTGAAGTGCAGACCGTCCAGTGCTTTAACCCCATTCCTGTATAGACACATGCAAAAGATCAAATTATTATGTGCTTTGAAGATTTTATATTTCATGTGAGCGTCCAGTCGGTTACCGAAACACGAACATACTCAGCATGCATTTTGTACAAAGAAAACTGATCTGCTCTAAAGTCGAAATGTATCGACTGAGGCCAGCGGGCAGACCTCCTGCAGGATTTGAAGCACAGGAGAAGACCAGATTTTACGCCTTCCATCAAAATAGTGGAACGCAGAGAAAAGAAAGAAGAACAATCTGATAGTGGCACGTGTACGTGTGGTTGTTCTAGCGGTCAGTTTACATCACTGTGTATTAGCTGATTATTGGATGCTCAGAAAGTTGTGTGGAAAAAAAGAAATATCTTCAGTTTACACCACGCCACGCCACGCCACGCCACGCCACGCCACGCCACGCCACGCCACGCCACGCCACGCCACGCCACGCCACGCCACACCACGCCACACCACACCACACCACACCACACCACACCGCACCGAACCGCACCA
>CM060327.1:56537088-56550382 GCA_030674155.1 Stramonita haemastoma | reverse complement strand
CCCCCCAAAACCCCAACAACAAAACCCAAGAAAAACTCAGACTCGCATATTGTTTGTACATTAGAATGATGAGGGTAAACAAAACTATCTTATAAACATATAATGATGGACCGTGACGTATATGATTCTGTTTTGTGTCTTTTTCGTTCTAATATAATATATTGGAGAGTGAGAGATACAGAGATAGAGAGATAGATACACATACATACATACATACATACATACATACATACATACATACATACATACATACATACATACATACATACATACATACATACATACATACATACATACATACATACATACATAGGCACCGACAGACAGACAGACAGACAGACAGACAGACAGACAGACAGATATATATATATATATATATTATATATATATATATATTATATATATATATATATATATATATATATATATATATATGTGTGTGTGTGTGTGTGTGTATACATATATATATAAATATATAAAGGGGAACCTTAAACATGCGTTTCTCTATCTCAACTACACATCCCCCTACTGCTGTCATAAGAATGTATATATACTATCTGCTCTCTCTACAGTGAGTCAGTCAGTCAGCCCTTACTCAGGCTCAGAATAGCTGACAACCTCTTCCTGTTGTCTGTCTGTCTGTTGGTAGACAAGAGTGTTTCCCTCATGTCTCTATCATTCCCAACCATGCTACGAAAACCAAGACAGCAGAGAGAGAGAGAGAGAGAGAGAGAGAGAGAGAGGGAGGAGAGGAGAGAGAGAGAGAGAGAGAGAGAGGAGAGAGAGAGAGAGATGAGGAGAGAGAGGAGAGGAGAGTGAGAGAGAGAGAGAGAGAGAGAGAGAGAGAGAGATGTGTGTGTGTTGTGTGTGTGTGTGTTGTTGTGTGTGTGTGTGTGTGTGTGTGTGTGTGTGGTGTGTGTGTGTGTGTGTGTGTGTGTGTGTGTGTGTGTGTGTGTGTGTGTGTGTGTGTGTGTGTGTCTGTGTGTGTGTGTTTGTGTGTCTGTGTGTCTGTGTGTCTGTGTGTGAGGGGTGTGTGTGTGTGTGTGTGTGTGTGTGTGTGTGTGTGTGTGTGTGTGTGTGTGTGTGTGGTGACCTTACTTAGGAATTAATCATTGGAAGTTATAGGGTTAGATTCCCGTTCGAGAGGATTTTTCCCATGGAGTTAACATCAGTGCTGACTCCACTCTCCCCAAAAGTCTTTCGGATGAGACTATAAACCGAGGCCCCGTGTGCGAACGCACGCAGAACACCTTGTGCACACGTTTAAATCCTGTTCCGCTTTTCGTAAGAGTAGGCCATTGTGTGTCGGTAGGAACAGATGACAAGATTCACAAAACTGCATACACACGGGGACTGGATGTAAAAAAGCACAAGAGTGCTTATTCCATTATCCTCGATATAAAAGAATAAAGGATGAATAAATAAATAAATAAATAAATAAATAAATGAATAAAGAAATAAATAAATCAATAAATCATTCCCATCTATGCTAGAAAAACAGGACAGCAGAAAGGGTGTGTGTGTGTGTGTGCGCGCGCGTGCACTCTTACATGCGTGCGTGCATGTGTGTATGTGTGCGCGTGCGTGCGTGCATGCATGCGTGCGTGCGTGCGTACGCGTGTGTATGTGTGTATGTAAGTGGAGGGACATGTTCACAAGATGACAAAGACAATACGGTCATAAATAAATCAAAGTCACCTGCTCTGCCTACTTGCCAGCAGACAACAAATGTACAACCGCCATACACTGAACCACCTTGACCCCTTTGACCACCTTGACCTTTGTGCAGACACAAGGGAGACAACTCAGACATGCCCTGTGGCTTTGCCCAGCCAGTTGTATGCAAACAAGACCAAAAAAACACAAAAAAACTTGTTTACAATAGAAGACGAGGAATCCAGCAAACGAAGCATTTGTCTACAATGTGAAACAAGCAAGCCAAAAACAAAAAAAACATCAATAAAAATGGAAAATAAAGCAAGAAGCCAACAAAAACCTGTCATTTCCCTCCCCCCACCTTCTGGAAAGTTAACAGATATGCAAACCAACATCCTTCTATTAATGGATAGGAAACAAACCAGCAAACGAAAACCTGTCTAAGATGGAAAACAAAGAAAGCAGCAGATAAACAGTTCTCTAAAATAGGAAACAAAATTGAAACAAACAAACAAACCATTAGATAAAAAAATTCTCTGAAACAGAATGCAAAGAAACAAGAAAAAAAAATGCCTGTCTAAAATGGAAAGCAAAGAAAAATGGAAAGAAATTAAACCTGCAAATAAAACCTGTCTAAAATGAGAAAGGAAAAAAAAGGAAAATGAAGAAACCTGTCTAAAACACACAGCAAAGAAAGCCAGGCAATATCAACGAATCTAAACTGGAAAACAAACAATCTACCAAACAAAAACCTCTTTTTAGAAATGTAAACTACACAAACAAACCCAAAGCTATCTAAAAATACACGCTACACAAACCCAAAGATATCTACAAATACAAACTATACAAAGAAACCGAAACCTATCTAAAATATAAACTACATAAACAAACTGAAACCTATCTACAAATACAAACTACGCAAAGAAACCGAAACCTATCTAAAATATAAACTACATAAACAAACCGAAACCTATCTACAAATACAAACTACGCAAAGAAACCGAAACCTATCTAAAATATAAACTACATAAACAAACCGAAACCTATCTACAAATACAAACTACGCAAAGAAACCGAAACCTATCTAAAATATAAACTACATAAACAAACCGAAACCTATCTACAAATACAAACTACGCAAAGAAACCGAAACCTATCTAAAATATAAACTACATAAACAAACTGAAACCTATCTACAAATACAAACTACGCAAAGAAACCGAAACCTATCTAAAATATAAACTACATAAACAAACCGAAACCTATCTACAAATACAAACTACGCAAAGAAACCAAAACCTATCTAAAATATAAAATGCACAAACAAACCCAAACTTATCTAAAAATGTAGACTACACAAAGAAACCAACACCTTTCTACAATATAAACTACACAAATAAACCCAAACATCTAAAATATAGAGCTACACAAACCCAAAGATATCTACAAATATACTCTACACAAACAAGCTCAAACCTATCTAAAATATAACTACATAAACAAACCAAAACCTCTACAAATACAAACTACACAAACAAACTCAAAGCTATCTAAAATATAACTACACAAACAAACCCAAACCTATCTAAAAATATGAACTAAGCAAACAAACTCAAACCTGTCTAAAAAGATAAACTACACAAACAAACCCAAACATTTATGAAAATATAAACTACACAAACAAACAAAAACCTATATAAAAATATTAACTACACAAACAAACCCAAAGCTATCTAAAATATAAAGTACACAAACAAACCCCAAACTAGCTAAAAATATAAACTACACAAACCAAAACCTATCTAAAAATATAAGCTACACAAATTAACGGAAAGCTATCTAAAACATAAAATACACAAACCCAAACCTTTCTAAAAATATAAACTACACAAACAAACCAAAATCCTATTATCTATCTATCTATCTATCTATCTATCTATCTATCTATCTATCTATCTATCTATCTATCTATTCTATCTATCTATCTATCTATCTATCTATCTATCTATCTATCTATCTATCTATCTATCCCGTATTCTGGCGACTGTGGGGGCACCCCAAAACACTTAACAACCAATCCCATCCATTCCTCTCTCTGTTCTGAAAATATAAAGTAAGCAAAATGCAAAACAACAAAGAAAACTCTAATCACATCGCTCTCTTTCCTTGCTTTCGTCCTTCCTCTTTCCCTCATCAAAAAAACTGTAATGAGGGGTGAAGGTGAGGGAGGGGGGGAGCAAAGAAAGAATTTCTCTGGAAATGATGAATTGTTAGTTTTTCATTTATCACCCTCTCCCTCCAACAACCTCTCACCCCGCCCCCCCCCCCTCCCGCCGCGGAAACAAAATGCACATGACTGAATATAAACTCTTTACATGAACTATATTTCTGTGTGATGAGCACGTAATAAAAAAACCCACAAATCAGTAGCTTCCATATAACATGCTTTTCCCCCACAATTTCACAGTCTACAGCTTTTAATACACAAAAATGATTAATCTATACCCCCCCCCGCCCCCCAAACCCCCCCCCCCCCAAACAAAAACACAAAAACCCAACCTTTAAGTATCAGCTAACGTTTTATAAGGGCAGTTAACATTTTGACAATTTTGAAAGTAAAAAGACCTTGACAAACACCAGGAAGCACATTTTGCTTTAAAAAAACACCTTGCAAGGTGGCTAAAGTGCTAAAGCAACAGAGGGATAAGAAAAAAAATGGGAATAAAAAATCTCAAAGCAGCAAGAAACCAGCAAGGTTAAACTGCTCAGCGTGCTTGAAAAAACTTCTCAGGCTTAAAAGGTTTTTTGTATTTTGGGGATATGACACCACTGTTAGAATATTCCACAAATTTGGTTCATCTAAGGGGAGAGGAGGGGGGGGGGGGGAGACCTTTTCATTTTAGATTTCGTCAACCTTTAACCTTGTGGCTCGTTACAGGGTCGGAAGGTGGGGGGTGGGGGTGGGGGAGCGAGGTGGAGGGGGGGGGGTGGGGGGTTGCGTACAAGACATTTCTTGATTGTTACCAGGGCAAAGGTAGACATTCTTTTCTCTCTCTCTCTCTCTCATTCTCTCTCTCTGGCTCTCTCTCTCTGTCACTATCTCGCTCTCTGTCTCTCTCTCTCTGTGTCTACTTGTCTGTCTCTTTCTCGCTCTCTCTGTCTCTCTTTTCTCTATCTGTCTGTCTGTCTCTCCTTGTACCCCCCCCCCCCTCTCTGCCTCTTCCACCCTCTCTCTCCGTCCCTCTCTTTTGCAAACACACACACACACAAACTATTCTCATCATTCTAACCTCCTTTTACCATCAAAAGGAATGCCATGTTCTCTCCTTATTAAGCTTCTTAGATGTTGACTCTCTGTCTCTCTGTGTGTCTCTCTGTGTGTCTCTCTGTGTGTCTCTCTATCTCTGTCTCTCTCTGTCTCTCTCTGTCTCTCTGTCTCTCTGTCTCTCTGTCTCTCTGTCTCTCTCTCTCTCTCTCTCTCTCCATTGCCACCATACCACCATACCACCACCTACCACCCTGACCTCTTGCTTATTTATTTGTCTTCACAGTCTGTCTGCTTGTACACAGAACATGTCTGTCATTTTTCTTTCACTTCACATACTCATTCCTGCCACCTCACCTCCTTCCTCTCCCTCCCTCTCCCTCCCTCTCCCCTCCCTCTAATTTTCCTATGCTTGTAGTTCGTCACAATCCACAACCTCCCCCCACCCCCCTCTTCACTCCCCCCCCCCATTCCCATCAAGAACCCTATCCATATTTTACTCCTATGTCTTGTCTCAAGTCACAAGACTTGAGGACATATATGAGAGGTGGAGTGGGGATGGCAGTTGGGGTGTGGGGGTGTGGGGGGGGGGGAGCAGGGGCCCCTCAAGAGCTGGAAGAAGAGGGAGGGTGGGAGGGGGGGGGACAGAAGGCAAATCACTGAAGCGGAACGGCAGACAAAAAGGCCTGTACGTCACAGGTCTGGGTCCCTTTTAGTTTCGAGAACTGAAAGAGCTAAAAGGGGAAAAGAAAGAAAGAACTTAAGTGTTATTAAGTTAGGACATCACTGTAAGCATAACTTCTCATCATCATAACTCTCCCACCAAGTCTTTCGGGGGTTTTGTCTCCAAGTCTTAATTAAAGAGTGGTGGTAGTAGGTTGTTTTTTTTTGCTTTGCACAGTTGAGGGGAACGGGACAACAGTTGTCCAAGTCTCGCTAGGTGCCATTGATGGGGGAAAAGTTTGCTCAATTTTGTTATTGAAATTTGATTTCAGCAGTTAGGTTGCATTCGCTGCTGCATTGCCATTGATCATGGGGAGGTTACTGGTGCTTACCGTTCTGGTGGTCGTCTGCTCTTCTTTGGCGTCTTCCATTTTCCCTCCATCGCCAATCAGAGGGTGAGTTGGCCAGTTTGTTTGCAAAACTGTGTGGTTTTTGTTGGTGTGTTTTAAGGGAGAGAAACATGCAGTTGTATACTTGGGAGTCTGGTTTTGTGCCGTCTCTGTGTGTCTCTCTACCTTTCTCTGCCTCTCTCTCTCTCCGTCTCTGTCTCTCTGTTTTTCTCTCTCTGTTTTTCTCTCTCTGTGTCTCTGTCTCTCTCTCTGTCTCTCTCTGTGTCTCTGTCTCTCTTTGTGTCTCTGTCTCTCTGTGTCTCTGTCTCTATCTGTCTCCACATTTCTCACAGATAATTTTGTTAGGTTTGCATTTCAAATCGCACGCACGCACGCACGCACGCACACACACACAGAGTGAATTGACCAGCATATTTATAATTATTATTCTCAAAAAGAGGACAGATCTAGCCAACCTGATCAGAACCATAGAATGCCTGTATAACAAGGCAACCAGCGCAGTCTACTATAACAACAACATAGGGGATTGATTCCGAACCACAATTGGAGTACGCCAAGGATGTCTGCTCTCTCCCACCCTCTTCAACGTCTTCTTAAAAAGAATAATGGCTGATGCACTTGAAAACCATGAGGGAACAGTCAGCATCGGAGGCAGAACAATCACAAACATACGTTTTGCCGATGACATCGACGGCCTAGCTGGAGAAGAACAAGAACTAGTCAGCCTGGTAAATCACCTTGATGAATCCTCATCGGCATATGGCATGCAGATCAGTGCAGAGAAAACCCAGCTGATGACAAATAGTGCCAATGGCATCAGCAATGACGTAACTATATCCATCCAAAGCCTTTTTATGCCTTCTTGGCATGTAGGGCAGCAACAAAGGTTCTCCACTCCTGCCTGTCTAGGGCCAGTTTCTGAATGGTTCCCCAGGAGTGTTGGAGGGTCTTCAGCTCTGTTTCTATTGTCCGACGCCAGGTGTTCTTGGGTCGTCCTCGCCTGCGTTTTCCGTCTGGTGTCCAGTGGAGGGCTGTTCGGGCGATGTTCCCTTGTTCCCGTCGGCTGATGTGTCCTATCCATCTCCATCGTCTTTGCATAATGATGGTATCTATATTTTCTTGGTCGCAGCGGGCCAGGAGTTCTTGGTTGGAGATGGTCTCAGGCCAGAAGATGCGCAGTATTCTCCTGAGATTCTTCGTGTGGAATGTAGACAGTTTGTTAATGTCATTCTCAGTCATCCTCCAGCATTCTGCACCATACAGGAGGGTGGAAAGTACGCAGCTCTGATACAGTCTTAGTTTGGTCTTTGTGCTGTATTGGGATGACTTCCACACATTGTTCAGATTGACGTAACTATAGATGGTAAGAAAATCGGGAACGTCCATAGCTTCAAATATCTGGGAGCGATAGTATCAGATGAAGGATCATAACCTGAAATTCTCTCCAGGATAGCCCAGACCACAGCTGCAATGACCAAACTTTAAGTCCTCTGGAATGATAAGAACATCGCCATCAGCTTCAAGATCAGACTGATGCGTTCTCTGATTATGTCCATATTTTTGTACGCATGTAAACAACAAAATTTTGAAAAAGGCAGATCAGAGAGAGGAATGGAGGGAACTGGTTGTCAGATCTTCAAGAGTGCTCCCACGGTCGCCAGACTATTGGATAGATAGATGCATCAGTAGGCACTGCAACCGGCCTCATTTCATCATTAAAATGGTAAAAATCTGGTTGGCCTTTTTATATTGTATCATTTCTCCAAAAAATGAAATGTTCCTACTTAAAAAACAACAACAAAATAAACAAAACCAAAACCGGAAAGTAATGTGCTTTCGTGACTTAGTCGAGCAACCATTGCCACTTGCAGTTTTCCTGTAACTGATTCCTTGAAAAAAAATCCAAACACGTCTGTCTCAACATGACAGGTCTTTGTAAGAAAACAAAATTTGCTGGTCATGCAGGAACAATTGGTAGATTATTAAGAACAAAATTTGTTGGACACATTGGGGAAATTGGTAGATTATTAAGAACAACATTTGTTGGACATATTGGGAAAATTGGCAGACAGATTATTAACAACCAAATTTGTTGGATTTTTTTTGAAAATTGGCAGACAGATTATCAAGAACAAAGAACAGTGTCAACTTTTCCACAAAGCCACAATAACAGAAAGTAACTTATTCTGTTTTGGATTGATGCACCCGTCTGTAAACAAGTCAGCAACAAAAATAGTAAATAGGGTTTTTGTCCAGGATAAATTCTTCAGTTTTGGTGTATAGAATTTGTTTAAGATTGTAAGAACAAAACCTAGTCTAAAAGTATAAAAATGCATTTGTTTTCAGCCATAAAGTGGTCATATACTTTGGTGTATGAACTTTGTTTAAGACTGTAAGAACGAAACCTAGTCTAAAAGTGTAAAATGCATTTGCTTTCAGACATCAAGTGGTCATATAATTCTTCAGTGCTCTATATGAAGAAGCACTTTGTACAAAGAAAGTGTGTGTGTATATGCGTGTGTCTCTCTGCCATTTTGTTAAATCTTAGGATTTAACGTGTATGTGGGTGCATGCGTGCGTGTGTGTGTGTGTGCACACATGCGCACGTGCGTGCACGTGTGTGTATGTGTATGTGTGTGTGCGTATGTTTCAAGAGACTTAGCCCCCTGACTGGATGTAAGCGGACATTGTTCTGTTCATTAGTTTTCCCAGCCTGTCACGCCAATGGATATGTCCTGTCCTCAGCCATGACGCCTGGTTTTCATTGCATGAGGCCCTCTCTGGGGGGGTGAAGGTGAAAGAAAGAAAATTTATGGGCAGTGACGAAGTAGCAGAAGAATAAGAATAAGAAGAAGAAGAAGAAGAAAGAAGAAGAAGAAGAAGAAGAAGAAGAAGAAGAAGAAGAAGAAGAAGAAAGAAGAAGAAGAAGAAGAAGAAGAAGAAGAGAGAAGAAGAAGAAAGAAGAAGAAGAAGAAGAAGAAAGAAGAAGAAGAAGACAAGAGAAGACAAAGAAGACGACAAAGCAAAAGGAGAGGGCATAGAAGGAGGAGGAATGGAAGAAGGAGGAGAAGAAGGAAGAGGAGGAGGGAGATGAGAGAGAGGAGAAAGAAAGAAGAGAGAGAGAGAGAGAGAGAGAGAGAGAGAGAGAGAGAGAGAGAGAGAGAGAGAGAGAGAGAGAGAGAGAGAGAGAGAGAGAGAGGAGAGAGAGAGAGAGAGAAGAGGCTGGAAGTGTTTGTGTCTTTGTGTATGTGTATGTTTGTGTGTGTATGATCGTGTGAGGGAGCGTGTGTGTATGTTTGTGTGTGTTTGTGTGTGTGTGTGTGTGTGTGTGTGTGTGTGTGTGGTGTGTGTGTGTGTGTGTTGTGTGTGTGTGTGTGTGTGTTTACGTGTGTGCATGTTTGTGTGTGTGTGTGTGTGTGTGTGTGTGTGTGTGTGTGTGTGTGTGTGTGTGTGTGTGTGTGTGTGTGTGTATGTGGTGTGTGTGTGTGTGTGTGTGTGTGTGTGTGTGTGTGTGTGTGTGTGTGTGTGTGTGTGTGTGTGTGGAGGGGCCGGAGTGGGAAGAAAAATACACGGAGAAAGCTGAGATCGTGACAAAAAGGTGACCTTGTACATGGTTATGTTTTCGGGGATAAAAAAAAAGGGGCAACAGCTTTCTTATTTTTATATATATATATATATATATATATATATATATATATATATATATATATATATATATATATATATATTATATATATATATTATATATATGTATATATATTTTTTCTTTTTTCGTTTTTAAATTCCCTCTTCTCCTCCCCTTTTCATTTAACTTTAATAATTTATTTTGCCTGAATGAAAAACAGATTTTTTTTTGTTCTTCTTCTTCTTCGTCTTCTTCTTCTTCTTCTTCTTCTTCTTCTTCTTCTCTTCTTCTTTCTTCTTCTTCTTCTTCTTCTTCTTCTTCTCATTCTTCTTCTTCTTCTTCTTCTTCTTCTTCTTCTTCTTCTTCTTCTTCTTCTTCTTCTTCGCATTCTTCTTCGCATTCTTCTTCGCATTCTTCGCATTCTTCTTCGCATTCTTCTTCGCATTCATTTTCTTCTTCGCATTCTTCTTTTTTTTTTTTTTAAAAATTCTTCCTGGCATTCTTCTTCCTTGCATTCTTCTTTTTCGTATTCTTCTTCTTCGCAATCTTCTTCTTGTTCTTTTTCTTCTTCTTCTTTTATTTTTTTTTTGTTTTTCAGTCTAATGAAGCCAACACGATATTCCAGGTTTTAAGTAAAAATATTCATAAATCTACCAACACTCCCCTCCCCTCTACAATGTATTTTGAGAAAATTAATTCTGTGGGTTTTTTCTTTTTTTTCTTTTTCTTTTTTTTTTTTATACTCACAACAATGGTAGTCGTGTTCAGTGTTATTGTACCGCCCCAGTGCTAGATCCGGGTGAATTAGGGGTGTGTGACTTCCCTGTTTTTTACACACAAGAAGAAAAAGAGGCAGACCAAGAAAGAGATAGGAGGACAACATCAGCGAAATGGACAGGCCTAGAACTCAACAAAACCCTGAGAAAGGCAGAACAGAGAGAGAGGAATGGAGGGAACTGGTTGTCAAGTCTTCGGGGGTGCCCCCAGGGTCGCCAGACTAAGGGATACACACACACACACACACACACACACACACACACACACACACACACACACACACATATATATATATATATATATATATAATAACCAAGCTCTTTGATTTGTTTTTACAAGATATAGCGCTATACAAATTCCATGTATTATTATTATTATTATTATTATTATGATTATTATGATGATTATTATCTCCTCTTCCTCGCTGCTTTAACTTCCCTGCCCTTATAAAGAGGGCAGGTACCCATTTATAGCTGGGTGAACTGGGGAACTGTACTGAAGCCAAGGCGAGCAAAACGGTCACCCATCCAATGTTGTAGTAGTACACTCGTCAAAAGGTTCAGTATACAAAGTGTCGGACCAACGGCTTAAAGCCGAGGTGGTTACCTGAATACGTAATGATGGCAACAGACAGTCTCTTCTTTGTCTTCTTTGATATTATTCATATTTTCTTCCTTCCTTCCTTTCTTCCTTCATTCTCTCAAGCACAAAGACCCGCTTTTTATATAACCAGCAAATGAGGAAGACACAGAAAGAAAGAAGAAAGAAAGAAGAGGAGGAGGAATAGAAGGGAAAAGAAAAGGAAGAGGGAGAAGAAAGAAGAAGAAGAAAGAAGAAGAAGAGAAGAGAAGAAGAAAAGAAGAAGGAAGAAGAAGAGAGAAAGAGAAAGAGAAAGGGGGTGGAGAAGAAGAAGGAGATAGGGGAGAGAAGAAGAGAGAAGACGAGGAGGAAGAAGAAGAAGCAGAAAAAGGAATAACAAATAGCAACTGCCCCAAAAAGTAAAAGGGACCATATTTTAATGAAAAATAACCGACTCTATCCAGACCCTTTCTCTGTGTCTGTCTGTCTGTCTGTCTGTCTGTCTGTCTGTCTGTCTGTCTGTCTGTCTGTCTGTCTGTCTGTCTGTCTGTCTGTCTGTCTCTCTCTCTCTCTCTCTCTCTCTCTCTCTCTCTCTTGTTTTTGGTATTTGGTTCGTTATTGTTGTTGTTGTTTACTTAAAGGAGTTTTTTTTTAATATCTTGATCTTATCCCCGATAAGGGCGGAGACTGGATGTAAAAAAGCACACGAGTGTTTAATCATTATCATTGAAATAAAAGAATCTGACTTGACTATCTCTCTCTCTCTCAGTCCATTGTGTGTATGTGTGTGAGTGGGGGCGCGGGGGCGGTGGTGTGTGTGTGTGTGTGTGTGTGTGTGTGTGTGTGTGTGTGTGTGTGTGTGAGTGTGTGTGTGTGAGAGGGGGCGTTTATGTCTGTGTGTGTGTGTTGGGGGGTACGTGTGTGTGTGCGCGCGCGCGCTGAGAGAGAGAGAGAGAGAGAGAAGAGAGGAGGAGAGAGAGAGGAGAGAGAGGAGAGAGAGAGGAGAGAGAGAGAGAGAGAGAGAGATTGTTTGAATCAGTTTCGTACTTTGTTCCTAGTTTAAAAAAAAGACTTAGAAAAAAATTAAAACAAAAAGGTAGAAACAAGAACAGTACATTTTAAATAAACGTGAGAAAGTTAGAATAAACCTGTGGGGATATTTACAAGACAAATTAATTAAAAGTGACGTGTTCACTTGTTCGAGAGAAGAACATTGCATAACGCTTTTTACAGCAATAGTTGATTGTCTCCCATGATCATGTCTGGAATAGTTTTAGAGTAGTCACCTCCCTTTGAATACTGGTTTTCTTTTTTCTTTCTGTCTTTCTTTTTTCGTTTTGCTTTTTGGTTGGAGGTTTTGTTGTTGTCGTTGTTGTTGTTGTTGTTGTCGCTGTTGTTATTGTTGTTCTTATTGTTACTTAACTTAGGCGCGTAATAAGAATAGTTATGGTAATGGCTTTGCCAAATTTTGATATTTGTGCAAAAAAGTTTTTTTTTTTTTTAGTTGTTTTTTTTTAGTTTTAGTGTGAAACACACACACACACACACACACACACACACACACACACACACACACACACACACACACACACACACACGCACACACAATTAGCGTGCACAGCTGCTTCCCCAATTTTCTGTGTGTTAGCATGCACACGCTCTCTCTCTCTCTCTCTCTCTCTCTCTCTCTCTCTCTCTCTCTGCAATCACAAAAGTGATAATTATGTATACACAACTGTGGACTTAAGACTTGATATTTTTTCTAGTTTGTGTTAAGTACAGCGGGATGGCTCAGTGGTCAGAGCGCTCGCTTTCCCCAAGTCAAGTTAAGCAGCATCGAGCGTGGTTACCAGTTGGATATAGGTGACGGTTGGCATGCCTTGGCTTCAGTACAGTCCCCCCCCCCCCCCAGTTTACCCAGCTGTAAATGGATACCTGCCCTCTTTAGGGTCAGGGAAGGTAAAGAATGCAGTGAGGGAGAGGAGATGGGCGCCGCCCTTAATATGCTGGTCCCTTGAGGAGCAAAGGTCTGTGATGTCTCGCTTCCCCACAACCGCCTAGGTTATGGGACACCTTTACCTTTAAGTACAGCAGAACCAGGTGTGCAAGTTCTTTCAGGGTGTCTGACAGAAATGGCCCAAAGGTGGTAGTTTCTGTGACTTTGTTTGGGGAGCAATGAAAATTAATCATGAATAACACAAAAATAAAAATTTTGTACTCTGTCTCTCTGTGTCTGTCTTTTTGTGTGTCTCTGTCTTTGTCTGTCTGTCAGTGTCTGTCTTTTTTCTCTGTCTGACTGTCTTGACCTTTTACCTTTAC
>CM060327.1:56529588-56532088 GCA_030674155.1 Stramonita haemastoma | reverse complement strand
CCATTGGAAAGGCAATGACTGATACGAATGGTTCCTGTACCGTCGCAGGAGCCACCAGAACGTTGCCATATACAGCCCGAGCCACTTTGTGGACTCCAACTCCCCTATTTTTCCTCAGGGATTGTGTGTAAACACGACACCTGTGTGCATGCCGTTTTTTTAAAAAAAAATATAATTTTGTCTTCCGCTCCTACCGGCACACGATGGCCTGCTCTTCCGAAAGGCGGAACGGGTTTTTAACGTGTGCGCAAGATATTCTGCGTGCGTTCGTACACGGGGCCTCAGTTTATAATCTCATCGTCTTCTGAGGACATCTTAAATGACATGCGAAAAGATGTTAGTTAAAAGGTTCCTTCCTCCCTTCATCCAGGGCAACAGGAGCCTAGTGGTCAGAACATTGCGCTCGCAATATGACGACCGGGGTTCGATTCCCGTTCGAGGAGATTTTTCTCCTGGAGTTAACATCAGTGCTGACTCCACTCTCCCCAAAAGTCATTCGGATGAGACTATAAACCGAGGCCCTATGTGCGAACGCATGCAGAACATCTTACGCACACGTTAAACCCTGTTCCGCTTTTCGTAAGAGTAGGCATTGTGTGCCGGTGGAAAAGATGACAAGATTTGCAAAACTGCATGCACATGGGGGCTGGATGTAAAAAAAAAAAAGCACATGAGTGCCTATTCCATTATTCTCGATAATTATAAAAGAATGAATAAATAGATAGATAATTAAGTAAGTAAATAAATAAATAAACAAACAGATAAATAGATTAATCCATTCATAATCAGGAAGCTGAAATGTGACATAACTGAGATAGTAAACATACTTGCTTTCTCTTTTTTTCCCTCACGAAGTGTAATCGAATGATGCCACCGAAACACACAGACCATGATATTACAACACTTCATGAAACACTGGTTTCAAAAACCCGTTTTCTACTGTTTGTTTGTTTTACAGGTTAAAGAAACCCTTCTTTCCTCTGAAAAAACTGGCGCTGAAAAACAAGCAAGGACCCGTGACGTCATTTTCTTTGACCTTGAGAAAATGCAGCGTGGCTCGCCGTCAGACCTATTTCCAGAGGACGAAGCTGCCCTTCTTGTGTCACATGACGACACAGCGCGTCATGCCATGGCCACGTCATAACGACCCTATGACGTCAGCGCAAATGATGATGATGCTCAAGGCGTAAGTAACGAAATAACTGGGGTTATTCATATATCTTTTTTTAAATTTTTTGGTGGTAAAGTTGGAGTTAAGTGACTTTGCTTGTCAGTAGAAGAAGAGTTAGTGGTTCGGGTTTGTGATTATTATTATTATTATGTCATATTATTGTGTGATGATGTATTGTTTTAAAGTTGTTGCTATCAGTGCAACGTAAATTAAGTGGATCGGGGGTCTAGGTGGTAACGCGCCTGCCTAGAAAACGAAAGGTCCGGGTCGGAGTGTGCAGTGGTTTGAATCCCGTTGGGCCCAAAACTTTTCCCCTAATCCATTAGACCATGAGTGGTGGTCTGGGCGCTAGTCTTTCGGATTAGAGGATAAATCGAGGTCCCGCGTGTTACACATCATTATTTAGCGCACGTAAAAAAGCCTACGGCAACAAAGGGGTTGACCCTGGCAAAATTATGTAGAAAAAAGCCACTCAGATAGGGAAACAAATACAATTGCAGACAGGAAAAAGGAAAAAGAATGGGTAGGCGCTGCACCTGTAGCGACGCGCTCTCCCCCGGGAGAGCAGCCCGAATTTCACGCAGAGAAATCTGCTGTGACATTAAGTGGTATAAAAAAAAAATCAATGTTTGATTTTAGGTCTACCCCCCCCCCCCCTCCCGTGGGTGTACCGCCCGGGGTCTGTCAGTATACACAGCATCCCCACCTTCTAGCAATTCTGTGCTACGAATTTCCTCTTTTCTATCGCTCTCTTTGTTTTTGCCTTGTTCCTTTTCATCTTTGTCACCTCTTTCTTGTCTATTTTCTGCCTTCTTGGTCCATTCTCCTGCCTTCCTTTTCCAGAAAGACTTACAAAACAACAAATCTCTCCTACGCCGAAGTCGGATATGCTGGGCCTGATTTGTCAGGAGCTTAACGGCAGCGCAACGCATTTTCGTTCATGTAACAGACAACAGTAGATGCTGTCTGAGCGTTCCGCTTTTCGAAAGAGTAGGCCATTGTGTGCCGGTGGAAACATGACAAAATTTACAAAACCGCTTACACACAGGGACTGGATGAAAGAGGCACATGAGAGCTTATAGCGGTCGTCGTGTGTATGCAGTTTTGTAAATTTTGTCATGTGTTTCCACCGGCAACAATGGCCTACTCTTTAAGAAAGCGGAACAGGATTTAATGTCAGTGCAAGATATTCTGCGTGCGTTCGCACACGGGGCCTCGGTTTATAGTCTCATATGGACTTTAGTGTGTGTGTGTGTGTGTGTGTGTGGGGGGGGGGGGGGGTGTATGTGCGCGCACGCGCGTGTGTGTATGTGTGCGTGTGCGTACGTG
>CM060327.1:56509588-56512088 GCA_030674155.1 Stramonita haemastoma | reverse complement strand
ATGTATGTATGTATGTATGTATGTATGTATGTATGTATGTATGTATGTATGTATGGCCTGCCTGCGTGCGTGGCGTGCGTGCGTGCGTGCGTGCGTGCGTGGTGTGTGTCTCTCCCAGCTTATACCCCTGGCATTTTTGTATCAAGTCGAAGTATGGCAGTTTTTCAAAATGTCAGCAAAGAACTTTAACTGATGTCTTTCTTTCTATTTTTCTGGGTTTTTTTCTTTGCTTTGGTGCTCTCTTGTTTTTGTGTCTTTTTCTTTTGAGTAATTATCTTTGTCTGTACTTTTTTTTTTTTTTTTGCCTGTTCGTCTGCTTGTTTGGTTGCTGGCTGTGTCTGTCTATCTGTCTGTCTATCTGTCTGTCATTCTATTTCTTTTCTTCTCTGTATATCTTTTTGTCAGTCTGTTTCTCTGTATGTCTACCTATATATCTCTTATTATGTCCGTCTGTCTGTCTCTGTATCACTGTTTGTCTGCCAGCCTGTCTGTCTATCTCATCCTTGTTCACTAACTGCTCTCCTCTCTCTCTCTCTCTCTCTCTCTCTCTCTCTCTCTCTCTCTCTCTCTCTCTCTCTCTCTCTCTCTCTCTCTCTCTCTCTCTCCTCTCCCTCTCCCTCTCTCTTTCCTTCCCCCTCCCTTCTTCCCTCCTAGAGATCCTACCCTACCTACCCCCTTTACCATTTAAAAAAAAAACATTTCAAATGTTCGTGCTTTTCTACACGTTGTTCTTATATTCTAAGTGATTCCGCCTAACATTCATCAACGTGTGGGAGAAAGAAATTAAAAAAAAGGGAATACGAAGAGGGAGAGTTGTGGGGCGGTGGGGGAGGGGGGGGGGAGCGGGGGGGAGGGGAGGAGAGGGAGGGGAGGAGAGGGAGGAAAATCAGCGTTTTAATGTCTGACTTGTCCACGAGGGTACGACGTCTAATGTATTTTTCTGGTCCCGCTTCCTGTTCCTTTTGTTTCATTGTCTTTTTATCGTGTATTTTTTTGGGGGTGGGTGGGGTGGTGGGAGGTGGAGGGGGTGAGTTGTTAAAGGGTGAATAATTCTGAAGTCAGTTCTGTGTGTGTGTGTGTGTGTGTGTGTGTGTGTGTGTGTGTGTGTGTGTGTGTGTGTGTGTGTGTGTGTGTGTGAGTGTGTGTGTGTGTGTGTGTGTGTGTGTGTGTTGTGTGTGAGTGTGTGTGTGTGTGTAGGTGTGTGTGTGTGTGTGTGTGTGTGAGTGTGTGTGTGTGTGTGTGTGTGTGTGTGTGTGTGTGTCTGTCTGTCTCTCTCTCTTTGTCTGTCTCTCTCTGTGTCTCTGTCTTTCTCAGATTCTCCCCCCCCTCTCTCTCTTCATTGTGTGTGTGTATGTGTGTGTATTGTGTGTGTGTGGGGGTGTGTGCCGGTGCTGCGTGGTGTGTGTGTGTGATTATATTTACTCTATTTAGTTTTTTCGTAGTATGAATAGACTCGTTGGTGGTGTGTTGTGTGTGTTATGTTTTTGTTTTTTTTGTGTAGCTTGTTGTAGTTTGTGTTATTTCGTGATAATGAATAGCATGTGTGTGTGTGTGTGTGTGTGTGTGTGTGTGTGTGTGTGTGTGTGTTGTGTGTTGTGTGTGTGGTGTGTGTGTGTGTGTGTGGTGCATATATACATCTGCGTGTGTACAGTGTGTGGTGTGCACGTATGCCTACATCGTGTGTCTGTGTGTGTAGACTACATAACTTTCCTTGTTCCTGGAAACCAAAGACATAACTGATACGTGAAATATCTCACTTGTAAAGCAACAAAATAAAGTAAGGTAAGAGTAGGCCATTGTGTGCCGTCAGGAAGCGGATGACCACATTTACAGAACTGAATACAGATAGGGACTGGATGTAAAAAAAACAAAACACATGAGTGGTTATTCCATTATCCTCGAAATAAAAGTAAGAAAGAATGACATAATAAATGAATGAATAAATGAATGACGAATGAGTGAATCAACCAACCAACCAACCAACCAACCAACCAACAACCAACCAAGCCAACCAGCACAACCAACCAACCAACCAACCAACCAACCAACAACCAACCAACCAACAAACAATCAATCGATCAATCAATCAACCAATCAGTCTCTCTCCTTCCTTCAACTTATCTACCGTTGGCCGCCACTCTTTCCCTATTTCTGGTCCATCGATCTGGAATGACTTCCCTCTCTCCTTCCGGCAAAGGCCTACTTATGACTCTTAAATCTAATGTCAAGACACACTTATTTCAACCCTAAGATTTTCGCCTATCGTTTCCATCTCCTATCTGTCCCTGCCTTAAACAGATAAAAATCCCTTCACCCTGCCAAAGTATATAACCTTTATAAGTGAGTGCGCGCGCGTGTGTTGCGTGTGTTGTGTGTGTGTGTGTGCGTGTGTGTGTGCGCGAGTGTGTGTACATTTGAATTTGCTAGGACTATTAATCGTTATTGATTGCTTGTGTGTTGTATAGGCTGAATTCAAGCGCTTTGATTTGTTTTTTGCAAG
>CM060327.1:56497088-56499588 GCA_030674155.1 Stramonita haemastoma | reverse complement strand
GAAGAACAACAACAAGAACAAGAAGAACAACAACAAGAACAACAAAGAGGAAGAAGAAAGAAGAAGAAAAAAAAAGAAGAAAAGAAAACAAGAAAACAGACCTTACCTTTGCGCTGCTAGAATCGAATCGAACGAATGTGAATACGATCTTTCTTCTTTGAGCCCTGCACGTTGAATAAAATGCACTGTGCACCAGTTCAGGCTTTTATGCTATTGTTGCATGCACGTGACACTCGAGTTTTATCTACCAAAAAAAAGTAAAGAAAGAGAAGGGAGGGAAGCAGAAGATTCATCTAACAACTCTATCTCTGTATTTTGTCTTTAAGTCTTTGTCGTCTGCTTCTGTCTCTTATGTCTCTGTGTTTGTCTCTGCCTGTGTGTCTGTTCTGTCTGTATGTCTGTCTAGTCCTCTCTCTCTCTCTTCCGAGTCCAAGTTTCTGTCTGTCTGTCTGTCTCTCTGTCTTTCTGAGTCTCTCTGAGTCTCTCTCTGTCTATGTCTCTCTCTCTGTCTTTCTCTCTCTCTGTCTTTCTCTGTCTCTGTCTCTCTCTGTTTCTTCTGTCTCTCTGTCTCTCTGTCTCTCTGTCTCTCTGTCTCTCTGATCTCTCTGTCTCTGTCTCTGTCTGGCTGTCTGACTGTTTGTCTGTCTGTCTGTCCAGTTAGTCTGTCTGTCTGTCTGTCTGTCTATCTGTCTGTCTGTCGTCTGTCTCTTGTTCTCTCATTGTGCATGTCTTCTTTTTTGTTTTGTTTTCTGTGTATGTCCTTCTCCTTCCTTTCTCTGTTTTGTCTTCTGTTTTCTTTTTCGTGGTATGTCTTCTTTTTCTTGTCTGTGTATGTCTTCTTTTCTGTTCTATGTTTGTCTTTTGTTTCTTTTCTGTGTATGTCTTCTTCTGTTCTTTTTCTGTGTATGTCTTCTTCTGTTCTTTTCTGTGTATGTCTTTCTGTTCTTTTCTGTGTATGTCTTCTTTTTCTTTCTGTGTATGTCTTCTTTTCTTTCTGTGTATGTCTTCTTCTGTTTCTTTTCTTGTATGTTCTTCTGTTTCTTTTCTGTGTATGTCTTCTAGTGTATGTTTCTTTTCTGTGTATGTCTTCTTTCTGTTTCTTTTTCTGTGTATGTCTTCTTCTGTTTCTTTTCTGTGTATGTCTTCTTCTGTTTCTTTTCTGTGTATGTCTTCTTCTGTTTCTTTTTCTGTGTATGTCTTTCTGTTTTTTTCTGTGTATGTCTCTAGTTCTGTTTCTTTTTGTGTATGTCTTCTGTTTTTTTCTGTGTATGTCTTCTGTTTTCTTTTCTGTGTATGTCTTCTGTTTCTTTTTCTGTGTATGTCTTCTGTTTCTGTTTCTGTGTATGTCTTCTGTTTCTTTCTGTGTATGTCTTCTTTTTTTTCTGTGTATGTCTTCTGTTTTTCTGTGTATGCTTCTTTTTTTTCTGTGTATGTCTTCTGTTTCTTTCTGTGTATGTCTTCTTTTCTTTTCTGTGTATGTCTTCTGTTTCTTTTCTGTGTATGTCTTCTGTTCTTTTCTGTGTATGTCTTCTGTTCCTTTTCTGTGTATGTCTTCTGTTTCTTTTCTGTGTATGTCTTCTGTTTCTTTTCTGTGTATGTCTTCTTTTTCTTTTCTGTGTATGTTCTTCTGTTTCTTTTCTGTGTATGTCTTCTGTTTCTTTTCTGTGTATGTCTTCTGTTTCTTTTCTGTGTATGTCTTCTGTTTCTTTTCTGTGTATGTCTTCTTTTGTGTTTCTTTTCTGTGTATGTCTTCTGTTTCTTTTCTGTGTATGTCTTCTGTTTCTTTCTGTGTATGTCTTCGTTTCTTTTCTGTGTATGTCTTCTTTCTTTTCTGTATGTCTTCTGTTTATTTTCTGTGTATGTCTTCTTCTGTTTCTTTTCTGTGTATGTCTTCTATTTCTTCTCTGTGTATGTCTTCTGTTTCTTGTTTCTGTATGTCTTCTTCTCTTTCTTTTCTGTGTATGTCTTCTGCTTTTTTCTGTGTATGTCTTCTTCTGTTTCTTTTCTGTGTATGTCTTCTGTTTCTTTTATCTGTATGTCTTCTGTTTCTTTTCTGTGTATGTCTTCCGTTTCTTTTCTGTGTATGTCTTCTGTTTTCGTTCTGTGTATGTCTTCTGTTTCTCTTCTGTGTATGTATTCTTATCTGTGTATGTCTTCTTTTTTGTGTATGTCTTCTTTTCTGTGTATGTCTTTTTTAATGTGTATGTCTTCTTTTCTGTGTATGTCTTCTGTTTCTTTTCTGTGTATGTCTTCTGTTCCTTTTCTGTGTATGTCTTCTGTTTCTTTTCTGTGTATGTCTTTCTTTCTTTTCTGTGTATGCCTTCTTATTTCTGTGCATGTTTTTCTCTCCACCCTCATGAAATGTCTTCTGTTCCACTCTCATGTGCATGTCTTCTGTACCACTTCATGTGCGTGTCTTCTGTTCCACTATCATGTGCGTGTTTCTGTGTGTGTGTGTGTGTGGGGGGGGGGGTGAGTGTGTATGTGTGTGTGAGTGAGT
>CM060327.1:56489588-56492088 GCA_030674155.1 Stramonita haemastoma | reverse complement strand
AATGGTTACTAATACACCTAGCAGTACTGCAAAAGCTCCGCACAGAGCATTGATTAAAGCAGCATTCACAGACGATGCCCTGGACTTGGCACGTTTGCGCAAGAGAGGGGCATGCCCATGATGGGTGAGGTCACTGGCAGGACTGCCTTGTTGCTGCTGCTGTTGCTGCTGTTGTTGCTGATCGTTGTCCAGAAAGGACATGGCTTGTCGCTTGCTTAGCAGATGGTTACGTAGTCTTGAAGTAGTTTGGGGCTCGTCTCCATCTGTTGTGAAAAGGGCAAAAAGGGGGAAGAAAGGTGTTGTTATTGTTGTTTGTTGTTGTTTGTGTGGTATGTGTATGGTTAGGGTTATTTATTCATTTATTTGTTTGTGTATTCTTTTCTATCCAGGATATGGAATAAGCACTCGTGTGCTTTTTTTTTTTTTACGTCCAGTCCTTGTGTATATGCAGTTTTTTGTAAATCTTGTCATCTGTTTCATCGGCACACAGTGGAACAATGGTTATGGCAGTGTAGTGTAGTGTAGTGTAGTTTGGTGTAGTGTGGTGTCGGGTAAGGTAAGGGAGTGAGTGTTTTGTGGTGTTGGGTAGGTTAGGTTAGGGTAGTGTGGTGTGGTGTGGTGTAGGGTAGGGTAGGGTAGGGTAGGGTAGGGTAGTGTGGTGTGGTGTGGTGTAGGGTAGGGTAGGGTAGGGTAGGTTAGGGTAGTGTGGTGTGGTGTGGTGTAGTGTAGTTTGGTGTAGTGTAGGGTAGGGTAGGGTAGTGTGGTGTGGTTAGGTGTGGTGTGGTTTGGTGTAGTTTGGTGTAGTGTAGGGTAGGGTAGGGTAGTGTGGTATGGTGTAGTGTAGTGTAGGGTAGTGTAAGGTACGGTAGGGTACTGTACTGCATGCATAGTGCATTGCATCGTATTGTATTGCATAGTAATGTATTGTAGTGTAATGTAGTGTAGTGTAGTGTAATGAAGTGTAGTGTAAAGTAGTGTAGTGTAGTGTGGGGTAGTATAGTATAGTGTATGTGTAGTGTAGTGTAGTGTAGTGTGGTGTGTGGTGGTGTGGTGTAGTGTAGTGTAGTGTGTGTGTGCATGGTGTGGTGTGGCAGGTGCGTGGTGTGAGTTGTCGTGGTGTGAGTGGGTGTGTAGTGTAGTGTAGTGTAGTGTAGTGCAGTGTAGTGCAGTGTAGTGTAGTGTAGTGTAGTGTAGTGTAGTGTAGTGTAGTGTAGTGTAGTGTGTGTGGTGTGGTGTGGTGTGTGTGTGTGTGTGTGTGTGTAGTGTAGTGTAGTGTAGGTAGTGTAGTGTAGTGTAGTGTAGTGTAGTGTAGTGTAGTGTAGCGTATTCATTTTAGTTGTATGTAGTGTATTGTAGTTGTATTATTTTATTATGATTGTATTGTATTGTATTGTATTGTATTGTTGTATTGTATTGCATTCCACTTTAAGTCGCATAATATTTTTCTACGTGAAATCTTCGGGTTGATCCTCCCCAAGGGACTAAACGCCTCGTAATACGAACAGTGTCACCCATTAAAAACATCCCGTCTCATGTGCCTTTCTCTTGTTCGAAAGTAGCGTTTTCGTACCGTTTATCCAGTGACAACTTCTTTGTTGCCGTGGGTTCTTTTACGTGAGTGTTTCACACGTAAGCTCGGTTTATCAGTCTGTCTGAAAACACTAGCACCCTGACCACGACTCAGGATCTAGCGGACTGGTAGTGGAGGGGAGGGAGAGGGGGAGGATTTTCGGTTTCAAACAGGGACCGAACCCCACATTTATCGCTTTCTGGGCAGATGTGTTACCTTAGGCCATTTATCCATTTGTACTTTTGCACTTGTACTTTTCCCCCATCCATTAGATCATCAGTGGTGGTCTGAGCTCTTGTCTTTCGAATGAGACGATGAACCGAGGTCCCGTGTGTTACACATTATTTAGCGTACGTAAAAGAACCCACGGTAACAAGAGGGTGGTCACTGGCAAAATCCTGTAGAAAGAAGCCAGTCTGGTAAGGAAACAAATACAATTGCAGACAGGAAAAAGAAAAAAAAAGGGTGAGTGCTGCACTTGTGGTGACGCGCTCTCGCCGTGGAGAGCAGCCCGAATTTCACGCAGAGAAATCTGCTGTGACATAAGTGGTATACATTAAAAAAAAAAACTGTCTGTCTGTATTTCTGTCTGTCTGTCTGTCTGTCTGTCTGTCTGTCTGTCTGCTGTCTGTCTGTCTGTCCGGGGTATCTGCCAATCTGTCCGTCGGTCTGATATGCGCGGCCAAACAACTAGTAACACAGCTAAACTTTTTTTTAAATAATGGGTGGCACTTCACTTGTGGCGTCGCGACGCGCTGTCCCCGGGGAGAGCAGCCCGAGTTTCACGCAGAGAAAAATATGCTGTGATATAAAGTGGTATAAAATAAAACATAATGAAATAAAATAAAAGGTTAAAAAAAATCTGTAAGACTATGAAGAGAGTGACAAGCACTGAAAACATGGACATACAAAAGTTACTTTTTTTCAACT
>CM060327.1:56477088-56484588 GCA_030674155.1 Stramonita haemastoma | reverse complement strand
ATCAGCACTTACCCATACCATACAATGTAAACATTACCAGTTACCCATACCATATGGTGTAAACATCAGCACTTACCCATACCATACAGTGTAAAACATCAGCACTTACCCATACCATAGGGTGTAAACATCAGCACTTACCCATACCATACAGTGTAAACATTACCAGTTACCCATACCATACGGTGTAAACATCAGCACTTACCCATACCATACGCGTACGATGTAAACATTAACAGTTACCCATATCATACGGTGTAAAAACCAACAGTTACCCATACCATACGGTGTAAAAACCAACACTTTACCCATATCATACAGTGTAAACATCAGCACTTACCCATACCATACGGTGTAAACATTAACAGTACCCATACCATACAGTGTAAACATCAGCACTTACCCATACCATACGGTGTAAACATTAACAGTTACCCATACCATACGGTGTAAAAACCAACAGTTGCCCATGGCATACAGTGTAAACATTAACAGTTACCCATGGCGTACAGTGTAAACATTAACAGTGGCCTATGGCATACAGAGTAAACATTAAGAGTTGCCTATGGCAAAATAATACAGATAGATTAGAGGGAATTCCTAACATTAAAAGTTGCCCATGCCATATAGTGTGAACATCAACAGTTGCCCATGTCAAAAACAGATAGGTAAAAGGTTAAGGTAAGGTAAAGGTGTCTCATAACCTGTGTGGTCGGTAGGGCAGCGAGGCGTCAGAGACCTCAGCTTCTCTAGGGACCAGCATGTTGAGGGCGGCGCCCATCTCCTCTCTCCCTCGCTGCTTTACCTTCCCTGGCCCTAAAGAGGGCAGGTACCCATTGACAGCTGGGTGAACTGGAGGACTTGTACTGAAGCCAAGGTGCGCAAACGGTCACCCATCTAAATGGCAACCCGGCTCGACGTTGCTCAACCTTGGTTGGGGGTAAAAAGCGAGCACTCTGACCACTGAGCTATCCCATCCCAAAACAGAGAGAACAGAGGAACAGAGGGGATTCCTAGCGCAGTATGACCAGAAGGTGGGGTTACTGTTTATACTGACAGGCCCCCTGACATCCCCCCTCCCCACTGGGGAATTCACTAAGTATGGACAGCTGACTCTGGGATAGATTGGGGAGGGGGGGGGGGAGGTTCGGGGGACGGGATAACCTAGTGGTCAGAACATTGCGCTCGCAATTTGACGACTCCATTTTGATTCCCGTTCGAGGGGATTTTCCCCATGGAGTTAACATCAGTGCTGACTCCACTCTCCCTAAAAAATCTTTCGGATGAGACTTTAAACCGAGGCCGTGTGTGCGAACGCACGCAGAACATCTTGCACACACGTTAAATCCTGTTCCGCTTTTCGTAAGAGTGGGCCATTGTGTGCTGTCGGGAACAGATGACAAAATTTACACAACTGCATACACACGGCGACTTGATGAAAAAAACACATGAGTGCTTATTCCATTATCCTCAATATAAAATAAAAATAAATAGCACAAAGCAGGAGAACAAGTGTCTACAACTTCAATCATAAGCAACACCACCAAATACAACAGAACCGAAGAAGATCATAAGCTCCAGTGTGTAGAAATCTTTCAGACATTCTGGAAAGAAACATTGATTTATAATAAAAATATTTTGGGACACAATAGCCTCTCATCTATAATTATAGTCAAAGTTAAAATGACAAGCTTTAAATTTCAGTTCATGTGGGCGATGAGCTTATACAAAAAATAATGCAAATCCACTGAGTCAAATCTACAATTTTATTCAAAAAATAAAGAAAGAAAGCTTGCACATGCATGAAGTCTTAGAACGATAACAATATCCGGCCTCCTCCTGCAAACAAAATCTAATGTTGGTTTTGGAAAGGGAAGTAACTGCTTCCTGGCTGTCTCTCGTATCTCGCAATACCCTCCTTCCTCCCCCATAACCTGGCTACCCCCACCCACCACCACCCTCACCTCGCACTCACCTCTCTTCCTGTCTCTTCTCTCTCTGTCTCTGTCTCTGTCTCTCTCTGCTCTCTGTCTCTGTCTCTGTCTCTGTCTCTCTGTCTCTGTCTCGTCTGTCTGTCTCGTCTGTCTGTCTTCTGTCTTCTCTCTCTCTCTCTCTCTCTCTCTCTCTCTCTCTCTCTCTCTCTCTCTTCTCTCTCTCTTCTCTCTCTCTCTCTCTCTCTTGGGGACAGATAGCCTAGTGGTTAGAACATTGCGCTCGCAATTTGACGACCCGGGTTCGATTCCCGGTCGAGGAGATTTTTTCCAGGAGTTAACATCAGTGCTGACTCCACTCTCCCCAAAAGTCCTTCGGATGAGACTTTAAACCGAGGCCCCGTGTGCGAACGCACGCAGAACATCTTGCGAACACTTAAATCCTGTTCCCTTTCGTAAGAGTAGGCCATCGTGTGCCGGTGGGAACATAATTATGACATTTACAAAACTGCATACACACGGGGACTGGGTGAAAAAAAGCACAAGAGTGCTTTTCCATTATCCTCGATATAAAAGCGTAAATCAATCAATCAAACCCTTCTCTTTCCTTCACTTCACTCCCCTCCTCACCCCCCCCCCCTCCCATAAAATCTGGATGCCTTACTAACAAGAATTCATACCGCAAAAAATTTCAAACAACTTCACGCAAGGCAAAAAAACCCCACAGTCTTGGTAACTGAAAAGGCAGAACTACCTCGCGCGCTCTGCTGCTGATAATGTCCTTGCTGATTTAGTATGGGGTTTTTGCCCTTCCGTACAGCAGGGGGTGGTGGGGTGGGTGGTGGAGGGCAGGGGTGGGGGGGGGGTCATTGTACTTTCGGAAGACTGCCTGATAAAGCAAAGATGGCTGCGTTGGCAATTAACGCACAGAAAGGACTTCTTAAGAAGCTCTACAAAACAAAGACCGATGACTTGTGATGGGTGGGACAGAGAGTAGTGTGGTGGTGGTGGTGGTGGTGGTGGTGGTGGTGGGTGGGTGGGGGAGAGTCAAGGTCGGACATGTTAAAGAGCAAAAGGTGATTAAGGTTATGCGACGATTAACCTAACAAACCTTACCTCTCCTACCCAATCTTTCTTTTTTATTTTGTTCTTTTCTTTTTTGTAAAAAAAGGACTTTTTTTAGGGTGTCAATATCATGATAAAGAGGATGAATGAAAAAGAAATGACAATATATTGTAGATAACAGTTGGGAAATGATATACATTCATCCTTAAAGTCGGAATGCGGCTACCTTCATGATGGGCGAAAAAAGGGTCCGCATAAGGAAAATCTCACCATTGGTGAACCTCGGAGCTCTAGGTGAACAAAAACAAGATGTACATACACTTACAAATTTTCTTTTCCATTTTTCTTGATCTTGTCCTCTCTCCTCCTCCTCCTCCTCCTCTCTCTCTCCTCCTCCTCCTCCTCCTCCTCCTCTTCTCCTCCTCCTTCATCATCACAATCACCATCACCATCATCATCATCTTCATCATCATCATCTTCTTCTTCTTCTTCTCCTTCTCCTTCTTCTTCTTCTTCTTCTTCTTCTTCTTCTCTTCTAACACTTAGAGAGCAACTTCACACACCTAGACAGCAACTACTGTTTTTATTTTTGGTCAAAATTTTTATCTAATGAGCAAGAATGCCTTGCACTGCAGTTAAACATCTGACAAGTCAGGCCCAGCGCATCCGACTTTGTCATAGGAAAAGACTGTTATCTTTTAAGTCTTTCTTGAATAGAAAAAAAATATAGACAAGAGAATGGACCAAAAAGGCAGAAAACAGACCAGAAGGAGGTGACATCAAGAAAATACAAAAAACAAGGTAGAAACAAAGAGATAGATAGAATAGAGAGAATTAAAAGGTAAAAGGTAAAGGTATCCTATAACCTGCGTAGTCGTAGGGGAGCAGGGCGTCAGAGACCTCAGCGCCCATCTCCTCTCCTTCGCTGCTTTACCTTCCCTAACCCTAAAGAGGGCAGGCACCCATTTTACAGCTGGGTGAACTGAGGGAACTGTACTGTAGCCGAGGCACACAAACGGTCACCCATCCAACTGGCAACCATGCTCGACGCTGCTTAACCTTGGCTGGGGGAAAGCGAGTGCTCTGACCACTGAGCTAACCTGTCCCCATAGGCCTAGAGGGAATTACAAGCACAGAATTTCCAGAAGGCGGGTGTTGCTATCTATGGTGACAGGTCCTTCAGCATCCTCACGGGGATAAAGCATATGGTACAGCGTAAGGAACCAGATTGGATCATTGAAGTCTTGAAATTCTGTTCTTTCTTTCTTTTATTTATTTCATTTTACAACAATTTATGCAACATTAGATTTCTCTGCATGAAATTCGGGCTGCCCTCCTCGGGGAGAACGCGTCGCCACGAGTGCAGCGCCTGCACATTATTTCTTCTTCTTTTTCTGTAAGCAACTGTGTTTGTTTCCCTATCAGAGTGGCTTTTTTCTACAGAATTTTGCCAGGGACAAATCTTGATGCCGTGGGTTCTTTTACGTGCGCTAATAATGCGATGTAGCACACGGTACCTCGGTTTATCGTCTCATCCGATAGATTAGCACCCAGACCACCACTCCGATTTTCGAAAGAGTAGGCCAATGTGTGCCAGTGGGAATAGATGACAAAGTTTACAAAACTGCACACACACGGGATTGGATGTAAAAAGCACATGAGTGCTTACTCCGTTATCCTCGATATAAAAGAATAAATAAATTTGAAAATATAAACACAGAGGCACGTAAGCATGCACACTAACGTCCCTAAACACATATAGACACATAGACACACGCACAGGCACACACATACACAGAGGCAAAAAAGCACGCACACTAACGCTCACGCACGCACAGACACAAACACACACAGAGGCACGCACGCTCGCACACTATCGCCCAAGCACACATATTCACACAGACATACACACACACACAGACACACACACACACACACATAGACACACACACACATAGACACACAGACATACACATAGACACACGTACACACACGTACACTATAAACCGAGGCCCCGTGTGCAAACGCACCCAGAAAATCTAGCGCACACGTGAAATCCTGTTCTGCATTTCTTAAGAGTAGGCCATTGTGTGCCGGTGGGAACAGATGACAAGATTGACAAAACTGCATACACACGGGGACTAGATGAAAAAAAAAGCATATGAGCGCTTATTCTATTATCCTCGCTATAAAAGAATAAAATAGAATAAAAATAAATAAAAACCTTTGCCATAAAAATTATAGATAAATACATAAAACAAATAAAATGTACTGATTATAACACAATAAAGAACCCCAAACATCAAAAGTTGCTTCTGGCAAATTGCAGCTGGAAAACGCGTCACTACAAGAAAGATACGCCTAAATTACGTGTACACACGAAAAGGGGAAACGCACACGCACGCACACACACACATATACACCCACACCCACACATACATACATACATACATACAACAACATACATACAACATACATACATACTACATACATACATACATAAAACATACATACTCAACATACATACAATAAACATAAACATACATACAACATACATACATACAGAGAGAGAGAGAGAGAGAGAGAGAGGAGAGAAAGAGGAAAGAGAGAAGCAGAGAGAGAAAGAGGAAGAGAAAGAATGGAGATAGGAGAGATAGAAGGAGGAGCAGAGAGAAGGGGAGGGTAGAGGAGAGAGAGAGAAGAGAGAGAGAGAGAGAGAGGAGAGAGGAGAGAGAGGAGAGAGAGAGAGAGAGAGAGAGAGAGAGAGAGAGAGAGAGAGAGAAGAGAGAGAGGAGAGAGGAGAGAGATGAGAGAGAGAGAAGAGAGAGAGATGAAGAGAGAAGGAGAGAGAGATAGGAGACAGAGAATGAAATAAGAAAAAAGAAGACACGAGGTATGATATTCAGTGGAAGAAAGGACAGAGCGCATCTGAATGAAGAAGGGAAAAAAATCAGAGATAAAGAGACACAATACAATACCACCTTAAAGTTATAGAGAGAGAGAGAGAGAGAGAGAGAGAGAGAGAGAGAGAGAGAGAGAGAGAGAGAGAGAGAGAGAGAGAGAGAGAGAGAGAGAGAGAGAGAGAGAGAGAGAGAGGAGAGAGAGAGAGAGAGAGAGAAATAGAGACAAAATTGAAATTGAAATTGAAAACGAGGTTTATTCAGTATAGGCCATAGCCCCTTCTGAATGGGGGTACAAATAAACATCACACAAATAACACAAAATACAATCACCTTAAAGTTATGGAAAGAGGGGAGAGAAGAGAGAGAGAGAGGAGAGGAGAGAGAGAGAGAGAGAGAGAGAGGAGAGGAGAGAGAGGAGAGAGAGAGAGAGAGAGGAGAGGAGAGAGAGAGGGAGAGGAGAGAGAGAGAGAGAGAGAGAGAGAGAGAAGAGAGGAGAGAGAGAGGAGAGAGAGGAGGAGAGAGAGAGAGAGAGAGAGAGAGAGAGAGGAAAGGAGAGTGAGAGAGATAGAGATAAATAGATAGGTAGATGAATAGACACAAACATAGGCAGATACGTAGGCAGATAGATAGACAGACACACAGATAAATAGATAAATAGATAGAGAGACACAGATAGATAGATAGATAGATAGATAGATAGATAGATAGATAGATAGATAGATAGATAGATAGATAAATAGATAGATAGACAGACACACAGAAGGATAGATAGATATAGATAGATAAATAGATAGATAGATAGACAGATAGATAGACACACAGACAGACAGAGAGACAGACAGACAGATAAATAGATAGATAGATAGATAGACACACAGATAGATAGACACACAGATAGATAGATAGACCCGTGTGTGTGCGCACACGCCCACGCCCACGTCTAGTAAACAACTCTAGAAAATACCAGGCATTGTTAGGACTCCTTTACCTGAACTTTTACAATCTGTACTCAAATTCCTCGTCCTTTTCACAGCCTTCAGACCAGTCTCAGAAACATCCGCAGCAAACAACACAGACCACAAAACGAAAACAACACCAACAACGAAAACAACAACAAAACAAGAGAATATTAAAAAAAACAACCTGAGTGAAAGTAAAGATAAGCACTGGGCAAAAAAAAAATCAGCAAATAGCAACAGCAGTAATAACACTAACATTAAGCGGGCTAAACATTACAATTTTTAAAATTATTTTTATTTGTATTGTTTTTTTTAATTTATTCTTTTATATCGAGGATAATGGAATAAGCACTCATGTGCTTTTTTTTTCATCCAGTCCCCGTGTGCGTACAATTTTGTCAATATTGGCATCTGTTCCCACCGGCACACAATGACCTACTCTTACGAAAAGCGGAACAGGATTTAACGTGTGTGCAAGATGTTCTGCGTGCGTTCGCACATGGGGCCTCGGTTTAAAGTCTCATCCGAAGGACTGTTGGGGAGAGTGGAGTCAGCAACACAAGCAATAAAACTAACGTTAAGCGGGTTAAACATTTAAAATTCCAAGCAGTAGAAGTTAGGTTATACGACCATCAGCAACAA
>CM060327.1:56446182-56448682 GCA_030674155.1 Stramonita haemastoma | reverse complement strand
AGTCAAATAATGCAAATCCACAATAAACTGATACATCAATAAGGTATTTCGGGAGAGAGGAGAGAGAGGAGAGAGAGAGAGAGAGAGAGAGAGAGGGAGAGGAGAGAGAGAGAGAGAGAGATGAGAGAGAGAGAGAGAGAGGAGACAGAGAGGGAGAGAGGAAAAAGAGAGAGGGGAGAGAAAGGGCGAGAGAGAGAAACAGAGGGGAAAGAGAGAGATAGGGGGGGGGGGGGGGGGGGGGGGGGGGGTCGGGAGACAGAGACAGACAGAGAAAAGAAAACTTGAGTGGGTATGAACAACTTAAATAATTCCCCCCCCCCCTCCCTCCTCGTAATACGTCCAAGAATACGAAACATACAAAAAAAAAATAAACACTAAGAAAAACCCCCTCTCTTAAACAAGAAAAAAAAGCGTTTAAACATGAAAACAGCCACCCCCCTAAAAGAAAAGAAAAATCAAAGTACCTATCCCAACACACTAACACAAGAAGGACAGAAAGAAAGAAAAAAGAAAGAAATAACTGACTGAATACAACTACAAAATGAATGGGGAGAAGATAAAAAAAACCAAGCAAATACAGTCTAAGGAAATTAATAAAACAATCAAATAATAGATAATGACAAGAAAGGTAAGAGTAAAATAATGCAAAATCCACAATAAGCTAACACATCAATAAGGTATTTTCTCCCCGCTCCACCACCAAAAAAACCCACCCCGCAAACAACCAACAGCCAAACAACACCACAAAAAAACCCAAACCTATGGCATAAACCAATCACGAAAAACAAAACAACTCCCCCAAAAAAAACAACAAAAAACCCCCAAACCCAAACCCATCAAAAAACCCATTCCACACTCACACACATAAAAACACTACACAAACTTCATAATTATTATCACCTTTAAATACCACGAAGTGAAGACACCACCAAACACACACAAAAATGATTCAGCTTCACAAAGATAACCCAACTCTTCTTTAAGAACTAACAAGATACGTACTGTATGTAAATATACCACACACACTACCTACCTAACTAACCAACCAACCAACCACTGGCAAAAACCAAAAAGTGACAGGGACGCAAGCAAGGTACGAGCGACTAGTTCTGATCAAAACTACCGTAGAGTTAACGAACCTGTACAGCAGACAAGGGAAGCTATCGAGGCAGTCAGAGCAGACGACAGTACCACTACACTCAAGTCGATGTCGGATGCCTTCACGCAGACTGCAATGCAGCGGACTTGTCCACCACCCTCACAGAAACTCCCCCTCTCTCCCTCCCCCTCCCCCCTCCCCCTGCCTTCCCACTCAAGTCTGGCACGCGCTGTCTGGTGTAGTGGTATGTATGTACAGCAAAAAGGTATACCTAGTAGATCTAAGTAGTCAACAAGCAGTTAGATGAAGGAAGTTTATACAGGTTACGTATATGACTCCACTCTTCCCCAAAGTCCTTCGGATGAGACTTTAAACCGAGGCCCCGTGTGCGAACGCACGCAGAACATCTTGCGCACACGTTAAATCCTGTTCCGCTTTTCGTAAGAGTAGGTCATCGTGTGCCGGTGGGAACAGATGACATTTACAAAACTGCATACACACGGGGACTGGATGTAAAAAAGCACAAGAGAGCTTATTCCATTATCCTCGATATAAAATAATATAATCAAATCATATCATATAACGGTTCAATTTTTGGCAGTTTTCTTTCTATTCTCATATATCACACTTGCATTCGTACTGCACGTACTATGGCATCCACAGAAATAAAAACCCAAAACAACAACACTTTTTTTTTCCAGAAAGACCAGCACTGACTCAAAACTCGGACAATACAAATATTTGGTAGCTTTGAACTTAAAAAAAAGTCAGCAAACACTGTACCCCCTCAGCCGTTTGTTGTCTGCTGGCTGCCTCACCACAATATGCATGCGCGGAAGGGTCAACGCTGTGGAACACAAGAAATCTTCATTTGATGATCATTTCCCACTTTCTCATCCCTACCTGGTGTTGATCTATGGCCTCAATCCCCAAAACAAGTACACAGTGCCTTTTTTCATATTTAAAAAAAAATCTGTGAAAACCTTAACCAGCAAACCTATTTTTGACTGGCACTTAAAAAAGAAAGATGCTTCTTAACCCGGAGGCTAAAACTATTATGTGTACCAAAAAACCAAGCTATTATTGGAAGGGGGCAGGACTGCAAGCCATTGCTAACCTGAGCCCTCTTGCCTTTACAGATAAAGTTTTTTTTTTTTGTTCCACCTACCCTATACCCCCTTCCCCCTTTCTCACTTCTTCTCTTCCTCACCAGCAGCGCTCTCTCTCTCTCTCTCTCTCTCTTCTCTCTCTCTCTCTCTCTCTCTCTCTCTCTCTCTCTCTCTCTCTCTCTCTCTCTCTCTCTCTCTCTCTCTCTCTCTCTCTCTCTCTCTCTCTCTCCAAGAGTCCTTCGATGACACTATAAACCGAGGTCCCATTTGCGAACGCACGCAGAACATCTTG
>CM060327.1:56438682-56441182 GCA_030674155.1 Stramonita haemastoma | reverse complement strand
AACTGCATACACACTGGGACTGTGTATAAAAAAAACCTACATGAATGCTTATTCCATTATCCTCGATATAAAAGAATAGATAAATGAATGAATGAATGAATGAATGAATGAATGAATGAATGAATGAATGAATGAATAAATAATATAAATAAATAAATAAATGAATAAATGTATGTATGTATACAGTAAAGAACTCTCATGGTGCTGTGGGCTCTGTTACTGTGCAAAGGTCATGGTAAGGTGAGACTCGTACTGCCATTACGTGACATCTACTGGGTATTGATGTGTGTGTGTGTGTGTGTGTGTGTGTGTGTGTGTGTGTGTGTGTGTGTGTGTGTGTGTGTGTGTGTGTGTGTGTGTGTGTGTGCATGTGGCGACCACCCTGCACTGTTCTGTGGTGTATTATGTTGTACATTATCATTAATTAGATGTCTAATAGATATGACACTATCTTATCATATCTATATTCCTGTATGCCTGTGAATCGTGGACCCTGACTGCTGATTTGGAGAGAAGAGTACAGGCAGTAGAGATGAGATGCTTCTGGAGACTTCTTGGCATCTCCTACAGAGACCACATCAGCAACGAAGAGGTGCATAACAGAATCCAGCAAACCATTGGTCCCTAAGAAACTCTTCTATCAATCGTAAAGAAGCGTAAACTTAAATGGTATGGGCATGTCACAAGATCGAAAGGACTTGCAAAATCAATACTGCAAGGCACTGTCCAGGGAGGAAGAAAAAGAGACAGACCAAAGGGGGAAAAGGGAGGACAACATCAGCGAATGGACAGGCCTAGAACTCAACAAAACATTGAGAAAGGCAGAACAGAGAGAGGAATGGAGGGAACTTGTTGTCAAGTCTTCAGGGGTGCCCCCACGGTCACCAGACTAAGGGATAGATAGAAAGAAAGAAAGAAAGAAGATAGATAGATAGATAGATAGATAGATATAGATAGATAGATAGATAGATAGATATAGATAGATAGATAGATAGATAGATAGGTAGATAGATAGATAGATAGATAGATAGATAGATAGATAGATAGATAGATAGATAGATAGATAGATAGATAGTAGATAGATAGATAGATAGATAGATAGAGAGACAGATATCTTTAATACTATGTAATGTTGCGAACACTGTACCAGCTTTGGTTCCGAAAGACTTGCTACATTCAGTCTAGCTTGCCCTTAAGGGGGCTGTAGTGTCCCTAAAAGAACAGGGCTACCCATATCAAAGATGGTAGTCTTGTATATGTGACACTCTACCACATAAAGAGTCGCATTGCACCAGAGGTCAATTTTTAGTTATTGGCATGTTATTACTTTGATATAAAACGGCTAAAAAAAACAGACTGAAAATTGACCAATTCTATCAAAAGTTAATACAAATTGAAATGATAGACTGCAGAAAATGACAAAATGAGAAGTTGACAATTTTAGCATTCTAATAGTTGGTCAGAATGAAGGCTTGGCTCGATTCAAAACATGTTTAAAGACAAAAGAAAACAAAATTATGCCTTGATATTTCACTACAAGGTAGAATAAGTGCTGTAGTGTTGTAATCAATCAAAATCTCAAAATCGACAACCTGACCACCACCTGCTTAAAATGGCTCCTAGCGGAAAAGTGGGTTAGGTGCTATGCGACTCGTTTTGTGGTGGAGCGTCACATATATGCATACAGTACAGCACTCTCAAGGTGACCATGGGCTCTGTTCCTGCGCAAAAGTCGGGGTAGGGCGGGACTCAAACTGCCATTTTGTCCCATCATCTGGATATGCGCCTTATTCTTAGGGGTGTGTATGCATGCACTCATGCCAACACACGCTCGGATTTTTGTGTGTGTGCTGTTTTGTGCGTGTGTGTATGTGTATGTGTGTGCGTGTGCGTGTGTGTGTGTTGTGTGTGTTTGTGTTTGTGTTTGTGTTTGTGTTTGTGTGTGTGTATGTGTGTGTGTGTGTGTGTGTGTGTGTGTTGTGTGTGTGTGTGTGTGTGTGTGTGTGTGTGTGTGTGTGTGTGTTGTGTGTGTGTGTGTGTGTGTGGCAACCACCCTACACTGTGCTGTGGTGCATCATATTGTATATGATCATTATTATTATTATTATGTGCATTACTATATATTATTGCGTACACCGTACCAGGTTTCGTTCTGACAGACTTTGCTGTAGCCAAGCCAGGTTGTGGCTCTTTGGGGATGTGTGGTGTCACCACTGGAACAGCGCCACCCATATCAAAGATGCTAATTATGGGTGTATGCACACAGTAGAACCACCTCATATTACCCTGGGCTCTGTTACTACGCAAAAAGTTGGGTAGGGCTGCAGTCAAACCGCCATTTTATCATTTCATTTTCTTAATATGTGCCTTATTCTTGGGGGGGAGGGGGGGGGGGCATGTTAGTTTTGTTGTGTGTGTGTGTGTGTGTGCATGTGGCAACGTCCTTGCACTGTGCTGTGGTGCATTATGTTGTATATTTTCATTATTATTATGTGCAATA
>CM060327.1:56413682-56433682 GCA_030674155.1 Stramonita haemastoma | reverse complement strand
CCTGAAGTTGTCTGCAAGGCTCACTGACCACAGGGTTGAGTACTACCGTCAGTATCCGTTCAACCTTTTCTGCAGTGGTCACAAAGGGAGCGCACCTAGAGTGGCGTGGAACAAAGATTTGGGTGTCCTAATACAGCACCGCCTGCCTACCCTCGCATACCGTACTCACGAGGGGAAGGGACACCTCACGCCCCCAAACATTTTCTTTAAGCACTTTCCAGACCTTCTGGGTCTCTCCATTCTTGCTCTGAATCCTCAGAAGTCTGGCATAGGTGTCGACAGTTGTCATGGGGATCGAATCACAGTTCTGGGCGTGTGTCTTTCACCGTGGCAGCAGAAGGCATCCAGACCATCATCATGGCTGTACTACATAATTATCACGAACTCAGAAGCGTAAGTATTATTTTTTCGTTCCTTCGATAGAGTTCCGAGGTAAACCAATGGTGAGAATTTGCTTAGGCAAACCCTTTGCAATCCATTTGGCTTCATCTTGACTTCGGAGATGTTAAAAGACACTATTAAGTATGGTTATTTTTTATTTGAAGATTATCTATTTTAGCACCAATGGCCTACTCTGCCAAAAGGCTAAATGGATTTTTAAGTTTCTGAAGGATTTTCTGCGTGTGTTCACACATGCGGCCACGGGTTATAGTCGCATGCAAATTATTTTTAGGGAAGTAGAGTCGGTACTTGTGTTAACTTCAGGGAGAAAATGCCATTGAACAGGTACCTGGGTGGCGGCTCAACCCTAGGCGGTCATATCACAAGCACAACAGTTTAACCACTAAGCTATCGCGCCACCCGTAACCATATCCTATCTTTTTTAAGTTTGGTTTTTAAATGCCTCATTGCTACTGTGAAGCTGTAGAGGGATGCTGACCCGGTATTTTAACGCCACAACAGGGCGAAACTTACAGATCTTTAGGGTGCACATTTGATCTTATACTTGTGTCTACACGAATAAATCTAAAGCACTGGCAAGTCTGCATCTGGATGTGTCATAGAACAATATTATAAAAGTTTCCACACTTTATTCGTCAAGTGCTGTTGAATTTTTTTTAACCTTCCTTGGATAGAGCTCCAATGGTTACCAATAGCGATATTCTGCGTATGTGACCGTTTTTACTGACCATTAAGGTAGCAGCATTCTGACTTTGGGGATGGTGTCTAAATACCAAACCTGTGTGCATGTTTTTTTTTTTTAAGTTGTCATCCTTTCTACTTGCACGAAATAGTTCTCTTCCGAAGGTCGGAACGGGTTTCTAACGTGTGGGCAAGTGTTCTCTGTGCTATGACACATGCAGCCTCAGTTTATAGTCTGATCCAAAGAACTTGTGGGACAGCGTGGATAGTGTTATTGCAGAGATTTAATTTTGTGACGGAAGAATTGTGAACTGGTTGTGACGAAGAAATGTCACCTTAGTCATCTTGCTATTGGTGAATAGGTAGTCTAGTGGTTATCTACCTGCCTAGAAAGTGAAGAGTCCGGATTCGATCCCCGCTCTGCTGGAACTTTATCCCTTCAGAGAACACCGATTTATTCTAAACAGATACTGAATTGGTTTGTTTGAACATGTAAACCGTCTGGATTGCCCAAGTCGCTCGTTGATGCTGTTTTCAGGAGTTCTGGCGCCAGACCAATGTACCAAGGAAGCAGTTCCAGACTGCAGGTAAGGATCAACAAAGAGGAGGAGGACAACACCCCCAGCCCCAGATGTTGGCTGCCAACACCCAGACGTTCATTTCAGAGATGTTTCCCCTACAGCCGACATCAGTGCCGACTCCACTTCCCGAGAACATCTTGCACGCACGTGAAAAAAAACATTTCGAAAGCGTAAGCTATTGTGTTCCGGTGGGACAGAATGACATTTGAAAAAAAATGCATGCACACTGGTTTTATGTTTAGACATCGTCCCAGAAATCGGAATCTAGCTACCTTAATGGTGAGAAAGAAGTCGTATTCACAAAATTTCACCATTGGAGAATTTCAGAGCTCGAATCCAAGAACAAACACAAAAACTACCTGGTGATACCTCTTTAAAAATATTTTTTAATGAATATTATGAAATAGTTGTAGAAAAGCTGTTTCTACTATTATAATACAGTGGGACTGGTAATTGTTTATTTTCCCAAGATATTGAATGAAATAATAGTGTCTTTAAGAGTAGCTGCCCCTTGATAATCACTATCAATGCTGTTTTAATGAATGCTGTTTTAATTAATGAATCTTATAAAATGTTGTAGGAGAACTGTTTCTATTATATCCTGTGGGACTGGTAATTGTTTTTCCCAAAAAGTGAATGAAATAAGTGTTTTTAAGAGTAGCTGCCCCTTGATAATCACCATCGATGCTTTGTGACTTGTTTATGGACATGAAACAAATCGTTCCCCTTTGTTGGAAAATACGTCCAAGTGTTCCATAACCTATGTAGCCCTTGGGCAGCAAAAGTGTCAGATCTCGAAAAAAAAAATGCAAACAAGCATTGAAATAGCCATTCCTTTCGGCTGGAGTAGAAATGTGTGCTAAAAAGTCTGAACAAGGGTCGCGGGATGGTTAAGACATTTTGCTTGTCAACAAGTAAGCCATAAGGTTCTGGGTTCGATTCCCAGCCTAGCTCTTTCTTCCCATTTCGACGAAAAAAAAAATCTGAATGTCAGAGCCCTTCAGATGAGACTATCAACTGAGGCCCCGTGTGCGAACACACGCAGAACATTTTGCACACACGAAAAAACCCGTTCAGCTGTTCGGAAAGTTGGCCATAGTGGGCCGGTAGGAGCGGATAACCTTCTCCCAGCATACACACAGGTGGCGCAAGCGTGCGCGCGCATGTGTTGTGTGTTGTGTGTGTGTGTGTGTGTGTGTGTGCGCGTAAAATGGGTAGGATTGTGTGTGTTTGTGTGTGTGTATGTAAAATGGGTAGTTGTGTGGAGGAGACATCAGGTTGAAGGAGAGGCAAGGAAAGGAAAGGGTGTGTTTAAAAGGGTATGGATGCATATTTAAAGCAGTGGGGATAGAAAAAAGATCTGGCTGGTATTTTTCTTACTTGGTTTATTTTGGGCTCATTTTTTCAAAGGCATGCAACTTCTAAAAAAAGCTCAGGTTTGAAATCCATTTTGACCGGTTCTTACACAGAGATCTCACCATTGGTAAACCTGGAACTCTAGCCAAGGAATAAACCAGAAATTGACAGTAAAAATTGCTGTTGCTGGGACTAGGGATACTAACTTAAAGCTCATATAGTAATACGTGAGCTACGTACCATTGTGTCTATAGCTACTTACTATTTGTCTATGTGCCTATTGTGTCCATTTTTCTAACATTCAGACGATCCATCTGACAGACAACTCTTACCCGCTATTAACACTTTAACGCTAACCTTTACACTAACCTCAACTCTAACCACGACCACCCCCCATGTGGACACAAAAGGCAGGTAGATATATGGTATATGCTGACACTTTTCTTCGTTCCTCGTATTGGCTAAATGCAAAGTGCCTGGTCTTTTTCCACGCTACTCCTCTGCAGGAGGTCTATGTCTTGCTGGCCTCAGTCGACACATTCCCCTTCAGGGCAGTTCATTAAGAAGTTTTCAAGCGAGAAAAGATATGAAAGAAAAACACGAGAATAGACTGGGTCGGTAGGAAATAAAAGTAAGAGAGGATAGAGCTAAGGGTCAGAAAGAAAGTGAAGGACAGAAAAGAGGAAATTTCTTGCAGAAATTTCCAGAGAGTGGGGAAGCTCTTTATGCTGAAAGAGCTCTCGGAATTTTCGGGATAGGGATGGGGGGAGGGGAGTTTATTGACACAATGCATAATTTTTTCATGGTCAGTGGGAGGAGGGATGCTAGAATTTTAGCGTAATGGCTAGGAGGAAGGCGAAGGGGGTAGGGGGGGGGGGGGGCAGGGGGAAACCGTAAAGTGTTTTGTACATGGGGATGGGGAAAATGCATTTTAGAAAATAAATTTATTTAAAAACAAAAGTAGGGGGTGCTATTTGTAGAATGACAACTATTTGGCAGAGGGGTTGCATTTAAAATTATTTCAGGATTTAAAACAGAAATGGGGGGCACTGATGTTATAAAGAATTATTGAATAATCAATGAAGCAATGCATAGTGAGACTGCACCACAGAAAATAGGCGTTATAGTAAAGTAGAAATGTGCTTGTGTGTTTTCAGTTATGTGTGTTTGTGTGCGTGGTGTGCGTCATGGTGTGTGGCGTGGTGTGTGTATGTTGTGTGTGTGGTTGGGGTCAAGGTATTAACAGAAAATATGGCGTGTTACCGAAATAACATGAATATGTTATCGGTGTGTGTAGCGAGGTATCAAAGAAAAATTGTTGCATTGATGGATTTGCCGCTGTAAAACAAAACAAAACCACTGACTTAAAAAAAAATCAAACTCGCCATATATTTTGAAAGGTGGAGGTGAAGAAGTAGTTAAAGTGTCAGATTAAAAAAATTGCAGTATTTTTTTTCAAAAAATGATACGTGTACATCTCATTTAAACAAACTTACATTAGAAAAGGCAGGAAAAGCTCAGTGGACAGAAATCTTTGTAAATGGGTACCGTCCCTTTTGGGCAAGGAAGGTAAAGCAGCGAGGGAGAGGATGGGTGCCACCCTCAATATGCTGCCCCTGAGAAAAACTGAGGTTTTTGATAACTCTCTCCCCAACGACCACATAGGCTATGGGACACCTTTACTTTTTGTGAATTAGAAAAGGACATTGTGCCATTTATCTTTTTATTTTTACTGGTTAGGGGCAAGAAAAATGTCAATCTTTCATTCTGTAATATGTGTAAGATAGCCGACAATTGTATTAGTATGTCCTGTTACCTTATTTCCTACTTGCCTTTTGCTTTGCCATAGGTCAGGGACATGTCCATTACCCAGGTCATAGCACTTCCCAGCCCATTAGTAGACTACTCCATCTGCATCTCTCCCAGCAGTTTTTGATTCCCATTTTCAATTAACTATATTTCATAGTCCTCTGTTTTTTATGTTGTTTTTTTCTCAAAATGAAAGAGAGAGCAACAGGTCGGAGTCTCACAATTGTAATTAAACCCCCCCCCCCCTAAAAAGTAACGGACAGATAATTCATTAAAAAAATGAATAAATAGATGGATACAGAGGGGAGTTGGAGGCCCTACAAAAGTTGTTTTTAAGAATTTTTTTTTTAGCAAGACTGGAAGTGAAAGACTTTGATCAGTGCTCATTGCTGCATGATTTGTCGTCTGCTTTCTGGCATTGGTACAACCTTTGTAGTTGTACTATTGTTATACATCCCTGCTGTTTTCTGAAAGCATGAAGCTCCACCTGAATGTCTTTAGCAAAATTCCAATATAGCGAAGTGAAATATTGTACTCCTGCGATAATACAATGCGGTACAGTTTTTGATTTTTTTTTTTCAAGCAGTTTCGTCTTCTTCTCTTTTACTTTTCTACTCTCACGATCCTGGGTTGTGTAAAACTAGAAAATGCTTTAGCATGTGTGATTTATTAATGGGTGATGGTAAACTGTTTACAAGCAGTTGCACGAAACACTTGGCTCTATTTCAAGTCGAGTCAAGATTTTGATTTGTGTGTGTGTGCTTTACCGATTGCAAGACAAAGTGATTTAGCAAGGAATTATCTTGTTATCTTTTTATGTTTGTTATATCAGGTATGGTAGCATGTGCTTTTTACATAGTAGTCGTGTGTGTGTGTGTGTGTGTGTGTGCGCGCGCGCGCTTTAAACCAATTTGGCAAAGATAAACGTACATTTTGGCACAGGAATTGTTTTATTTATTTTTTTTATATCGAGGATAATGAAATAAGCACTTGTGTGCTTTTTTACATATATTCCCCGTGTGTATGCAGCATTGTAAATCTTGTATGGAATTCTAACAGTTTTGCATGGTATCTGTATTTATTTTTTAAGTTGTTAATGCTCTCCCTTTGCTGCCCCTTCCCCATGTATCATATTCTTCCAGGGTCAACAGTAGAGTTGCCCGAGTATTACTAGAAAATATTTTTCAGTTGAAGCCGAGTTTTAGGTGCATTCTTTTAAACTGTACTGAACATGATGAAGCTGTGTTTTTGAAATATTTTCCACTCCCATGAAAACGTGAACTCAAACCCCCTTTGTCAGAAACATGTTAGACGATTTGCTTTTGGGGTTGCAAGTTGTATCAATGATTTCCTTGCTTTGTAAGTACACTTCATCAAAAACTGTTTTTTTTGCTTCTAAGTTAACCCAGTTAAGCTTCTTCTAGAATCCCAACTAGAAATGTGCGAAGATGTAGAAAATTTTACCTAATTTGATCACAGTAATTAATACTTGTGATGATGAAGATAATGCATGTTCCTTGAAGTTGTTTGTTGCTAGTTTCGCTTCCATTTTTGCTGTATGTTATAATAGCTCTGTATAGAATGGATGAAATTATACATTAGAATGTTTAGACTTAAGTGGTGAGCACACACCACAGGCACTAGACTTATTGACAGACTTTTTTCCTTGGGAAAAATACCAGCTTTGCACAACTCCCTCTGAGAACTTACAAGTTGTACACAGTTTTGTAAAATGTTATCATCCGTTCCCGCCAGCACACAATGGCCTACCCTCTCGAAAAGCGGAATAAGTTTTAACGTGTGTACAATATACTCTGCGCGCGTTAGCACAGGGGTCCTCGGTTTAAAGTATCATCCGAAGGACTTTTGGGGAGAGTGGAGTCAGCACTGATGTTAAGTCGAGAGGAAAAATCCTCTTGAACGAGATTCGAACCCAGGTCAGCAGATCACAAGTGCATCACTCTGACCACTAGACCGTCTCTTTCAGGATGTCTGTGCTTTTTGGTCGTAAAGATAACATGACAGGAATTAAGAAGTGTTTTGTCACTTCCATGTTTTAAAAGCATATTAAGAGTGAACAGATCATTTTGGTCTAATATTTGAATAGTGTCATCATTCAAAGGAAAGTCAGTTGGTGTGTCATTGTGTCACTGCTGGTCAGAGCATTGGGAAAAGCCTACCTCCCCCTCCAGCAAAAAAAGGCTGGAGATAGGGTTGGGTAGCCGGCTCGCAGCTGATAGGAAACAAAATGGAATGGAAATTTCAGAGCTACTTTGAATAAACATTGTCAAAACTGGATGAAAAGAGATAGAAGGAAACACTAACACGAGTGTTTGTGATTTTACTCTGCTGAGTTTAGAAATGACAGAGGTATAGTTGATATTTTGGGTGCTGATGTTCGGATACTGTTGTGGTATATATATTATGTTCACATGTTTAGTCTTTATGTGTGGCTTGTAACCTGCTTGAATTTCTCTCTCTGAGATATTTAAGTGTTTGAAATGAACTGACATGAAATATGACCAAAAAATCAAACGAAAACCTGGTCAATGTGTGTTCACAGTTCCATGCAAGAATGTGTTTACAAGTGTTTACAAGTGTAAAGTATAGGCACAAGATCTCAAATTTATACAAACACACGTTTGATGTGAACTCCCCCCCCTCTCCTCTGTCTGTGTCTCTGTCTGTCTGTCTGTCTGTCTCTGTCTCTCTCTCTGTCTTTGTCTCTGTCTCTCTCTCCACGCCACTCCCCTTGTCTCTATTTATGTTTATGTCACTCTGTCCCTTTCCTAACATTTAAATAAAACCAATCTAAATATACGCAAAGACTCTAGCCCATTCACAATGGTAAATGCCTCTCAGAAATAAACGTGCACGAACAAGACTGTAAAATATCTTAAGTTCAAACTATCTTTTAAAAATATTTTGATAATGGAAATTGTTTAACGTTATATCTCGCTAAAAAAAATCAAAACACTGGCATTTAATTAAAATGCGTAACATAAAGCTACGGACATGCAACAAATTACAAATCAATTTATGACTAGTTTAAGTACACTAGCGAACGCACGCCTTCGGATGAGATTCTAAACCGAGGTCCCGTGTGCGAACGCACACAGAACATCTTGTGCACACGCTTTTCGTAAGAGCAGGCCATCGTGTGCCGGTGGGAACAGATGACAAGATTTACAAAACTGAATACACACGGGGACTGGATGTAATAAAACGCATCAGTGCGTATTCCATATCCTCGATATAAAAGAAAGTATAAAGTGAATGGAATGAATAAATGAATGAATGAATAAATAAATAAATAAATAAATAAACGCGCATGCACGCACAGACATACGGGCACAGATATACAGGCAAGCACACGCGTGCGTGTGTGCTGATGTTGTGCGTGCGTGTGGATCGTTCGCGTGTTAATGTGCGTGCACGTGCGCGCATGTATGTGTGTGTGTGTGTGTAGGCGTGCGGCGCGTGTGCGAGCGATTGTATGTGAGTGTGTTTGAGGAGCTCCTCATAAGAACCAACTAAACACGACCACCTGTCAATCGGGAAGACATTGTAAAAATAAAAAAAAGATACGAGAAAGAAAAAGAAAAGCCAGATTTGTGAACTGAATGGCTTTATTCAATCATTTACTCCACACAGTCCACGTGTAAACAGTCACTACAAAAGATTCCAACAGTAAGAACAGAAAAAAAAACTGTTTGTTATACAATTGATACAAGCCTCCAAAAGGGTGAGAAAATAATTCTCATTAACACACATCATCAACAGCAAAAAACACCAGTTTTATACTATCATTAAAAAAAAAACATTTGAAAGGATCAGGAGACATGATATCAATGATATCAATGACATTATAATAATAACATATCAATGACAAAAACAATTGAATGGATCTACAACTGTTCATAATATTAGGAGAGAGAAAAAACCCACACCGTTACAGTACATAGAATGACTGGTAAAATTTTTCAACCATACCAGATCATTGAAAAACCTAAACTATATAAAAAAATGAATGAACTTTTTTCAAAATTACATAAATTCACAAAAATGTGACGGGACAACTCAGTGGTCAGAGCCTCGCTTTCCCCCAGCCAAGTTAAGCAGAGTCGAGCAGTGGTTACCAATGGATGGGTGACCGTTTCGCGCGCTTGGCTTCAATACAGTTCCCCAGCTCACCCAACTATGGGTACCATGCCCTCTTTAGGGTCAGGGAAGGTAAAGAAGTGATGGAGATGAAATGGGCGCCGACCTCAACATACTGGCCCCTACAGAAGCAGAGGTCTCTGACGCCTCGCTTCCCTACGACCACCTAGGTTATGGGACACCTTTACCTTATAAATATATACAATTTATATAGTCGCATTCACAAATGTTGACAGCACATACATACACATCATCATACATCAACACTGAGGTAAACTGTACCACCCTATTTTGTGCGTATGTACACCAAACAAAAGTACCAGGAGGTAGATCAGGAGGTAAAAAATGTCCATGTTTTGTGAAATATAATTTATTGTTTGGAAAGTGTGATTTGACTTCAAAGTTTAACTCCATGAGGAGTCTTTGGGGGAAATGCTCTGGTTTTGTTTATTTATTTATTTATTTATTTATTTATCTATATCACTTTAGGTCACAGCATATTTCTCTGTGTGTAATTCGGGCTGCTCTCCACGGGGAGAGCGCGTTGTATATAGCCCCGAGCCGCCCTGGGGACTCCGACTCCCAAATTTTTCCTCAGGCATGGTGTCTAAACACAACACCTGTGGCATGCTGTTTTTGGTTTATTTTTGGTCTTCCGCTCCTACCGGCACACAATGACCTGACTCTTCCGAAAGGCGGAACGGGGTTTTAACGTGTGCGCAAGATTTCTGCGTGCGTTCGCACACGGGGCCTCGGTTTATTGTCTCATTCGAATGACTTTGACATTCAGTTTGATTTTTTCGTCAAACTGGGAAGAAAGGGCGAGGCTGGGAATCGAACCCAGAACCTCACAATTTACTTATTGGCAGGCAAACGTCTTAACCATCCTGCCACCTGTTTACTTCTGTCGGTGTGTGGAGGGTTGGTTGAATCTGGCGGAGCCCATCCTTTTTACATAGTAGCGTGCATGCTGGGTATAGGGCCATGACTGGCCCTACTCAACTGCGAAAGGTGAATGGGGTTTTAACATGTCCTGTCCATCGTTGTTGTTGATTTTTTTTCTTTCTTTTTCTTTTCTTTTTCTTTTTAAATTTTTTTTTTTCTTCTTGTTCTTTGTTTTGTTTGTTGTTGTTTTGTTTTTTGTTGTTCTTCTTCTTCTTCTTCTTCTTCTTCTTCTCCTCCTCCTCCTCCTCCTCCTCCTCCTCCTCCTCCTCCTCCTCCTCCTCCTCCTCTCTTCTTCTTCTTCTTCTTCTCTTCTTCTTCTTCTTCTTCTTCTTCTTCTTCCTTCATTTTCATGCCTGCTGATTTTTCAGAAAGTTGATTTTTCAAAACCTTCCACAACAAACAATGTTAAACAACAAAAAAACAAACAACAACTCTACAACGAAACAAATCAGATCCGCTGCAAGAAAACAATGTATTTCTTCATACACTGTATATAGCAAGGTCTTAATTACGGATTTGACATTCAAACACTCTTCCTCCCTCAAATTCTTGAGGTTCTCACACACAAAAAAAAAAACAAAAAAAAAGAGAAGACAAACTCTCGTGTTTGATTCTTGAAAAAGCCAACAAGAACAGCTTTGCAAAGTTTAACACTAAATATAACTAAAAAACAAATAACATGCACCACTGCATGTATATGCATAAAAAAACCCAATCATACATACTGGTGAAAGGCGACATAATTTATTTTCAGAAACTCTGAAACACAATGCAGCCTTGGTTTTGAAGCTCAAATAATTATCACTTGTTCATGGGTTGGTAGGGGAAAAAAAAAGGTAGAACGTGAGAATGGATTCAGATATTTTGTTTTTTGAAGGATAAAGCGGGCATTGCAGGGTAGGGGTGGGGTGTGGTGGATGATTTCATGAAATCATCTGCTGGCAACCACCCATATCCACGATTTCAGCATCATAATTATATCCAAGTTTCACTGCTTAGGTCATCATCATCATCATCATCTCATCAATCATCTCATCATCATCTATCACATCATCATCATCATCATCATCATCATCATCATCATCAGGGTTAGGTAGAAGATGGTAGTAAGACGTGTGGGCATAATACTCCAATGCTGGTAGTTATAAAGGCAGGGGATTTTCAGAAAATCCTGCAACGGACTGTGTCTATAGTTCAGCATTAATTTAATGTTTCAGTTCCAGGTCGAGGGGGGTGGGCGGGAGAGGGAGGGACGTAGAAAGATGTAAGGCGTAGGCGTAGACTCCAATGCTGGTAGTTATAAAGGCAGGGATTTTCAGAAAAATCATGTAACGGACCCTGTCTATGGTTCCGCATTTAATGTTTCGCTTCCAGTGCTTGGGTCGAGGGTGGGTAGGGAGGGGGAGGGGGTGCAGGAAGAAGATGGTAGGGCGTAAATATAGCCATAGATTCTAATGGTGGTTATACAAGGCAGGTCATTTTCGGAAAATCCTGCAACAGACGGTATTTTGGTTTCGTCGTGCTTTCCACATAGTTCATTTTCATACAAGTCAAGTCAAAAACACTTTGTTGATTTCATGAAGAGGAATTACAATACTGACAGGCACATCGACACGAATCATAATTTTAGAAAAGATATAACAAAAGCTACATTTCATATTGGTTCAAACAGTGCAAGATCAGTTCAAATAAAATATCACACACTCACAAACACACAACAGACAAACAACACAACACGACACGCACACGCACACGCGCGCGCACACACACACACACACACACACACACACACACACACACACACACACACACACACACACACACACCACGACACGCACGCACACACAAATACATAGAATGTAGGAATAAAAATTGATACGTAAGAACAATTGACTAGAAAGACACACACACACCATACACACACAACACACACAAACACACACAAAAAAAATATATATATATATATATTATATATATATATATCTCTTATATATATATATATATATATATCAAAACAAGCCAAAAACAAGGTGTACACATATTTTTATGAGCTTGCTTACTCATGTGGGCACACCCGCCCATCCAAGACACACATGCACACACAACAAACACACACACACACACACACACACACACACACACACACACACACACACACACACACACACACACACACACACACACACAACACACCCGTACAAACAAACGCACACCAGCCTAATCCTACACCCCACCTCTCTCTCCGCTCTCTCTCTCTGTGTCCCCCTCTCTGTCTGTCTCTCACACACAAAAACAGTAGTGATAATTGACGAAAATATCGACATTGATGATGATGGTGATGATACCCACACACAATCTTCTCCTACCACCTCTTCTCTCTCCCCACCATACTCAAGCCCACCCCCCTCTCCCCCCTCCTTTCTCTCTCTCAAAGTGCTAGTGGTGATGATTTACGATAATATTAACGACAACGACGATGATGATGACGATGATAACACCCACACACAATCTCCCCCACTCCACCCTTCCATCAACTACAGCCCAACCCAACGCCTCTCTCTCCCTCTTCTCTGTTCTCTGCTCTCTGTCTCTCTCTGTCGTTGTCTCTCTCTCTCGTCTCTTCCTTCGGATTTGACAGACTTTAAACCGAGGCCCCGTGTGCGAACGCACGCAGAACATCTTGCGCACACGTTAAATCCTGTTCCGCTTTTCGTAAGAGTAGGCCATCGTGTGCCGGTGGGAACAGATGACATTTACAAAACTGCATACACACGGGGACTGGATGTAAAAAAGCACAAGAGTGCTTATTCCATTATCCTCGATGTAAAAGAATAAATCAAATCAAATCAAATCAAATCAAATCAATCTCTCTCTCTCTCTCTCTCCTCTCTCTCTCTCTCTCTCTCTCTCTCTCTCTCTCTCTCTCTCTCTCTCTCTCTCTCTCTCTCTCTCTCTCTCTCTCTCTCCCCCTCTCTCTCCCCCTCTCTCCCCCCTCCCTCTCTCTATTTTGTTTACCGTTGAATATCCATGTTGTGGCTGATGTAACATTCTTGTTTTCATAAGCTGTGAGACATTTTAATTTTTGAGCATAACTATGTTAGTAGTAGTATATGTTTACAACTCTTGTTATGTACCAATCCCTATGCCCAATTTGCTTTTGTATTGTGGCCCAAGGCAGATGTACAGTAAAAATTGAAGTTTAATGAGTTAAGTTGATTGACTCTCTCTCTCTCTCTCTCTCTCTCTCTCTCCTCTCTCTCCTCTCTCTCTCTCTCTCTCTCTCTTCTCTCTCTCTTCTCTCTTCTCTCTCTCTCTCTCTCTCTCTCTCTCCTCTCTGTCTGTCTCGTTCTGACTCTCACTCTCCCTCCAAATCCTTCGAAATCTTTAAACCAGCTCTTTCGTCGACGCCACGCGGACATCTTGTGCCACTTAAACCTTTCGCTTTTTCTAAGGTGCATCGTGTGCGTGGAACAGACGACAATATTACAAAATGCATACACCGTGGAGGATGAAAAAAGACAAGATGATCATTCCATTATCCATCACTATAAACAAATCAACCATTCACAATCGTCTCGTCGTCGTGGTGTGTCGCATCATTGATCGACAATATTTGACTATAATCTGACTTGTGAGATCACAACACACGACCACCAACCACCTCCTCCATCCTCCCCACCTCCCGTCCGCGCACCTCCGTCCGCCTCACCATCCATCATCACATATCCTCACCATCATCACCATCTCATCATCTCATCATCCTCCTCTTCTCCATCATCCATCTCCATCATCTCATCATCATATCATCATCATCATCATCATCATCACCATCCGCCTCCTCTCCTCCTCAACATCAAAATCACCACCACCATCGTCATCATCAGTGGCGGTGGGTTGCAGTAGCGGGCGTGTGTTGTTGTTGTTGTTGTTGTTGTTGTTGTGCTGTTGCTGTTGTTGTTGTGGTTGCTGTTGCTGTTGTTGCTGTTGTTGTTGATGTGTTGATGTTGTTGTTGTTGTGGCGGTGGTGGTGTTGATCAGAAGACACTGGGCTGGGCCCTGAGAGCCAGGGCCAGGTTGCCGATGTAGATGCCCTGGTTGGTGATGTCACCCCTGTATTCTCTCACCACCCCGCCACACTCCCTGCTGCTGGTGGTGGTAGTGGTGGTGTTGATGTTGGTGTTGTAGCTCCTGCCCCCTCCTCCACTCCTGCTTGTGTGGTAGGCAACAACAAAAAAAGGAAAGAGTATGTATGTATGTATGTATGTATGTATGTATGTATGTATGTATGTATGTATGTATGTATGTATGTATGTATGTATGTACATACGTATGTATGTACATACGTATGTATGTACATACGTATGTATGTACATACGTATGTATGTACGTACGTACGTACGTACGTATGTATGTATGTATGTATGTATGTATGTATGTATGTATGTATGTATGTATGTAGTATGTATGTATGTATGTATGTATGTATGTATGTTTATGCATGCATGTATGCATGTATGCATGTATGTATGTATGTATGTATGTATGTATGTATGTATGTATGTATGTATGTATGTATCTATATATTTATCTATGTATCTATCTATGTATCTGTCTATGTATCTATCTATGTATCTGTCTGTCTGTCTGTCTGTCTGTCTGTTTGTCTGTCTGCTTGTTTGTCTGTCTGTCTGTCTGTCTGTCTGTCTGTCTGTCTGTCTGTCTGTCTGTCTCTCTCTCTCTCTCTCTCTCTCTATCTATCTATCTATCTATCTATCTATCTATCTATCTATCTATCTATCTATCTATCTATCTATCTATCTATCTATCTATCTATCTGTCTGTCTGTCTGTCTGTCTGTCTGTCTGTCTGTCTGTCTGTCAAGCTAATCTAATCTAATCTAATCTAGTCAAGTCTAGTCTAGTCTAATCTAATCTAATCTAATATAATGCAATCCAGTCTAATTTAATCTACCTACCTACCTACCTACCTACCTACCTACCTACCTACCTACCTACCTACCTACCTACCTACCTACCTATCTATCTATCTATCTATGTATCTTACACACACACTCATATAAATGAATAAATAGATAAATAAATAAATATATATTTAACACACACACACACACACACACATATATGTATATATATATATATATATATATATATATATATATATATATATGTATATATATATATATATATATATATATATATATATATATATATATATATATATATAATATATATATATATATATATATATATATATATATATTCCCGAGATAAAAATATGCACGGTTAAGATCCGTAATTCATGTCTGCGTTCGGTGGGCTACGGAAACACGAATATGCCCAGCATACATCTCTGAACTCAAAATGCGGCTGCCTTCATAGTGTGTTAAAATGGTCGCATATGCAAAATCTCTACATCGGTGAACCACAGTGAACCTAGGAACGAAGCCCCCGCCCCCCCCCCCCCCCCCCTCCCCCCAAAAAAAAGCACCCCGCCAAAAAAAACCAAACACAACCTCCCCTCCCTGAAAAAAAACCCACCAAGAAAAAACCAATCCAAACTCTGAGCCTCTCCTTTCAAGATGAAGGTATGCCAATGTCTAAGTCACTGACCTTACCCACCATTAAAGAGAGAGAGAGAGAGAGAGAGAGAGAGAGAGAGAGAGAGAGAGAGAGAGAGAAGAGAGAGAGAGAGAGAGAGAGGAGAGAGAGAGGAGAGAGAGAGGAGAGGAGAGAGAGACAGACAGAGAAGAGAAGACAGACAGACAGACAGACAGACAGACAGGACAGACAGACAGACAGAGACAGAGGAGAAGACAGACAGACAGATCATTGTAGGAGAGAGATTAGGTATAATCGTTGACATCTTTGGCACTGCTTTCAGGAGGATGTGATAAATGAGCGCTAAGTTCAAACATCGTTCTGAACAACCCCGGCATAAGGTCATTTTCGAGGAGCGGTATAATTGTGCTTCTGATGGTCCCAAATATGTCTCTGTACAACCGTTGCTTGAAGGTTTTCGAGTGAGGGTTCGAACTTGTTCGGGTGGGTATAAGGTAGGGCGAAGCGGTTTGGTGGAGGAGGGAGTAGAGGGGAGGGAGGGTGGGGGGGTAGGGGGAGGGGGGGGGGCTGGTAGCTTAGTGGTTATGGTTTAAACGTTGCACTTACAATGTCACAATTTACACAATTCAAAGATTTACTGTATCACAAAAAAATAGAAAAATTAATGTGGGTTACAGGCCGAACGTATAAAGTAAAATAGTAAAAGAAACATTTATCACAGAGGAATAACACTGCACAGTATGCAACCAGCATCTCGCACACACCACAAGACAACACCCACACCCACACCCACACCAATACTAGCGCTCTATCAAAGAGGAATTTGCGTGGTAACATGACAAGCCATATATATGTATATATACATCTAAAAAAAAAATATCAAAATAGGAAATATTTAAGCAAAGCAATTTATGTAAAGCATTAATAAATTTATAGAAAAAAAATAACGGCCTGCGTTCCAGCCACCACCGAGACACCCGATTCAAAGAGAATTTTTTCCTCCTGGAGTTAATTTACTCCACTTCTTTGAAAGTTCTCCGGATGAAACTTTATTTATTATTTATTCATTCATTTATCTATTTATTCTTTTATATCGTGGATAATGGAATAAGCACTCATGTTTTTTTTCATTCAGTCCCGGTGTGTGTGCAGTTTTTTGTAAATATTGTCATCTGTTCCCACCGCACACAATGGCCTACTCTACGGAAAGCGGAACAGGATTTAACGTGTGCGCAAGATGTTCTGCGTGTGTTCCACACGGGGCTTCGGTTTACAGTCTCATCCGAAGGACATTTGGGGAGAGTGGAGTCCGACTGATGTTAACTCCAGGAGAAAAATCTCCTCGACCAGGAATCAAACTCGGGTCGTCAAATTGCGAGCGCAATGTTCTGACCACTAGGCTATCCCGTAGACAGAGGGAGGCCGCCGTGTGTGCACTGCACGCAGAGCATCTTGTGCACACGTTAAAAATCCGTTCTGCTTTTCGGGAGAGGAGGATGTTAATGCTAGTAGGAACGGATGGGAAAATTAGAAAAAAGACATTCAAAGAAATATTTTATTCTTTTATTTCAAGGATAACAGAATAAGCAAGCATGTGCATTTTTTTGCATCCAGTCCTTGTGTGTATGGAGTTTTGTCAATTTTATCATCAGCTCCATCCGGCACACAATGGCCTACTCTTCCGAAAATGGAACGGGTTTTTAACATGTGCATAAGATTTTCTGTGTGTGTTTTCACACAAGGCCTCGGTTTATAGTCTCATCCGTGGGACTTTTGGGGGAGTGGAGTCGAAACAAAAAAACATATTCACACTATTATTTTGTTTAGACATCATCTTCAAAGTCGGAACAGGTTAAAATGGTAAAGTAAAGGTGTCCCATAACCTAGGCAGTCGTAGGGAGCGAGGCATCAGAGACCTCAGCTTCTCTAGGGGCCAGCATCTTGAGGGTGGCACCCATCTCCTCTTCCTCGCTGCTTTACCTTCCCTGACCTAAATAGGACAGGTATAATAGTAATAGTAGTAGGCACCCATTCAGTCTCGGAAGACTAGTGAGTTCGCTCTAGTCTTTCGGCGCAAAGCATGGGTAAGTAAGTATTGGAGGGCAAACTGTTAACCATGCAGCAGACCCCCCCCCCTCTCCACGCCACTGGAATGATCCATTGGAAAGGCATTGACCGATACCAATGGTTCCAGTTCCGTTGCAGGAGCCACCAGAACGTTGCCAATATACTAGCCCGAGCCGCCCTGGGACTCCAACTCCCGATTTTTTTATCAGGGATGGTGTCTAAACACAGACACCTGTCGTTGCATGCTGGTTTTTTAAAAGATAATTTTGTCATCACTCCTACCGGCGCACGATGGCCTGCTCTTCCAAAGGCGGAACGGGGTTTATAACGTGTGCGCAAGATGTTCCGCGGGCGTTCGCACACGGGCCTCGGTTTATAGTCTCTCCGAATGACTGACTGACTGACTACTACTACTACTACTACTATACTACTACTACTACTACTACTAACTACTACTACTACTACTACTACTACTACTGATATAATCCTCTCTCTACTACCTCCCTACTACTACTATACTATACATAATGCCATAATAATAATAATAATAATAATAATAATAATAATAATAATAATAATAATAATAATAATAAGTGAATGATAATGATAATAATAATATAAAATGATGATGATAATAATAAAAAATGGTAATAAATATACACCACCACCACCACCACACCACCACCACTACACACCACACTACCTACTACTAACTACTACTACTACTACTACTACTACTACTACTACTACTACTACTACTACTACTACTACTACTACTACTACTTCTAACATCAACAATAACAACAATGACACAAATATCAATACAACATCCATCCCCCCCCGCCTCCAACCCCCACTTACGCAGCCCCTCTCCTCCCAAGCGCCACACCAGCTCTCATCTCAATATCGGTAGTGGCCACACGGTTGCTTCCCGGAGGCTGATCCGGGGCGCCACAGGGTTACCAGGTCGAGGAGAACCCGCCTGAACTTGGCCGACATGAGGGCGTAGATGATGGGTTGAGGGCACAGCTCAGCTTGGCGAACATGGTGGGGAGGGTGGTGGTGGGGGTGGGGAGGGACACCCCTCCCACCGTGGCCACGAGAGAGAGGAGAGCGTAGGGGGTCCAGCAGACAAGGTAGGCTGACACCATCACTGCACACATCTGGTGTACACATAAAAAAAACAAAAAAGAAAATGTTTTATTAAATAGTATGGAATAAAGGTGTTTTTAACGCCATACCTAGTATGTGGTGTTTGGTAAGTCGAGGTTAACCACCGGAACTTCTCTTTAGAGATAATAAAGTCTTTTGAATTTGAATTTGATTTGAGGTGTCAGAGACTTCGCTTCTCTTAGAGGCCAGTGTATTGAGGGCAGTGGCGCCCATCTTTTCTCCCTTTGCTGCTTTACCTTCCCTGATCCTAAAGTGGGCAGGTACCCATTTAATCAACTGGGGAACTGTACTGAAGCCAAGGCGCGCAAACGGTCACCGGTTTGATAGGTAACCACGCTCGACGATGCTTAAACCTCAGCTTATGGAAAGCGAGTACTCTGACCACTGAGCAAGGCCGTCAGTGGGACGTTAAATGTTGTACCATATAATACTGAACCGACAGCCTTTGTAATGACCACACAAAAAAAAGATTGACAAGTTCTATGCTGTGCTGCCATAGAAGCAATCTAGTATAAACTCCAAATCTAATTGTTTCTGAACTTTGTAAGCTTTCTGTATGTAACAGAAGTACAAGGAACCTGTTTCTACAGACGTGTTTTACAACCTATAGTCTTTAAAATAACACAGAGAAATTTCCATATATTTGCATCAAAGAGTTTATTATTCTAAAACACAACAACAACCACAAAAACCTTTTAAAATGATAATTATGATAAAACGTTTGATATTCTGGTCCAAATTTTTAAAGGAATAAGTTAAGCTGGAGAACAGATGAAGAAATGAAAGACAACAAACTAAATAACAAAATCACGCCAGAGCCTCTCTCTCTCTCTCTCTCTCTCTCCTCTCTCTCTCTCTTCTCTCTCTCTCTCTCTCTCTCTCTCTCTCTCTCTCTCTCTCTCTCTCTCTCTCTCTCTCTCTCTCTCTCTCTCTCTCTTCTCTCTCTCTCTCTCCTCCCTCCCTCCCTCCTCCTCTCCGTCCGTCTGTCCGTCCGTCCGTCCGACTGTCTATCTGTCTGTTTGTCTGTCTGTCTGTCTCTTTTATATATCTATATACGTATATAATATCTACAAGGACATGCATTATATATATATATATATATATATTTATCTCTCTCTATATATCTATATATATACATATATATATACAATATATATATATATAATATCTACAAGGACAAATGTCCCTCTAGGAAGTGTCCAAGTGCCCTACAAGGACACTGTGTGACATGTCGGGTGTTTTCCGA
>CM060327.1:56406182-56411182 GCA_030674155.1 Stramonita haemastoma | reverse complement strand
GTAGTCTGCGGGAGAGAGGGGGAGAGAGAGAGGGAGTGGAAGAAGGAAGGGGAGGGAGAGGGAGGAGTAGGAAGAAGGAGGATTGGGGAAATAGTAATAATAATAATGATAATGATTATGATGATAATGCTTATACTACTACTAATAATGATAACAATGATTATACTACTACTACTACTACTACTACTACTCTACTACTACTACTACTACTACTACTACTACTACTACTATTTACTACTACTGCTGCTACTACTACTACTACTACTACTACTACTACTACTACTACTACTGATAATAATGATTTTACTACTACTAATAATGATAGTAATGATTATACTACTAACAATAATAATAATAATGATTATACTGCTAACAATAATGATAATAATGATTGTACTCCTTCTAATAATGATAATGATTATACTACTACTACTAATGATAACAATGATTACACTACTCCTAATAATGATAATAATGATTATACTACTACTCCTGATGATGATAATAATGATTATACTACTACTAATATTAATGATAATAATGATTATACTACTACTAACATATATGATAATAATGCTAATATTACTGCTAACATTAATGATAATAATTATTATACTACTACTAACATTAATGATAACAATGGTCGATAACTACTACTAATGACAATAATTATTATACTACTAAATCTACTGTGACATAAATTGGTATAAAATAAGACAAAGGGAAGGGACGGTGGTGGTGCCTATAAGCTGAGAAGGTGTCCCATAACCTGTGTGGTCGAAGGGGGTGAGGCATCAGAGACCTCAGCTTCTGTAGGGGCCAGCATATTGAGGGCGGTGCCCATCTCCTCTCCCTCGCTGCTTTATCTTCCCCGACCCTAAAGAGGTCAGGTGCCCTTTGACAGCTGGGTGACTGGGGGAACTGTACTGAAGCCAAGGCACGTAAACGGTCACTCATCTAACTGGTAACCGCACTCGACGCTGCTTAACTTGACTTGGAGAAAGCGAGCAAAGCTAAGAAAGCACAGAAAAATGTCAGACAACAGTCAATGTACCCTGACAAAGCTTTTTCTGACAAACACAGACTGATGACAGTAAACATATGAAAACCATAATGCAAACAGAACAACGATGCAGCTTACACACAAAGACACAGACTTTAATACACACACATTAACATATAATTATGCACACAATACCTTCTTTCCCCATCACACCCCTCCTCCCTCCACACATAGACACTACCCCTCTACACACACACACAACACACACACACACACACACACGCGCTTGCGCGCGTGCACACACACACACGCACACACACAGAATATGTGTGTTCCTCTTTAATTTCTTTGAAAAGACGTTAAATTAAAGAACACACACACACACAACACACACACACACACACACACACACACACACCAATCCACACACACACAACACACACACACACACACACACACACACACACTACACACACACATACACACACACACACCCTCCCAACCCCCCCTCCCCCACCCCCCCACACACCCCCCACACCCCCCCCTCAACCCCCCCCACTCCCACCCACACACACCACACACACACCCCCAAACCTTACAAAAGAAAACTCCATCTACTCACGGCGCTTAGGCTGACAGACGAGGATATATCTGAAGATGGCGATGAAGGTGAGAGTGTCCATAGACACCATAGACAGCATGAAGACCAGAAACCGCCAAACTGACAGGCGAAATCCCCGAATATCCATCTGCACAGCATGCAACCACCAGTGTCCAAAATCAGCTTTGCTTTTTATTTTCGCTTTCTTTCTTTTGTTAAAATACAGTCACAGACACACAGACACAGACACTACACACACGCACGCATGCACGCACGCACGTACACACGCACACACTTTTGTAAGAGTAGGCCATCGTGTGCCGGTGGGAACAGATGACATTTACAAAACTGTAAATTGTAAAAAAGCACAAGAGTGCTTATTCCCATTATCCTCGATATAAAAATAAAAACACACACACACACACACACACACACACACACACACACACACACACACACACACACACACACACACACACACACACACCACACACACACACACACACAAAACCGAGACTGGCCAGTACATCTTTCGAAGGTGCACGCTTATACAGCGACCTGAGGAAGATTGTGTGTCGCGGAGGACGGAGATAACCTTTGCAAAAACCAACCACAGGTTAATAACAGGTAAAAGGTAAAGGTGTTCCATAACCTGTGTGGTCGTAGGGGAGCGAGACGACAGAAACCTCAGCTTCTCTAGGAGCCAGCATATTATTGAGGGCGGCGCCCATCTCCTCTATCCCTCGCTGCTTTACCTTTCCTGACCCTAAAAAGGGCAGGTACCCATTAACAGCTGGGTGAACTGGTGGGACTGTACAAAAGCCAAGGCGCGCAAACAGTCACCCATCCAACTGGTGACTACGCTGGATGCTGCTTAACCGTAGCTTGGGTAAAAAAGCGAGCGCTCTGACCACTATCCTGTCCCCTTAACTTCAGGAGAGAAAAAAATCCCCATGAACAGCCATCTCAGTGTTGGCTCGAACCCTTGGTCGATTCTGGGCCTTCAAATCACGAGCACAACACTCTAACCACTACGCTACCCTGTTCTCCCCAATCCTCATTCTTTCTTGTGGATCGGTTGTCAGGAGGGAATACTCCTACCTAGAAAGCCAGAAATCGCAGGTTTAAATCCGTTTTTGAGCCAGAACTTTTACCCCATCAGTAAGACCATGAGTGGTAGTTTATCTATTCATTTATTTATTTATTTATTTATTTATTTATTTATTTTATATCGAGGATAATGCGATAAGCGCTCTTGTGCTTTTTTATACATCCAGTCCCGCAGTTTTGTAAATGTCACCTGTTCCCTAGTCTAAGTTGCTAGCCTTTCGGAGGAGGTGAAACTGAACCATTATGGAATCATAATCATCGAAATGCCTTATCTCACAACTTCATGACCAGACCACAATGACGATTCACGAAACATGCCAAAAAAAAACACTCCCAAGACCCACGTTTTGTGTTCTCCTTTCGCTGTTTCTCTTGATTCCAAGGTTGGTCGTTGCCTCTCTAGAAAGTTCGTATGCAAATGGCATCGGTTCTGTATTCTATCCTGACAAGGACAGAAAGAGTCTCTCTCCTAGGGTAGCCTCCATCAGTGCTAAGAGGAGAGTGATGGTGGTAAGGTGATATGTATCTTCTTCTGGGTGGAAAAAAAAGAGCTGGGAAAAACGTCTATAACGGCTTTAGCATTCGCATATGCCACATCAGAATTCCATATTTCTCTCTGTGTTTCTCTGTCTGTCTGTCTGTCTCTCTGTCTGTCTGCCTGTCTCTGTCTCCTCTTCATCTTCCCAACTTCGGATAAGTGTGGACTTCGCATGTAAAACTATACTCTGGTGGTGCATTTGAAAAGTTGTTCTTTTTACATAGGATGCCACACTTGAATGTCAGCACTCTCCTTCCCCATTGATCTGTTTATTGGTCTGTCCAAAGCTGCTTGTTTTCTTTGTTTTTTTTTTTTTCTTTTTCTGTTTGGGTCCATTTGTTGGTTTTGTTATGACTGGTTTATTTGCTTTACTATTGTTTGCGTGATTATCTTTCGGTAACCAGAGGAGTCACAGAAAACGATGGGAAAACAACATTAGAGAGTTGACTGGCCTTTGGTGGAACGATATGCTACTGAAAGCAGAGGACCGCGAGGAGTGGAGGAAGCTGGTTGTAAAATCTTCGGTGGTGCCCCCACATGACAGTCCGCGAGACTATAGGATAGATGAAGGTGAAGGTATGAGGAGAGAATGGAAATAGTTCTGCCTTTTTCATATGAGGAAGAGTATGGCGGACAATGATTAATACAGTTTTTTTTTCTTTTCTTAATTTTAGAGGAAGGACTGGGGAGGGGGTGGGGGGCAGGGGCGGGATAGCTCAGTGGTCAGAGCGCTAGCTTCCCCCAAGTTGAGTTAAGCAGTGTCGAGCGTGGTTACCAAGGGGATGGGTGACTGTTTGAGCGCCTTGGCTTCAGTACAGCCCCCACCCCCCATCCCCCAGTTCACCCAGCTGGAAATGGGTACCTGCCCTCTTCAGGGTCAGGGAAGGTAAAGCAGCGAAGGAGAAGAGATAGGCTTCGCCCTCAATATGCTGGCCCCTAGAGAAGCTGAGGTCACTGACATCTCACTCCCCAACAAACGCATAGGTTATGGGACACTTTTATCTTTTTTTATTTTATTTAGGGGGGATAGATCTTTGCCAACAGAAAACCACGCCAACAAGAGCAACAAAATGAGCCCATTACTGCAGCCAGAGAGCCAGTGACATCGATGGTTGTAAACCTGGAAGGAAGACATACAGGCATAACATGCGTACAACAAGAAATGCAAAGAAAAGGAGATTGCTAATATTTCCATCTAAACAAGGTCTCCTGGTTGCATCATAGCAAGGAGAGAGAGAGAGAGGGGGAGAGAGAGAGAGAGAGGAGAGAGAGAGAGAGGGGAGGGGAGAGAGAGAGAGAGAGAGAGGAAGAAGAGGAGAGAGAGAGAGAGAGAGAGGAAAGAGAGAGAGAGAGAGAGAGAGAGGAGAGAGAGAGAGAGAGAGAGAGAGAGAGAGAGAGAGAGAGAGAGAGAGAGAGAGAGAGAGAGAGAGGAGAGAGAGAGAGAGAGAGAGAGAGAGAGAGAGAGAGAGAGAGAGGAGAGAGCAGAAGAAGGAAGAAGACAGACAGACAGACAGACAGACGACAGACAGGAGACAGAGACACAACAAGAGAGACAGAGACAGACAGACAAACAGACAGAGACAGAGATAGAGAGAGATAGAGAGACAGAGACAGACAGACAGACAGACAGACAGACAGACAGACACAAAGAGGGAGTTTTCTCAAGAAGTGTCTACAAATATATGGCCAGATTTTGTAGACACATCAATCTCTAACAATCCATGACATCGGATTTTTACCAGGCTAGC
>CM060327.1:56388682-56403682 GCA_030674155.1 Stramonita haemastoma | reverse complement strand
CTCCTGTCTTTCTCTCTCTCTCTCCTTCTGTCTCTCCTGTCTTTCTCTCTCTCTCTCTGTCTCTCTCTGTCTCTCTCTGTCTCTCTCTCTCTTTCTCTCTCTCTCTGTCTCTCTCTGTCTCTCTCTGTCTCTCTCTGTCTCTCTCTGCTCTCTCTCTCTCTCTCTCTCTCTCTCTCTCTCTCTCTCTCTCTCTCTCTCTCTCTCTCTCTCTCTCTCTCTCTCTGTGCCCGTTTAGCAAGATTGGGATCTAGGAGCTAACAGGAGAACTAGGGAGGTGAGAATGAATGGGGAAATTGCGTTTTGAACATGCCCTGGTCGAGATAAAAAAACAAACACATAAGCCTCATGATAAAGCGATTTAAGAAGTTAAACGCACATCATTTTTTTGTTCCTTTAACCCTTGGCAGTTACATAGTGTGCATTCCCTCGGGGTGATGCCTGGGGCTCTGTCAGTATGAAAAAAAACATACCCCCCCCCTTTTTTTTTTTTGGAAACTCTGTGCCAGAATTTCCCTCTTTTCTATCCCTCTCTTTGTTTTTGCCTTGATCCTTTTTTTGCATGTCACCTCCTACTTGCCTATCTTTGGCCTTTCTGGTCCATTCTCTGAACTTTTTTTATGCGCGAAAAAGATTTCAAAGACAACAATTCTCTTTCATTCTGAAGTCAGGTTTGCTCAGTCTGACTTGTCAGGCGCTTAACGGCAGAGTAACGCATTTTTGCTCATATGATAAACGACAATAGTTGCTGTTTGAGCGTTTGGCAAAGAAGAAAAGGAAGAATACTTTACAGATAAAAGTGATTTTGTTGATGTAGTTCTAGAGATATTTAAAAAAAGTATACAATAAAAACAAAGATTAAATCATGATCAACACCCTAAAACAAAAATCTCTGCTGGGATGAAAATATTCGTGACCCCACACCACCACCACCACCACCACCACCACCACCACCACCACCACCACCACCACCACCACCACCACCACCAACACCACCAACCACCACCGACAACAACAACAACAACGATACCAACAAACCATGATCAAAGGTGACGCTCCACCACATAATGAGTCGCATTGCACCAGAGGTCAATTTTTAGTTAGTAACACTTTTTTTAATCTGCAATAAAAATTCTATTCAATACAACAAAAAAGATTGAAAATCGGATAGTTCTATGAAAAAAGTTAATAGAAAATGAGCTGATACATAACAGGACGTGACAAGTTGAGAAATCGACAAGTTTAGCATCGTAATAGGTCGTCAAAATGAGGGCTTGGGTATCTAAAAAAAACGTTTAAAGGCAAAAGGAGACAAAATTATGCTGTGATATTTCATAACAAGGTAGAATAATGGTTATAGTTTTATAATCAATCAAAATCTCAAAATCGCCAATTTGACCCCCTCCTGCCTTTAATGGCTCCTGGAGGAAAAGTGGGTCATGTGCTAAGCGACTCCTTTCGTGGTGGAGCGTCACATTATTTTATTTACTGTCCATTTTCGGATACCTTGTAATGAAAAGCAATATTGTGGAAGTTGATTTTGGCGGTCAATGACCAGGAACCTCTCTCTGTCTCTCTCTCGCTCTGTCTCTCTGTCTCTGTCTCTCTCTGTCTCTGTCTTCTCTCTCTCTCTCTCTCTCTCTCTCTCACATGATCAGGGAACGCATCAGTCTGATCTTGAAGCTGATGACTATGTTGTTATCATTCCAGAGGACTTTAAGTTTGGTCATTGCAGCTGTGGTTGGCTATCCTGGAGAGAATTTCACGTTTTAATCCTTCATCTGATATTATCGCATCTAGATATTTGAAGCTATGGACGGTCCGGATTTTCCTTACAATCTATAATTGCGCCATAGAATAAACGAGGCCCCGTGTGCGGAACGCACGCAGAACATCTTGCGCACACGTTAAAAACCCCGTTCCCGCCTTTCGGAAGAGAGCCATCGTGTGCCGTTAGGAGCAGATGACAAAATTAAAACAAAAAAACCCAGCATGCACACAGATGTCGTGTTTAGACACCATCCCTGAGGAAAAATCGGGGAGTTGGAGTCCCAGAGCGGCTCGGGGCTGTAGGTATATGGCAACGTTTGGTGGCTCCTGCGACGGTACTGGAACCATTTCGTATCGGTCATTGCCTTTCCAATGGATCATTCTAGTGCCGTGGAGAGGAGGGGGGTCTGCTGCATGGGTAACAGCTCGCCCTCCATGCATACTTGCCCAGGCTTTTCGCTCTAAAGACTAGAGCGCAACTCCATAGTCTTCCGAGACTGATGGGTGCCTACTACCTACTAATGACACATGTGAACTGTAATACTACCTCTTGTAGGAGCTGGCGGCAGCAGTGAAGGGGTAGGCAGTGAGGGTGACCAGCAGATCCACAGCGGCCAGGTTCAGCAGCAGGACGTTCTGCATCTTCCTCAGAGCCTGCTTCTGGCACAGGATCACGAACAGCACGATCACGTTCCCCGCTGTCGACACCATACCTGCCAAAAAACAGAAGGAAAAAAAAAAAGCAAATATAAAAAGCTGTGAGACTGGTTGATGAATCTCACAGCCTGTTGCCACCATACCTGCCCCCCAAACTAGGAAAAAACCAAAAGAAAAACGAACAAGAAAAACTGTGATACTGGTTGCAAAGGATCACAAACAGCATAATCACGTTACCTGCTGTCGCCACCATACCTGCCAACAAAAATGAGAAAAAAAACGAGACTGTTGCCACCATGCCTGCCAAAAAAAGAAAAACAACAGAGCAAAAAAACAAAAAAACCCTGTGATACTGGTTGCACAAAATAACGAACAGTACAATTATGTTCCCCGCTGTCGCCACCATACCTGCAAAAAAAGAAAAAAAAAGAAAAACAAACAAAAAACTATGAGACTGGTTAATAAATCTCATAACCTGTCGCCATTATACATGCCCCCCAAACTAGAAAAAAAAACCAAAAGAAAAACAAACAAAAAAATATGAGACTGGTTAATAAATCTCATAACCTGTCGCCATTATACATGCCCCCCCAAACTAGAAAAAAAACACAAAAGAAAAACAAACAAAAACCGCTGTGAGACTGAGTTGCACAGAATCACAAACAGCACAATTCCGTTCCAATCCCGCTGTTGCCACCATGGCTGCCAAAAAGAACAAAAACAAAAAGGTCATCAGCAAAGAATGGGAGACTAATTATTGATGAATCTCTAAAAAGTTCTACCTGAGGAAGATATCAAAACAAAACAACAACAAAATCACATTAATTCCCTAACCAAATTTTGTTGATGATGACGACGATGACGATGACGATGACGATGATGATGACGATGATGATATTAATATCCGCATGCCCAATAATTTACAATATCACTACCTGGTCGTCAGAGCACAAACCACAGTAAAAAAAAAAAAGTCCTATAAATCTATGAAAAAAATATAGTAAGATTTACTTGAACAAGGAAGAATAATAGGCTGGAAAGGAAAAAAAAGTAAGAGAGATGACAAAAAGGAAATGGGAAAAGAAAGACACAAACAAAGGGAGTGATAGAAAAAGGGAAATCTCTAACTCAGATTTATTTTTCAGAAATGGGAATGCTATTCATAGTGGAAGAGAAAATAGGAAGTTTCTAGCACAGAATGTTTGGTAAGTGGGTGTGCTATCTATATTGAAAGACTCTTTGGAACCTGCCTCTCTGGCTTGTGGCCTCACGGCGGCGGCACGCACGCACGTCACCTACACACACCACACACACACACACACCACACACACACACACACACACACACACACACACACACACCCACACACACAAAACACACACACGATCACCACACACACACACTACGTACTACACATCACACATAATCTATCTCTTCTCTCTCTCTCTTCTTCTTCTCTATTCTCTATTATTATATATATATTATTATATTATATTACATGCGTGTAGGGCGCAAGCACACACACACACACACACACACACACACACACACACACACACACACACACACACACACACACACACACACACACACACACACAGAAGAATATCTTGCGCACACGTTAAATCCTAAATGGCTGTAGCAAGAGATTGAAATGAGCGGCATGGGAATAGTTGACAATAACGTTACAGAGATGAGGCAGCAAAAAACAAAAAAAACAAAAAAACAAGAAAGAGTCGTCGGCATTCACACGATGGAAGCCTCTCTGAAAAAAACAAAACGTTACGCGGTGGGGGGGGGGAGGAGGGCTGAGGAGGGAAGGGGGTGGGTGGGTGGATGGGTGGGCGTTTAAGTCAAGGAAGGTCAGGGTAGTCTAGAATAGGGTCTCTCCAATAGATCCAGGATTAGGCGATGAGACACAGCTAATCCGTTAATGTCCTTGTTTACGGGTTTTCACTACCACTTCTAGGACATCAAGGCCGACAGTTGCCTGAAAAAACGAAAAAAAATGGGGAGAAAGAAAGAAAGAGAGGAATGAATGAAAAAAGGAAGGGTGATAGAAAAAAGAAAGAAAGAAAGAAAGAAGAAGAAAAAAGGGAGGAAGGAAGGAATGGAGGAAAGAAAAGGAGGAGGAAGTAATGAAAGAATGATGATCGAGGAATGAAAGAAGGAACGAAGAATGAATGAATACATGAATAAATAAAGAATGAATGAATGAATGAATAAATGAATGAATGAATAAATGAATGAAAGAAGCAGGAAGGAAAGAATAAATAAAAGAACAAATAAAGGAAAGAATGAAAAAAAGAATGAAGGAAGGAAGGAAGGATGAAAGGAAGACCACATTTTAAAGAAGGAAGAAAGAAAGAAAGGGAAACAGAAAGAACAAAAGAAATAACAGAAAGAAATATTAAAAAGAGAGAAAGAGAGAAAGAGAGAGAAAGAAAGAAAGAGAGAAAGAGAGAACGAAAAACCTAAGACAACATTGGACAGAACAGTAAGAAAACAAACTCCATTGCTTCTGACATAAATTATGCTAAATAGTGTAGTCACGTGATCGACTGTCATTCTAAAAAAAAAAAGAAACATAATATCCACAACTCTTTTCCCCAAGTACAGCTCAGAAACATTACACCCTAAGAGAAAGCACAACAATTTTCACAAAAGAAATAGTCAATCAATCAGTCAGTAGGCACCCATCAGTCTCGGAAGACTATGGAGTTGCGCTCTAGTCTTTAGAGCGCAAAGCCTGGGTAAGTAAGAATGGAGGGCAAGCTGTTACCCATGCAGCAACCCCCCCCCCCTCTCCACGCCACTGGAATGATCCATTGGAAAGCAAATCGCCCATACGAATGGTTCCAGTACCGTTGCAGGAGCTGCCAGAACGTTGCCATATACAGCCCCAAACCACCCTGGGGACTCCAACTCCCGATTTTTCCTCAGGATGGTGTCTAAACACAACACTGCGTGCATGCTGTTTTTTAAAAAATTAATTTTGTCATCCGCTCCTACCGGCACACAATGGCCTGCTCTTCCGAAAGGCGGAACAGGGTTTTAACGTGTGCGCTAGATGTTCTGCGTGCGTTCGCACACGGGGCCTCGGTTTATAGTCTCTCATTCGAATGACTTTGACATTCAGTTCGATTTTTTTTCGTCCAACTAGGAAGAAAGGGCGAGGCTGGGAATCGAACTTAGAACCTCACGGTTTACTTGTTGGCAGGCGAAACACACACACACATTTAAAAAAAAAGCACAAGATGAATAAACAAACTAAAATAAAAGGAAATTGAATCAAGCACGTAAACAAAAGAAAGAAAAGGGTTTTTATTTTTTTTATTTATGTAGTATACCACTTTAAGTCATTGCAGATTTCTCTGCGTGAAATTTGGGCTACTCTCCCCGGGGAGAGTCCGTCGCCATAACAGCAGCCCCACCTATTATTTTCTGGTTTTCCTGTCTGCATGTGTATTGGTTTCTTTATCATGGACAGGAAAATTAAAATAAATTGATACGCAACAAAATGATGATTATAAAATCAAATCAACTGAAATTCAACCTGACAAAGTAAAAGCAATTTTCTAATAAAAGAGTAAATAGCATTAAACACCCTAAAATACACACACAAACACACACACACCACACACCCCACCACACACCACACACACACACACACACACACACACACACACACACACACACACACACAACACACACACACACACACACAACACACACAACACACACACACACACACACACACACACACAACACACACACACACACACACAACACACACACACACACAACACACAACAAAACACACACACACACACACACACACACACATACACACAAGCCTCCACACATAACCGCACCTGCCCCTAACGAGGATGACGTAAAAATGAGTGTGTGACATCACAAAAACAAATATGGCTTTGATCCGGTCTTCGGACAAACCTATCCTTTGCAGACATCCATCGAAACGCGGCAGCTGAACGAGTCAGATAAAATAAAATAATAAATATAATAAAATATTGAACAATCGTGATAAGATAAAACGACGAAATTGAAAAAAAAAAACTCAAAAAACCATATTATTATTGCCAAACTGTCACCAAATCGCCCTTCAGCTAATTTGGGATTGAGGTCAGTGTGGCATTCTTATCATTTTGTTTTTTGTCGTCGTAAATAATTATCTTGGGGATAGTTCAGTGGTCAGAGCACTCCCTTTCCCCACGCTGATATTAAGCAGCATTGAGCTAGGTTATCAAGTGGATGGTTGACCTTTTGCGCGCTTTGGCTTCAGTATCAGTTCCTCAGTCCACCCAGCTGTAAATGCGTACATGCACACTTTATGGACGAGGAGGGTAAGCAGTGAGGGAGAGGAGATGGGCGCCGCCCTCAACACGCTGGCCCCTAGAGAAGCTGAGGTCTCTGACATCTCGCACCCCAACGACAGCATAGATTATGGAACACCTTTATCTTTTACACAGCTTGGCAGAGATAAGAACTGCTTTTCCCCTAGTCTTGAAATGTTGGATAGCTGTGTACATATTTAATAAGAAAAAAAAATCTCTTTGCAGTCTGATAATATATTGCGTCAGCCTTAACCTTGAAATTAAAGGGTCTCAATATTACCCCTTATCGAAAATCAAAGTCTTCTTCACTCATCATTGTTGAACACTCGGATATTAACTATTGTTGTCTGTCACCTGGGTAAACATGACGTGTGCGTGTACGTGCACGCATGTACGTCAGTGTGTGTGTGTGTGTGTGTATGTGAAGCATCATTATGAGGAGAGAGAGAGAGAGAGAGAGAGAGAGAGAGAGAGAGAGAGAGAGAGAGAGAGAGAGAGAGAGAGAGAGAGAGAGAGAGAGAGTGTAGAGGGAGTGTATGTGTGTGTGAGTGCGAGTGTGTATGTGTGTGCGCCACGCGTGCACGTGTTCGTGGGCACGTTCGTGCGTACGTGTGTGTGTGCATGCGTGCGTATTTGTATATTTGTGCGTGCAGGCACACACACACACATACACACATACACATACACACAAATCACACACACAACACAACACAAAACAACACAACACAACACACACACACACACACACACACACACACAACACAACACAACACACACCACACATACACAACACAACACACACACAACACAACACACACACACTAACACACACGCACATAACACACACAGACACAGACACACACACACACACACACACACACACACACACACACACACACACACACACACACACACATACATACACACAACACACACACACACACAATGCACAGTACAACACATACACCCATACATACCCTAACACACCACACACACACATATAGCGAGGAGATCACGTAACAGTCAGCAATCATCATCATCATATCATCATCACACTAACTCACCAAGACAGCACAGGTAGATGACGATCGCAAGATGACCTTCGTCAGACAGAGGCTGTCGTGACGTCATGGCACTGACGTTGGAGGTGTCCACGTCACCCAGCGTCCAGTCCGACTCCATGCTGACGTTGAAGAGTAATGATGGCTGACAATAATGATGATGATGATGATGATGATGATGATGAATGTATGATGATGATGATAAGGATACTCCGCGTTGAGGACTTCCAAGAATGACCTTTGTGTGTGTGTGTGTGTGTGTGTGTGTGGTGTTGTGTGTTGTGTGTGTGTGTGTGTGTGTGTGTGGTGTGTGTGTGTGTGTTGTGGTAGTGAGTGAGTGTGTGTGTGTGTGTGTTGTGTGCGTGTTAGTGTGTTGTGTGTGTGGTGTGGTGTGCGTGTGTGGTGTGTGTGTGTGAGATGGTCAGTTAGGTCGAACTCGATGTGGTCAAAGGTCGCTATTGAAGACTGGCACACGTCAAGGGAGTAGGGGGTGGAGGGTGGGATGGGGTCCTTCACAGTGTTGCGGAGCCAGACATCATCCTTGTTGGTATCCTAGGAGACAGAAAGACAAAAAAAGCACGATGAAATTTTGGCAGTTTTTTTTTCCTTCTTCTTCTCAAGCTTCGTCACTAAGTGAGAGAGTTTGGCCCGTGCCAAAATGCTGTGTCAGGTATTGTTGTAAAACCTAGAGCCCAAACCTAACATGAACACAGTGTTGTTTGTGTAAATTGTCTTGTGGAGACTGCACTTCAGTCATGACAATCTGCTCTAAAAAGAGAGAAGAAAATGTCCTCTGAATTTGGAGCATAGGCTTGCGTATATAGCGAGAAACTTGAATTAACAACTCGGTCATACACACATGATCTTTCATCCAGTGTGAAATTTCAACTCTCACACTGATCCCTAAAAGGGAGGATGATGTGTGAATCAAGAGTGCACATTCTGGATACCCCCCCCCAGAGTGTTAATCTGCTGGTCGGATGCGCAACAATAACTGGTAAGTGTTGTGTCTACGTTAACTGACCTATAGCTATTGCTCATTGGCTTGTTTAGGCTATAGCAAGCTAAAACAGACATACACAAAGAAAAATAGCAAACAACTAAATCTCAAAATGATCACTGGTTCCAATTAAAAGGCCTCAAAGCACAATAAAGAAAAAAAATCGAAAAGGAAATTTAGAAGCTGGAGGAGGAGGAGGAGGAGGAGGAAGAAGAGAAGAAGAAGAAGAAGAAGAAGAAGAAGAAGAAGAAGAAGAAGAAGAAGAAGAAGAAGAAGAAGAAGAAGAAGAAGAGAAGAGGAGGGGAAGGAAGAGGACTGTGTGTGTGTGTATGTGTGTATATGTGTATGTGTGTGCGCGCACATGCGCACGCGCGCACGTGTGTGTGTGTGCGCGTATGTGCTCACAATGTGCATGTTCGTTCACAGTGTCTGTGTGTGTGTGTGTTCACAGCGCGCGCGCATGTATGCTTTCATGCGTTGCGTACAGTGTCCTTGAATGAACAGGTACATGCAGACCAGTACAGTGTCCTCAAGCCTAAATCCCCTGGGTCACACTCATACAAAAAACAACAACAACACAGCCCATAGGCACCAGACAATAAGTCCATTGTGGTTCGCAGTCAGCACAAAACAACACTCCCATAGGCACCGGACTATAAGTCCATTGTGGTTCGCAGTCAGCACAAAACAACACTCCCATAGGCACCGGACTATAAGTCCATTGTGGTTCGCAGTCAGCACAAACAACACTCCCATAGGCACGGACTATAACTCCCTTGTGTTCCAGACCCTCGGAGCTGTCCAGTTAATCTTATGATCATGTCCATCAATGAATTACTCAGACGTCGGAAATGACACCGACGTTAATTAATCAATCGAACAATGTGGACAGGAAGAGTGATGGGTCCAGAGAGACAAAGTCAAGCTGGCCGGCCACCGGAGATGGGAATGACCAGTATTGGTGCTGTGATCAAGGAGAATGGTGATTGACCATGGCTGGTGGTGGTGAGAGAGTGAGTGAAGTTGTGGGTAGTAGTAGTAGTAGTAGTAGTAGTAGTAGTAGTAGTAGTAGTAGTAGTAGTAGTAGTGTGTGTGGTGTGTGTGTGTGAAAGTCAAAGTCAAAGTCAAACTTTTATTTCCAGATGGTACATTGAGTAAGCAGTGCAATTGCTTTTTTTCCATCAAGCCATCCATCTAAGAAAACCCCCCACATATATATGTATGCTGCGTGTATGTGTGTGTGTGTGTGTGTGTGTGTGTGTGTGTGTGTGTGTGTTGTGTGTGTTTTGTTGTGTTGTGTTGTGTTGTGTTGTGTTGTGTTGTGTTGTGTTGTGTTGTGTTGTGTTGTGTTGTGTTGTGTTGTGTTGTGTTGTTGTGTGTGTTGTGTGTGTGTGTGTCTGTGTGTCTGTGTCTGTGTCTGTGTGTCTGTGTCTCTGTGTGTGTGTACGCGTGTGTGTTGTGTTGTGTTGTGTTGTGTTTGTGTGTGTATGTGTGTGTGTGTTGTGTGTGTGTTATGTTTGTGTGTGTGTGTGTGTGTTTTTGTGTGTGTGTTGTGTGTGTGTGTGTGTGTGTGTGTGTGTGTGTGTGTGTGTGTGTGGTGTGTGTGTGTGTGTGTGTGTGTGTGTTCTACGGCTGGAGAGCTCCAAGGTTGACCAATCGTGAGAATTTTGTGCATGTATGCAACCACTTTCGTTGGTCCACCATTAAACATAATGGCTTTCGCTTCCCAAAAGGGCAACAGATTCTAGCATGTGCGCAAGATGCTCTGAGTTCTTTTTGCGCCCGCTCACGGGGCCTCGGTTTACAGACTCATCCGAACGACTTTCGGAGGGAAGAGGAGGAGTAGGCATTGATGTTAACTTTTAGGGAAAATCCCCGAAGTGGCAAATTTGCGTATGCGACCGTTTACTCACCATTAAGGCAGCTGCATTTCGACTCTGGGGATTATTCGTGATTGAAAACCCTAAACGATACGGGAAAACCTCCAAATTTGGACTGTTAAAATTTTTGTGTATGTGCCATTTTTTAAAAACTTATTTTCTTTCTTTTCTTTCCTTTTTTCTATATCGAGGATAATGGAATAAGCACTCGTGTGCTTTTGTTACATCCAGTCCCCATGTGTATGCAGTTTTGTGAATCTTGTTATCTGTTACCACAGGGCACACAATGGCGCTACTCTCACGAAAAGCAGAACAGGATTTAACGTGTGCGCAAGATGTTCTGCGTGCGTTCCCACACGGGACCTTGGTGCATAGTCTGATCCGAAGGTAGCTGCATTCTGACTTCAAGGATTATACGTGACGGGAAACGCCCGAAAAGAGGTGTGAAAATATAACTATTTAAAAAAAGCTTTTCAACCCGATAGAAAGCTGAAGCCATACTAGACCAGTCAGGACATGAAAATCTGTCTATCAGCGGGTCCATCGTGTCTCTCCTCCCCCCCCCCCCCCCACTCGCAACTTAACAGCCATATTGGTCAAGAAACTTTATATGATGATGATGATGATGATGATATGATATGATGAGATGATGATATGATGATGATGATGAGGTGGTGAGATTGATGATGATGATGATGGTGGTGGTGTGAATTTTGATGATGGGTGGTGATGATTCTGATGATGGGTGATGATGAGGGAGATGAAATGATGTTGAAAATGATGATGCTAAATGATGATGGATGATGATGAGGAGAAGGAAGGTAATGGTGATGACGCGTCGACGACGACGATGATAATGATGATGATGGTGGTGGTGGTGGTGGTGGTGGTGTGTGGTGGTGATGATGATGATGATGATGATGATGATGATGATGATGATGATGATGATGATGATGATGATGATGACGACGACGACGACGGAGGCGCAGGACAGAAGAAAGAAAGTAAAAATAAGACAAAGCAAAGTAGGTCAGGAAGGAAGAAAAGAAGGCAGGAAGGACGGAAGCACAGAAGGAACGACAGAAGGAAGAAAGTAAGGGACCAAAGAAAGAAAGAAGGCTGGATAAAAGGAAGAAAAGAAGGCAGGAAGGAAGGAAGCGCAGAAAGAAGGAAGGAAGAAAGTAAGGGACCAAAAAAGGAAAAAAGGCAGAAAGGAAGGGAAAAAAAGGCAGAAAAGAAGAAAGAAAAAAAGAAAACAAAAGCTGGGCGAAATGAAACAGCCGCGCGTGGATCAACCGGACACAGAAGTCCTGCCAAGTTGACAGAGAATGGACATGACAGTTGTGACAAGGGCTGTCCAGCCACCTAGAAACTGACTGATTATAAACTAGGAGATGACAGCATCTTCATCACTCGTGGAGGGAGGCTGGAGACAGATCTTCTCTTGGCAATACTCGTCTCTCTCTGTCTCTGTCTGTCTCTCTCTCTGTCTGTCTGTCTCTCTTGTTTTATCTTGATGTTTTCCCTGAAAAGGGCGGGGACTGGATGAAAAAACCCACACGAGTGCTTATCTATTATCCTCGAATAAAAACAAAATTGCCTTACCTTGCCTTGCCTTGCCTTGCCTTGCCTTGCTCTGTCTCTCTGTCTCTCTCTGTCTTCTCTCTCTGTCTCTCTTTCTTCTGTCTGTCTTCTTCTCTCTCTCTTTATCTCTCTCTCTCTTTTGATTCTCTCTCTCTCTCTCTCTCCTCTCTCTCTCTCTCTCTCTCTCTCTCTCTCTCTCTCTCTCTCTCTCTCTCTCTCTCCCTCCTCTCTCTCTCTCTCTTCCTGCTAACCCCGTCTTCTCTTCTGGCTTTCGCAGTGTGCTAATCTCTCGTGGTGTGTGGTGTGTGTGTGTGTGTGTTGTGTGTGTGGTGTGTGTGTGTGTGTGTGTGTGTGTGTGTGGTGTGTGTTTCAATGTGTGTGTGTGTGTGTGTGCGTGTGTGTTGGTGTGTGGGGTGGGGGAGGTACAACGCATGGAGAGAGGTGGTTGGTGGTGGCATAGGTTTCAAGGTCAGGTAAGTTTTAGTGGTTTTGTGTGTCTTTTTGTATTCTTTTTATCGATCCTCGGCTAGAACTCCGACACTTGCCAATGTCGAGATTTTGCGCATCTGCTTTCTTTTTCAAATGAGTGTTACACTCTATGAAGGTAGCCGCATTCCGATTTCGAGGATGTAAGCTGGGTATGTTTGTGTTCCCACAGCTCACAAACACTGACATGAATTTTAACGGATCTTTAACATGCGTGTTTGATTTTCTGCATGTGTATAATTATTATACACGAAGGGAAAATAAGGCACCGCACTGGCAGGTCTGCACTGGAAGTTGACCCTGGGAGATGGTAAAACTCCCCATCTACCCTTAATTCAGCGGACACAGCCCGAGATTCGAACCCACGACTTCATAGACGCATGGGATAGAAATCGAACAGTCTTAAAAACCTTCGGCTATAGCATCGGTTTCAGTTTGATATAAGAGCAATGATAGTGTCATTCGGATGAGACTATAAACCGAGCCCCGTGTGCGAACGCACGCAGAACATCTTGCGAACACGTTAAAACCCCGTTCCGCCTTTCGAAAGAGCAGGGCAGGCCATGCATTGTGTGCCGGTAGGAGCGGATGACAAAATTAAAAAAAAAAACAGCATGCACACAGGTGTCGTGTTTAGACACTATCCTTTAGGAAAAATCGGGGAATTGGAGTCCCAAGGCGGCTCGGAGCTGTATATATATTATATTATATATATATATATATATATATATATATATATAATATATATATATAATATTATATATTAATATATATAATATACATACATAAAACACACATACATACATAATCATACTACATACAAATACATACATAATATATGTATAAATATATTATATATAATAATGGTAGCGCTGCACTTGTGGCGACGCGCTCTCCCCGGGTAGAGCAGCCCGAATATCACGCAGAGAAATCTGCTGTGACATAAAGTGGTATAAAATTTTAAAAAATATATAATACCAAGATATTTAGTGAATACAGTGAAATGAATCCAGTGTTGAGTTCGGGATCAAATCCCAACGTCTATCATAAAGTTTTTGGACTACAGCGCCGAGGAGATACATAGTCAATGGCACAATAATTACACAGTGAATAAACAAAAAAAGATGTAAAATGTTGTTGAAAAAAATCACCTATTCATAATTATGCTATCTGTCTAGTGTCACCTATCAACTTTCTTGGGCCCTCAAAGCCCAAGACAGATGACGAGGTTTTACAAAAACTGCATACACACGCCGACTGGATGTAAAAAACAACAACAACAATAGCACATGAGTGCTTATTCCATTATCCTAGATATAAAAGAATAAATAAATAAATGAATAAATAAATAGAGAACTAACTAACTAACTAACTAACTAACTAACTAACTATCTATCTATCTATCTATCTATCTATCTATCTATCTATCTATCTAATCTATCTATCTATCTATCTATCTATCTATCTATCTATCTATCTATCTATCTATCTATCATCTATCTATCTATCTATCTATCTGTCTAACTATATAACTAACTAACAAACTAATTTACTTACTGACTTAATAACTTACTAACTAGCTAACGAACTAAATAAAAGCACGACGAGTCTTCGTCTTCTTCTCTCGTTTGCTTTACACTGTCAGATGTGTCTGGGAAAAACAATGGCATACATGTCCTTTCCAGCTCCTCTCGTGGGCCGTGCAGCTTGGTCTGTAGGGTTATCTCCATCGGCCACACTTTCTTCCTCAGGTCGCTGAATAGCGTACACCTTTGAAGGATATGCTCGTCGGTCTGGTTTTTTTTTTTTTTACCACAGGCACACAGGGGAGAAGGAGCAAGTTTCAGTTTTGTGGACATATGGTGGTTTAGCCTGATGTGCCCAGTGCGGAGTGCGACGAGCACGAAAGCAAACCTCTGTTTCATCATGTTCAAGCCATAAGCGACACAAGAAGACAACTGACATCCAGGGTTTCTTTTTTCCTTGTTAGCCTAATCAAAGTGTTCTATTTTACAACACAAAACGATACTCCTGTCTCTTTGTCTCTATGTATCTGTCTGTCTGTCTGTCTGTCTGTCTGTCTGTCTGTCTGTCTGTCTGTCTCTGTCTGTCTGCTTCTGTCTGTCTGTCTATCTGTCTGTGTGTCTCTCTGTTGTCTCTCTTCTCTTGTCTCTCTATGTGTCTCTCTCTCTGTGTCTCTCTCTGTC
>CM060327.1:56378682-56386182 GCA_030674155.1 Stramonita haemastoma | reverse complement strand
AGACACACAGACAGAGAAAGAAAAAGAAAGACAGACAGACAAACAACAGACAGACAGACAGACAGATTGGAAGATCACGAACATCGTGAATGTAAACAGGAACAGTCGGAGACTGACCGCTTTTTGTGATTAACCTTCTTATTTTTGACCACCTGCTGCCATTGAAAGTCTTCTGTTACCCGGTGGTCAAGCTTTCTGTGTGTGTGGTGTGTGTGTGTGTGTGTGTGTGTGTGTGTGTGTGTGTGTGTGTGTGTGTGTGTGTGTGTGTGTGTGTGTGGTGCGTGCGTGCGTGTGTGTGTGCGTGTGTGTTTGTAGTGTGTGTGTGCGTGTGTGTGTAGTTGTTGTGTGTGTGTATGTGTGTTGTAATGTTGGTGTGTGTGTGTTGTGTGTGGGTGTGGGGGGGGGGGGGGGGGGGGTGGCGTGCGCGCGTGCGTGCGAGCACGTGTGTGTGTTTATGTGATTATGTGTGCGTGTCTGTGCGTGTGTGGTTATGCGCATGTGTGTCTACGCAGCGTACATGTTGAATGAAAACGAACATGACCTTTCAAAGCTTTTAGATTTATTGAAAGTTCTAACCTATTTGTACTCCGTACGTGATAGCTCCTATCAACTTTACACAAATCTCTCTCTCTCTCTCTCTCTCTCTCTCTCTCTCTCTCTCTCTCTCTCTCTCTCTCTCTCTCTCTCTCTCTCTGGGGACGGATAGCCTAGTGGTCAGAACATTGCGCTGGCAATTTGAAGACCCGGGTTCGAATCTGGTCGAGGAGATTTTTCTCCTGGAGTTAACATCAGTGCTGACTCCACTCTCCCCACAAGTCCTTCCGATGAGACTTTAAACCGAGGCCCTGTCTGCGAACGCACGCAGAACATCTTGCGCACACGTTAAATCCTGTTCCGCTTTTCGTAAGAGTAGGCCATCGTGTGCCGTGGGAACAGATGACATTTACAAAACTGCATACACACGGGGACTGGATGTAAAAAAGCACAAGAGTGCTTATCCCATTATCTCGATATAAAAGAAAAGAATATTACTCATCTCTCTCTCTCTCTCTCTCTCTCTCTCTCTCTCTCTCTCTCTCTCTCTCTCTCTCTCTCTCTCTCTCTCTGAGGGACGGGATAGCATTGTGGTCAGAAAATTGCGCTCGCAATTGATTGACGACCCGGGTTCGATTCCCGGTTCGAGGGGATTTTTCCCCTTGGAGTTAACATCAGTGCTGACTCCACTCTCCACAAAAGTCCTTCGGATGAGACTTATAAACCGAGGCCCCGTGTGCGAACGCACGCAGAACATCTTGCGCACACGTTAAATCCTGTTCCGCTTTTCGTAGGAGTAGGCCATTGCCAGCGTTTTCGCTATTGCTATTAGACTTTTTATCTTAATGTTTGTTTATTGTATTGTGTTGTATTGTGACGAATGTTTTGCCGAGAGGTTATATTCGTTTGACTTCAATCCCACGGGCCCATGAAGTCTTGGGTCGAATCTCATCGGCGTCTGCAGAAGTAAGGGTGATGACTTTTACCATATCCCAGGTCAACTTCAAGTGCAGATCTGTCAGTGCCTTAATTCCTTCCGTGTATAATGTACATATACATAATTATGGGTATGTTTGTATTTCCGTCACCCGCCGAACGTTGACATGCATTATGGGATCTTCTGTATGCGTATATATATCTTCAAAGTGCATATTTTGATCTTCTGTTTGTGTATATTTATACACATACAGAAGATCAAATATACCCATTGAGGATCCTATGATGCATGACAACGTTCGGGCGGGTTACGGAAATACAAACATACAAGCACACATCCCTGAAGTTGAAATACAGCTACGTTTATTGAGGTCGCATACGCAAAACAATGGGTAAACCTCGGAACTTTAGCCGAGGAAAGAAAACAGTAGATTGATCTGCGTAAATTTAGGGCTGCTTTCCGCAAGGAGAACGCGTCGCCACAACAGCAGCGCCACCCATTCTTTTTTATTTTAATCTTAGTTTATCTTTTTTTTTTTTTTTTTTTTTTTTTTTACTTTTCCTGTTTGCATGTGTATTTGTTTCCCTATCAGAGTGACTATTTTACAATAGAACTTCTGCTAGGAACCACTCTCTTGTTACCGTTTTTTTTTATTACGTGCACTTAAATACGTATTACGCACAAAACCTCAGTTTATCGTCTCATTCGAAAGACTATGTACCCAGACCACCACTTAGGTATAATGGATTGGGTGAAGGGGGGGGGGGGGGGGAGGAGTTTCGGGCACAGAACGACTACTACACACATGGACCCTGGAGTTTTTTTCACTTTCTAGGACTGTGCGTTTCCACGAAGGTGGATCGGTGGTCTAAAGGTAACGCACCTGCCTAGAAAGCAACAAGTTTGAGTCAGGATGTGCGGTGGTTTGAATCCCGTTTGGGCCCAAAACCTTCCCCCATCCATTAGACCATGAGTGGTAGTCTGTGTGCTAGTCTTTCGGATGAGACGATACACCGAGGTCTCGTGTGTTAGACATCTTTATCAAGCGCACGTAAAAGAACCCAGTGTAACAAGAGGGTTGGTTGTCCCTGGTAAAAATTCTGTAGAAAAAAACCACTCTGATAGGGAAAAAAATACAGTTGCAGACAAGACAAAGAGAAAAATGATGGGAGGAGAGCAGCCCGAATTTCACGCAGAGTAATCTACAGTTTTCGTTCCTCGGCTAGAGCTCCGAGGTTCACCAATAGTTTTGCGTATCGTATGCAACCGTTTGTGCCCTTGATAAAGGTAGCTGCATTTCGACTACAGGGATGTATGCTGGGTGTGTTGAAAAAAAAGAGTTACCTGTAGACTACCTTCCTTCCTTCCTTTTTTCTTTTATTCTTTCTTTCTTTCTTTCTTTCTCCTTTCTTTCTTTCTTTCTTTCTTTCTTTCTTTCTTTCTTTTTTCTTTCTTATTTCCTTCTTTCCTTCCTTCCTTCCTTCCTTCTATCCATCTTTCCTTCCTTGTGTCCTTTCTTCAGTCCTTCCTTTTTTCCTTCCTTCTATCCTTCTTTCCTTCCTTTTTTTCCTTCCTTCTATCCTTCCTTTTTTCCCTTCCTTCCTTCCTTCTTTCCTTTCTTCTTTCTTCACTGAGGGACATCACCATAATGAGTTAAAGACCATTTCGTGTTGTAAGCTTTGTCAAGCGTTGCCCTAACAGCAATAGCAGTTTATTCTGCACGTCTGTTGTGTCTGAAGAAGGTATGAGAGGTGATCCGCGATGTCAGCAAGTGCAGAGAGAGTTTTTAGTTCTAATCAATGACAAAACCTATCCCCGCCACGTCACACCCACCTTTTACTTCCTTCCTTTCTTCTTTCTGTTCTTCTTCCTTTTTTTCTTTCTTTTCTTCTTTCCTTCCTTTTTTCTTTCTTCCCTTCTTCTTTCCTTCCTTTCTTTCATCTGTCTTTTCTCCTTTCCTTCCTTCCTTCTTTCTATTCTTCTTTTCTTCCTTGTTTCTTTTCTTTATTCCTTTCTTCCTTTGTTTCCTCCTTCCTTTTGTCCTTTTTACTTCCTTCTTTCCTTCCTTCTGTTCTTCCTTCTGTCCTACCTTACTTCCTTCCTTCTTTCCTTCCTTGCTTGCTTCTTTCTTTCATTCCTTCTTTCCCTCCTTCCTTCCTTCCTTCCTTTCGTCCTCCTTTACTTCCTTCCTTCCTTCCTTCCTTCCTTCCTTCCTTCCTTCCTTACTTCCGTCCTCCTTTCCTTCCTTCCTTCCTTCCTTCCTTCCTTCGTTACTCAGTTACAGCTATCCTCATTTCATTCCATTCTATGTTGTTTAGAACCTCATCGACCTTGCACCTCTCCCCCCCATCCCCCCCTCTCCCCCCCCCCTTCCAAACCCCTCAACTCACATTTCAGCAATTACTCCAACAGCCTTCACCTTAAGTTTAAAAAATATATTACAGGTGGTTTTTTTTTCAAAATATCTAACACCATCACGTTGAACAAATGAAAATGTCATATACAGTACAAAGCATCTAGATCGTTTTTATTCATCGTGGCCACAGAAACCAGCCTGTGATGAGTATTATATTTTCCACAGCGAAATAAAAGGTCAAGGTAAAAAGTGCTCCCATAACCTTTGCGTCGTTGAGGAGCGAAGTATCAAAGACTGCAGCTTCTCTAAGGGGCCAGCATATTAAGGGCGGCGCCCATCTCCTCTCCCTCGCTGTTTTACCTTCCCTGACCCTAAAGAGGGCAGGTACCCATTGACAGCTGGGTGAACTGGGGGGGGGGGGACTGTACTGAAACCAAGGCGCGCAAACGGTCACCCATTCATTTGGTCACCACGCTCGATGCTGCTTAACCTTGGCTTGGAGAAAGCGAGTGCTCTGACCACTGAGCTATTCAGTCTCCCCACAGGAGGTAAACTATGACTATACTCGGAGAATTTCTGACAGAAGAATATTTAGGATGTGATTTAGTAATTTGATTGTTAAAAATGTTTTACAGCAGCTCAATTTTCAACACAAAAATTGTTTCGATCAATCGATGTCTCCTTTTATTTGCTGTTGTTACAGTTGTCTTGTTTGGTTGATTGGTTGCTTGCTTGGGGACGCGATAGCCTAGTGGTCAGAACATTGCGCTCGCAATTTGACAAGCCGGGTTTGATTCCCGTTCGAGGGGATTTTTCCCCTGGAGTTAACTTCAGTGCTGACTTCACTCTTCCCAAAAGTCTTTAGGATGAGACTGTAAACAGAGGCCCCGTGTGCGAATGCACGCAGAACATCTTACGCACACGTTAAAACCTTTTCCGCTTTTTGTAAGAGTAGGCCATTGTGTGCCGGAGGGAACAGATGACAAGATTTACAAAACTGCATACACACGGGGACCGGATAAAAAAACAACAACATACGAGTGCTTATTCTATTATCCTCGATATAAAAGAATAAAAGAAAAAGAAGAATATTTCTTTTTTGGCTACCTCAGATTCTGTGAAGTTGCTGTCCTGCTGTTCCCACACACTACTTATCCCTATCTATTTGCCCCTACCATACCTCGGTCCACTTTGCTGTGGACTATGAGACAATAATTATACGGGCAGCTTTTCTTAATGGGGGCGGGATAGCTCAGCGGTCAGAGCACTCGCGTTCCCTCAGTCAAGTTAAGCAGCATTGAGCGTGGTTACCAATTGGATGGGTGACCATTTACGTGCCTTGGCTTCAGTACAGTCCCCCCAGTTCACTCAGCTGTAAATAGGTACCTGCCCTCTTTAGGGTCAGGGAAGGTAAAGCAGCGAGGGAGAGGAGATGGGCGCCGCCCTCAATATGCTGGCCCCTAAAGAAGCTGAGGTCTCTGATGCCTGGCTTCCCTACGACCGCCTAGGTTATGGGACACCTTTACCTTTACTTTTTCTTAATATTCTATTTTCAATTCTTTTATTTCCGAGAATAATGAATAAGTACTCTTGGGCCTTTACTAACATCCAGTCCTCGTGGTGTGCATACGGTTTTGTTAATTTTATCATCCGTTCCTACTAGACACAATAACCGATTTTTTGGAAAGACAGAACAGTTTGTAACGTGTGCACATGGTGTTCTAGGTGCGTTCGTACACGGGACTTGGTTTATTGTCTCCTCCGAAAGACTTTTCAGAGGAGTGGAGTCGACACTGATGTTAACTCCAGCACACAAAATCCCCAAACCCTTGAACGGGCGTCTCTCTCTCTCTCTCTCTCTCTCTGTCTCTCTCTGTCTCTCTGTCTCTGTCTCTGTCTCTGTCTCTGTCTCTCTCTCTCTCTCTCTCTCTCTCTCTCTCTCTCTCTCACCACACACACACACACACACACACACACACACACACACACACACACACACACACACACACACACACACACACGCGCGCGCGCGCGCGCGCGCGTGCGCGCAAAATGAAGGCTTGACAAAAAATATTTGAAAGATTTTAATACTCTCCACATACGAGACAAGGTATGAACAATAGCCAAACAAAAGACAAAAAAGCATTATGAAAACGAAAAAAAAAAATGACAAGAACCAAAATCTCTCTGTCTTTGACAAGATCTGATTAAAATAACCCAAAGATTAAGATAAAAACAAACAACACCCAAAGATTCAGAGAGAAAAAAAAAAGCAAGCAAACAAAAATACTACACATGACAAGCTATTATGCGTAGGAGGAATTGCCTTCTGTGCATTCGATAGAAAACGGGGGGAAAAAAAGAAGATCAATATAAAATTTTCAAGTTGACAGAAACCATAATAATAAATTTAACAGTTATGCCATGTTCCAGCTTGGTCGTCCCCAACTGACCGAAATCCCACTTTGGGTGTCTGTTTTCTCCTTAAAGGAGCCTGGGGGGACGTGCAGTGTGTGTGTGTGTGTGTGTGTGTGTGTGTGTGTGTGTGTGTGTGGTGTGTGTGTGTGTGCGCGCATGTGTGTGTATATGCGCGCGCGAGGGTGTGTGTGTGAGAGAGAGAGAGAGAGAGAGAGAGAGAGAGAGAGAGAGAGAGAGAGAGAGAGAGAGAGAGAGAGAGAGAGAGAGAGAGAGAGAGAGAGAGCGCGCTTATGTGTGTGCATTATTATTTTCATATTTTCTTTTATTTCGAGGAAAAGGGAATAAGAATGCATGTGCTCTTTTACATCCAGTCCCCGTGTACGCATAGTTAAATGTTTTCGTCAGTGGGAACTACTGGAACGAAATGGCCTGCACTTCCGCAAGGCGAAACGAAATTTTAACGTGAGCACAATATGTTCTCTGTGTGTGTGTGTGGTGTTGTGTGTGGTGTGTGTGTGTGTGTGTGTGTGTGTGTGTGTGTGTGTGTGTGTGTGTGTGTGTGTGTGTGTGTGTGTGTGTGTGTGTGGTGCGTGTGTGTGTGTGCACGCGCGCGCGCATGAGTGTTTGTGTGTGTGTGTGCGCGCGCTTATGTGTGTGTATGCATTATTAGTATTATATTTTCTTTTATTTTGAGGATAAGGGAATAAGAATGCATGTACTCTTTTACATCCAGTCTCCGTGTACATATGGTTTATTAGTTTTGTCAATGGGAACTACTGGAACGAAATGGCCTATGAACGAAATTTTAACGTGTTCACAATATGTTTTCTCTCTCTGTGTGTGTGTGTGTGTGTGTGTGTGTGTGTGTGTGTGTGTGTGTGTGTGTGTGTGTGTGTGTGTGTGTGTGTGTGAGTGTGAGTGTGAACCCTAAAAATGGGGCGCATTTCTAAAATAAAATAAAATCCAAAACACTTGAGTTCACGTTTGCTGCACATTACGAACCAACACACAGACACGCAGGCACACACGCAGGCACACACACAGAGACATACACACACACACACACACACACACACACACACACACACACACACACACACACACACACACACACACACACACACACACACACACGCACCACGCACGCACACACGCATGCACACACACCCACTCGTCTAATATCACTTAAATGCAAAGACATTAATTTGAAGTTCACACACACACATACACACACATACACACACATATACACATA
>CM060327.1:56356182-56373682 GCA_030674155.1 Stramonita haemastoma | reverse complement strand
CAGATATAGTAATTGATAGATTGATATACAGAAAATCGACAACATATATATGGATGTACGGACAGACGGACAGACAGACAAACAGACAGATTAATAGATAGATAGATAGATAGATAGATAGATAGATAGATAGATAGATAGATAGATAGATAGATAGATACATACATACATACATACATACATACATACATACATACATAAACAGAAATACAGATAGACAGACAGACACGCAGACGGACAGACAGACAGACAGACAGATAGATAGATCGATCGATCGATAGATAGAGAGACAGATAAATAGATACAGAGACAGATAGAGAGATAGATATACAGATATACAGAGAGATAGAGAGATGGATAGGTAGAGAGGTAGAGAGGTAGATAGATAGATATACATATGGACAGACAGAAAGGTATATAGCCAGCCAGCCAGCCAGCCAGCCAGCCAGCCAGATAGATAGATAGATAGATAGATAGATAGATAGATAGGTAGATGGATAGATAGATAGATAGATAGACAGACAGATGGATAGATAGATTAATAGATAAATAAATAAACAGATAGATAGATATATAGATAGATAGATAGATAGACAGACAGATAGATAGATATATAGATAGATAGATAGATAGATAGATAGATAGATAGATAGATAGATAGATAGATAGATAGATAGATAGATAGATAGATAGACAGACAGGATACAGACAGGCAGACAGACAGACAAAGAGGAAGACAGACAGACATCTCATTCACGTTGCACCCGAGGAACTGATCACGAAAGTAATCACGAATAGATATCCAAAACAAACAAAGCAATACATCTAACACGACACACTGCCAAGACAGAATACCCTCAAGGGTCTCCGAATAAAATAACACAGATAATTAAAAAAAGAAGATTATCAATCACAAAATACGATAACGACAAAAGAAACCATAACAAAAATATATATCAATCACGAAATACCCATTACGATGAATGAAACCTTAATAATGGTAAATAATCGTTTTCCATGCCCATATTTGTTACAACTTGACCGAAATCAGGTAGTAATTTCTTTTTCTTTCCTTCAGCCCCTCCCCCTCTTCCACCCCCCAGCCCCCCCCCGAAAACACCCCCAGAAAAGACAGAGATTGTTTCATAGTATTTGCTTTTTTTTTTAAACCTTTGTTTGTCTTTGCTCTGAAGAACTAAAACCATCTTTTTCTTTTCAGTTCTTTGGCTGGAGCCCCAAGTGTCACTAACGGTGAGATCATTTGCGTGCAAGACTTGGTTTTGACCAACCTTAAGGTAGCTGCCTCCAACTTCGGGAAATGATGTGTAAACACGATACAAATGTGCTTGGGAAGTTTTTTTTTTTCTCCAAAATCTCTCATCCGTTTTTTACCGTACCTTCCAAAAGGTAAAGCGGGGTTTTGACGTGTGCTAGCAAGATGCTATGCGTTTGCATTTGAGCCGTATCGTTTAGTTCAAAAGTCTGATATTAGTTTGTAGAGTAGACTTTGAGGGGAAGTGGAATCAATAATGATAGTTAACAAACGATGGTAAAAAATCTACCTCGAATGGGTGGCCTCAGTGGTGGTTTGAAAACAAGGTTGTTCAAAATTGCGATCTCGATGCTCCAGCCATCGGGCTACCCCTGCCCCCCTTCTTCACGCACCCCACCCCCTCTCCCAATCCCCCACCTTTTAATAAAAGCATTCTGCAGGTTTTCCAATTCCATACAATGAGTGGCTGAACCTTCTTTTCGTTTTTGACTTGTTCGTTTCAGCCTGTCGCCTGAATTTGTGTCTATTTTCTGTCTTCTTGGTCCATTTTCTTGTCTTTTTCTTTTACTGGAAAGACTTCGAACATAACACCTCTCTCCACTACCAAAGTTGGATGCTGCTGGGCCTGACTTGCTGGGGGTTTAACAGCAGCGCAACGAATTTTCGCTTATATGATAGACAACAGTAGTTGCTGTCTGAACGTTTGAGAAGACAAGAAGAGAAGAAGAGGAAGAAGAAGAAGAAGAAGAAAGGAAGAAGAAGAAGAAGAGGGAAAAAGAATAAGAAGAAGAAGAAGAAGAAGAAAAGAAGAAGAAGAAGAAGAAGAAGAAGAAGAAGCAAACAACAACAACAACAACAAGAATTGCGAAGAAGAATTGCGAGGAAGAATTGCAAAGAAGAGTTGCGAAGAAGAATTGCGAAAAAGAAGAATTTGAAGAAGAAGAAGAATTGCAAAAGAAGAAGAAGAAGAAGAAGAAGAAGAAGAAGAAGAAAGAAGAAGAAGAAGAAAGAAGAAGAATGCAAAGAAGAAGAAGAATTGCAAGAGAAGAAAAGAAGCAAAGAAGAAGAAGAAGAAAGAAGAAGAAGAAGCAAGAAGAAGAAGAAGAAGAAGAAGAAGAAGAAGAAGAAAAGAAGAAAAGAACAAGAAGAACAAAAATAAGAACAAGAACAAGAAGAACAAGAACAAGAAGAACTAGAACAACAAAAAAGAATACAAGAATAACAAGAACAAAACAAGAATAACAAGAACAAGAAGAAGAAAACAAGAAGCCCTTCACAGACATCTAAAGAACCAAAAGCTTAATTCTGCCCATTCATCTCTTATCCCCGCCCTCTCTGAACCCCTCACACACCACAGTGAGATTCTCAGTACAGAAGCACACAAAACAATCCCACATTAATCATGAAACGGCTTGCACTTTTTCATAGACATTTATTTTCCACGAGGTGAGAAACCAGAGAGAATGAATGGACATATTAAGCTACGAGCGAAACGTACTGAACTGACCCGAACTTTCTGGACTAAAATGATTTACACGGTCTGTTTCTATGAGTGTCTTTGACCAGACCACAGCCTAGTTGAATCTTGTCGTCTTTTACACAAACAACACTTGGGGGTTATTTACGAGAAAAAGTAACTTGATATGGACAATATTTTGTTTGTTTGTTTGGATGAAGCCGTAGTTTGTTTGTGCTCATGTTGTATTCGATCGCGTCAGAACATGATGCAGATATTATATAAAAACTTAATGATGTGTGTGTGTGTGTGTGTGTGTGTGTGTGTGTGTGTGTGTGTGTGTGTGTGTGTGTGTGTGTGTGTGGTGTGTAGCTCGTGTACTTAATGATGTGTGTGTGTGTGTAGCTCGTGTGTGTGTGTGTGTGTGTGTGTGTGTGTGTGTGTGTGTGTGTGTGTGTGTGTGTGTAGTTGTGTGTGTGTGTGTGTGTGTGTGTGGTGTGTGTGTGTGTGTGTGTGTGTGTGTGTGTTAGTTCGTGTGTGTGTGTGTGTGTGTGTGTGTGTGTGTGTGTGTGTAGATCGTGTGTGTGTGTGTGTGTAGTTCGTGTGTGTGTGTGCGTGCGTGCCTATGTGTGTGCACGCGCGTGCATGCGTACCTGCGTGCGAGTGAACGAGCAATTGCATACTTTTATTCCTGTCACCTCTTTGTCTATTTTCTACCTTCTGGGTCCATTCACCTGCCTTTTTCCCCCAGAAAGACTTATTGAAAGTTAACAATTCTCTCCAACACACAAATTCGGATGCGCTGGGCTTAACCAATCTCGTCAGGCGCTTAACGACAGAGAAACAGTATTTTCGCTCATAAGACTGACAACAGTAGTGAATGTCTGAGCAATCGACACAGAAGATGAAGAAGAAGAATAGCTCCCCACTGACCACAGGGGCCTTATCGGGGATATTATCTACTACAACTTTTATATCTGCACAACTCCACAGAGATTGAAGGTAAAAAAGGTAAAGGTGTCCCATAACCTAGGAGTTCGTAGGGGAGCGAGGCATCAGAGATCTCAGTTTCTCTAGGGGGCCAGCATGTTGAGGGCAGCGCCCATCTCCTCTCCCTCGCTGCTTTACCTTCCCTGACCGTAAAGAGGGCAGGTACCCATTTACAGCTGGGTGAACTGGGGGAACTGTACTGAAGCCAAGGCGCGCAAACGGTCACCCATCCAACTTGGTAACCACGCTCGACGCTGCTTGACGACTTGGGGAGAGCGATCAAGATAGAATCAGAGATGGTATAAAACCAACTTTACTGTCGTGTCTCATCTCAACGACCTCGTCAACGGTAGGGGTCAACTGAGGACAGATACCATGCGTGCGTGCGTGTGTGTGTGTGTGTGTGTGCGCGCGTGCATGTGTGTGGGGTGTGTGTGTGTGTGTGTGTGTGTGTGTGTGTGTGTGTGTGTGTGTGCACATTCGAATTTGCTGAAACTGTAAATTGTTATTGATTGCTTGCGTGTTGTATAGGTCAAATGCAAGCGCAAGCGCTTTTATTTGGTTTTACAAGATATAGCACTATACAAATTCCATGTATCATTATTATTATTATTATTATTATTAGTAGTAGTAGTAGTAGTAGTAGTAGTAGTAGGAGTAGTAGTACTATTATTATTATTATTATTATTATTATTATTATTATTATTATACTGCGCGGGTTGTGTGAAACGACATCAACTAACACGACACTCAAATGAGATTTGATTTAATTTGATTTGTTTTATTCCTTTATATTGAGGATAATGGAATAAGCACTCTTGTGCTTTTTTTTTTTTTTTACATCCAGTCCCCCGTGTATATGCAGTTTTGTAAATGTCATCTGTTCCCGCCGGCACACGATGGCCTACTCTTACGAAAAGCGGATCAGGATTTAACGTGTGCGCAAGATGTTCTGCGCGAGACAAAACCAATGCCCGATTCCTCAAAACCCGACCGCTGATATTTAAGGCATACATCAGAGTATCATGTACACTTGCTTGCATTTTAAAATGGTTTATTGGATTCGTTTGTTTCTTTCGTGTTTTGTTTTTGTGTGGTTGGTTGGCTGATTATTTTATGATTTCAGCCCCTATGGGATTTTTGTCTATGGGCCCGTTTTCAAGGGGACGACATAGCTCAATGGTCAGAGACCCTCGCTTTCCCCAAGCTAAGGTTAAGCAGCATCGACCATGGTTACCCAGTGGATGGGTGACTACTTGCGCGTCTTGGCTTCAGTACAGTCCCCCAGTTCACCCAGCTGTCAATGGGTACTTACCTGCCCTCCTTAGGGTCAGGGAAAGTAAAGCAGCGAGGGAGAGGAGATGGGCATCGCCCTCAACATGAAGAAACTGAGGTCTCTGACACCTTGCTCCCCTCTACGACCACATAGGTTATGGGAACACCTTTACATTTTACTGTTTGCATTAAATCGCTTATGTTGATTACATCCTCTATCCATAAGACCATATTCCCCATCCATTAGACCATGAGTGGTAGTCTGTTTGCTTGTCTTTCGGATGAGACGATAAATTGAGGTCCCGAGTGTTACACATCATTATTTCACGCACCTAAAAGAACCCAGCCACAGTAACCCGAGCATTGTGTCCCTAGCAAAATTCTGTGGGGAAAAAGCCACTCTGACAGGAAAACAAAATTAATACAGTTGCAGACAGGAAAAAACGCAACAAAAATAATGGGTAGGCGCTGTACTTGTGGCGACGCACTCACCATGGGGAGAACAGCCCGAATTTCACACAGAAAAAATCTGCTGTGATTTAAAGTGGTAATAAAGTATATTAAAAAAAAACTAGACCAAAAACGAATGGTCTCTAAATAAAGAAGACGTAAAAGGTCATGCGGCGTGACGTTTGTCCCGTGCTGACCAAATGGTAGAATCTTGATTCATTTTCTTCCTCGCACACTCAGACAGCAGCCATCATTGGCTGTATTTTGACATTTCAAAAATTTTTGGTTTATTCTTTTATATCGAGGATAATGGAATAAGCACTCTTTTGTTTTTTTACATCCAGTCCCCGTGTGTTTTGTAAATGTCATCTGTTCCCACCGGCACACGATGGCCTACACTTACGAAAAGTGGAACAGGATTTAACGTGTGCGCAAGATGTTCTGTGTGCGTTCGCACACGGGACCTCGGTTTATAGTCTCACCCGAAGGACTTTTGGGGAGAGTGGAGTCAGCACTGATGTTAACTCCAGGAGAAAAATCTCCTCGACCGGAATCGAACCCGATTATGAACAACAATGAGTTACCATGACAACTCAGGCCCAGCGCTTTCGACATCGGCGTGGGAGATAATTGTTATGTTTGAAATCTTTCTGGCAAAGACAAAGGCAGAAGAATAGACCAAGAAGTCAGAAAAATAGACACGGATTATTTTATTTATACCATTTTATGTCACAGCAGATTTCTCTGCGTGAAATTCGGGCTGCTCTTCCCGGGGTGAGTGCGTCGCCACAAGTGCAGCGCCTACTACCCATTATTTTCTTTTAAGGATAAGAAGGCGAGGCGACAGGATGAAAAGGAAGTCTGTCTGGTGGGGAAAAAAAGGGCAGGAAAATCGACCAAGAAGACAGGGAAAACAAAGACAAAGAAAGAAGTGACAAGAAAAAATAAAAAAAAGAACAAGGCAAAAACAAAGAGAGAAAGAAAAGCGGGAATTTTTAATGCAGAATTTCCAGAAGGTGGGGGATGCCGTTTAGACTGACTGACTCGCCCCTGGCATCCACACAGGGGAATAGAATTGGAAATTGGGAATGAATTGGGAATGAATTGGGAATGAATTGGGAATGAATTGGGAATATTTCGGCAGAGACCAGCGGACAGAAATTCTGCAGAGTTATAATACGTAGTTGAAGGTGGAAGGAAGGTGGCAGGATGGTTAAGACGTTCGCCTGCCAACAAGTAAACCGTGAGGCACTGGGTTCGATTCCCAGCCTCGCCCTTTCTTCCCAGTTTGACGAACGAAAAATAAAATCGAACTGAATGTCAAGGTCATTCGGATGAGACTAGAAACCGAGGCCACGTCTGCGAACGCACGCAGAACATCTTGCGCACATGTTAAAACTACGTTCCACCTTTCAGGAGAGCAGGCCATTGTGTGCCGGTAGGAGTTGATGACAAAATTATAAAAAAGACAGGTGTTACGTTTAGACACCATCCCTGCGGAAAAGTCGGGGAGTTGGAGTCCCCAAGGCGGCTCGGGGATATATATATATATATATATATATATATATATATATATATATATATATTATATATATATATATATATATATTTATATATATATATATATATATATAGATAATGGGTAGGCTCTGTACTTGTGGCCACGCGCTCTCCCTCGGGGAGAGCAGCCCAAATTTCACGCAGAGAAATCTGCTGTGACAGTCATAAAGTGGTACACAGTTTTTAAAATTTATTATAAAAGATAACCAGGCACCACGCCCCCCCCCCTCCCCCCTCCCCATACACAGAAAAGAAACACAGAGAAGAAAGAAGAGAAAGACATTAATCATGGCTGCCAACCCACCATGTGATGATATCTATCGATGCATATTTTAGTCAGCACGCAAAACCAAGTCCGTGATAACTATTACACGATCCCTAGTCATGAGATTGCCACAAGGAAGTAAGTAATACTACAACCCTGAGGACGATCTGAGTGACGCCCTCTTAATTTATCATCCCTCCCATTATTTAGGACACGTAAAAAAACAAACAAAAAACCCACCAAAAAATCAAGGTAAAAAGAAAAAAAAATAATGCAGATTAGAAAGGTCATAAGTATAGAAATTCAGACGGTACTGTCTAGCTAGAATGAAAGCAGATTTTTTTTTTGGGGGGGGGGGTGGGGGGGGGGGGGGACAAGAATCCAGTCAATGGCGTTCTTGGCCCTTTTCGTGATGGGCGTTCCTCAACTTAACAACACAGAGGTTTACCCAGGATACGCGCTTCGTCTCGGTCTCACTCGTCTCTCCTAACATGAGACTATACTGATAATAATAATGATGTACATATATACATATATTATATATACACACACACACACATATGTATATTTATCTATTTATTATGAGTAGTGCTGAATTAAGTGGGAGTGTGTCACCCAAGGACACCGAGGCGCTAGGTAGACAGACCTCCTGTAGAGTCATCACAGGCACAGGCGAAAAAGAACATCGACCAGGGACTACACCCCCACCCCACCCCACCCCACCCAAACAATAGTGATTATCAACCAAAAATAAAAAAAAAAGTAGAAAGCTACTCCAACCCCACCCAAGACAAAAGTGATTATCAACTAAAAATAAAAAAAGCAGAGAGCCAACCCCACCCCACCCCACCCAAACAATAGTGATTATCAACCAAAACTTTAAAATTTTTTTTATATCGATGATACTGGAATAAGCAATCACGTGCTTTTTACATCCAGTCCCCGTTTGTATGCAGTTTTGTAAATGTCATCTGTTCCCACCGGCGCACGATGGCCTACTCTTACGAAAAGCGGAACAGGATTTAACGTGTGCAGAGAGCTTCCCTCACCCAACCTAAAACAATAATGATTATCCCCCCCCCCCCCAAAGTAGACATCTAAGAGAAAAAGAAAAAAAGAATGTCTTGTAATAGAGATGGCTGAACGAGAAAGGAAAGAGCCAGAAGACTACAGTTAGGTTCACAGAGTTAATGAATCCTGTTTCCCACAGCAGTGTAGGCTAGCACTGGCATTAAACCGCTCCCTCAGGAAAATCCCCCTGTGGGGATTGGCAGCTTTATGTATGTGCAGTGTGGATCTTGGGTGGTTGACCGATAATTGTAGTAAGGTAGGAAGGGGGGGTCTGTGGCCGCACTCCACACATAAAATCGGGGTCAGAGTCCATGGCCAGGTCCGTTGTACATTGGGTTTTTTTTGCTGCCTCATCTTCCGCAACGTCCCTGTCCTGATCCTCCCATATAGCTCATTTCAATCTTCTGTGACTTCCCTGTCCTGATGTTCCCATGTCGCTCATTTCAATCTTCTGTGACTTCCCTGTCCTGATGTTCCCATGTCGCTCATTTCAATCTTCTGTGACTTCCCTGTCCTGATCTTCCCATATAGCTCATTTCAATCTTCTGTGACTTCCCCGCACTGTTGTTCCCACGCCGCTCATTTCAATCTCCCCGCCACAGCCATACCCAGATTCGTTATGTCTCATCCTCAGGGTCAGGATTTCACAGGGAGCTAGCTCGTCAATGTTAGGCCGCCGTGGGACCACCAGCCAGAGGGGCCCTGCACTTCTACTGGGTCTCTTTGGTGGTGTTCAGTGGTGCCTGTTCTGAGCTAACATACGCAGGACACACCTACTAAGCCCCCCTCCTAGCGACAGTATTAGCTCAGTCGCGGAGCCAGACTGACGTTGTACACTGTTTTATTGTGGGTCCAATAATGGCCAGTTCTTTTGGTAAAAAGGTAAAAGATGGTAACGGTAAAGGTGTCCAATAACCTAGGCGGTCGTAGGCATAGGGGAGCCAGGGATCAGAGACCTCAGCTTCTTATGGGCCAGCTTTATTATAGGGGGCGGCGCCCATCTCCTCTCTCTTGTGCTTTACCTTCCCTCGCCATAAAGAGCGCAGGTATCCATTTACAGCTGGGTAAAATTGGGGAGGGGACTGTTTTGGAGCCAAGGCGCACAAACGGTCACCCATCCAACTGGTAACCACACTCCACGCTGCTTAACTTGACCTGGGGAAAGCGAGCACTCTGACCACTTAGCTGTCCCTGCTCCCTCAAGTTCTTTTGTACAGTGACCAAGTGTGGGTCCTACTATAGCCTGTATCGCCGGTATCTACGGCAAAGGTGAGGGTCTGATACTGGCCAGTTTCCTTACAGATTGCTTCCATGTGGGTCCAACACTGGCCAGTTTCATTTGAAGTGGATCAGTGGTCTAGAGGTAACGGGTCTGCCTAGAAAGCGAAAAGTCCGGGTCGGAGTGTGCGGTGGTTCGAATCCCGTTTGGGCCTAACACTTTCCCCCCATCCATTACAGGATGCATGCAGGAAAACGAAAAAAAAAATGGGTGGGCGCTGCACTTGTGGTGACGCGCTCTCCCCGGGGAGAGCAGCCCGAATTTCACGCAGAGAAATCTGCTGTGACATAAAGTGGTACAAAATACAGAATACAAATTAGACCGTGAGTGGTCTGGACGCTAGTCTTTCGGAAGAGATCATAAACCAAGGTCCGTATGTTATACATCTTTATTTGGCGCACGTAAAAGAACCCACGGCAACAAGGGGGTTGTTCCTGGCAAAACTCTGTAGAAACAAGCCACTCTGATAGGGAAAAATACAGTTGCAGATATGAAAAAGAAAAAAAATCATGAGTTTGGCGCTGCACTTGTGACGACGCGCTCTCCCAGGGGAGAGCAGCCCGAATTTCACACATAGAAATCTGCTGTGACACAAAGTGGTATTAAGAAAATGAGTTCAGTTATGGGTCTAACAAAGGTCTAGTCAATTGCATACTGTTTCCCCGCAGAATGCGAGCTTTGGCACAACATGGATTTAACAACCCATCAGCTGCACAACTGTGTGAACCGACCACCAGTGCCAGAAATTTATAGTCCACCATGGAATTCCAGGACCCTTGTCATACGAACTGGCATTCCATTTCTGGAAATTCGGTCCTAAGATTTCCTCTTTTCTATCCCTCATCTTGTTTCTGCCTTGTTCCCTTTTTCTTCCTGTCACCTCCTCCTGGTCTATTTTCTGCCTCCTCGGTCCATTCTCATGCTTTTTTTCCCCGATGAAGATTTCAAACAACAAAATTATCTCTCCCACGCCGAAGTTGGATGCGCTAGGTCTGACTTGTCAGGCGCTCAACAGCAGCGCGAAACATTTTCGCTCACATGACAGACAACAGTAGTTGCTGTCTGAGTGTTTGAGGAAGAAGAAGAAGAAGAAGAAGAAGAAGAGAGAAGGAGGAAGGAGGAGGAGAGAGGAGGAGGAGGAGGAGGAGGAGGAGGGAGGAGGAGGAGGTGGTGGAGAAGAAGAGAAGAAGAAAGAAGAAGAAGAAGAGAGAAGAAGAAGGAAGAGAGAGAGAGGAGAGAGAGAGGAAGAAGAAGAAGAAGAGAAGAAGAAGAAGAAGAGAGAAAAAAAGAAGAAGAAGAAGAGAAGGAGGAGGAGGAGAGAGGAGAGAGGAGGAGAGAGAAGAAGAAGAGAAGAAGAAGAAGAAGAAGAAGAAGAGAAGAGAAGAAGAAGAAGAAAGAAGAGGAGAGGAGAGAAGGAGGAGAGAGGAGGAGGAGGGGAGAGAAGAAGAAGAAGAAGAAGAAGAAGAAGAAGAAGAAGAAGAGAAGAAGAAGAAGAAGAAGAAGAAGAAGAGAAGGAGAGGAGGAGGAGGGAGAGAGGAGGGGAGGAGAAGGAAGAAGAGGAAGAAGAAAAGAGAGGAAGAAGAAGAAGAAGAAGAAGAAGAAGAAAGAAAAAAACGAGAACTAGCAACCATACAGAGAGAGAAAAGGGAAGATGGATGAAAAGTAAAAGAAGGATGAAAGAAACATTTTACAAGGAAGGAAAAAAGAATAACAAATAAAAAAAAGAACGAGAAGAAAGAAAGAAAGAAAGACAGAGACAGAAGACAGGAGACAGAGACAGAGAGACAGAGACGAAAAAGACAGAGACAGAAAGACAAGACAAACAGAGACAAAACAGACAAGACAAAGACAACAAAACATAGCAGACAGAGACAAAGACAACACAAAACAAGAGTAAAAAACAACAAAAAAAACAACCACCAACCAACCAAACCAAAAACAAACCAAACAAACAAATAAAAGAAATTAATCGATCCAAACTTACCGTGACTTTCCTAGCCAATCCGAACTCGAACTGCACCCAAAAAAACCCAAACACACACCCAGACTCCAGTCCAGTCCAGTCCAGTCCAGTCCACATCAACCAGACGAACAGCACAGCCCGGCCGAGAGAAGAAGAAGCACAAAACAGGCAATAAGTATTATCAGGAAGCTGCTGCACGAGGAGCGATGCTTAGGAATGCTCCAGCAATTCCTAGAAAAAAAGGCGCACTCGCCACACAGTACAATAATAAGTTCCAGAGCCCAGAGCCCAGAAATCGAAGAGGAAACGTGAGTTAGGCTAAGCGGGAGGAGAGAGAGAGAAAAAAAAAAGAGATAGGGGAGAGGGGAGAGGGGGAGAGGGAGAGAGAGAGAGAGAGAGAGAGAGAGAGAGAGAGAGAGAGAGAGAGAGAGAGAGAGAGAGAGAGAGAGAGAGAGAGAAGGGGGGGGGGGGGGAGGTGCGAAGAAAGGTGAGAGCTGGTGGAGAAAAAAAAAAGATAGGGAAGAGGGGTGGGGTGAGTGAGGATGAGGAGTGAGGGGAGAGAGAGGAGGAGAGAGAGAGAGAGAGAGAGGAGAGAGGAGAGAGAGAGAGAGAGAGAGAGAGAGAGAGGAGAGAGAGAGAGAGGAGAGAAGGTGTGTGGGGGGGGGGGGGGGGCGAAGAAAGGGAGAGCTGGTGAGAAAAAAAAGATAGGGAGAGGGTGGTTGATGATGAGTGAGGAGTGAGTGAGAGAGAGAGAGAGAGAGGAGAAGAGAGAGGAGAGAGGAGGAGAGAGAGAGAGAGAGAGAGAGAGAGAGAGAGAGAGAGAGAGAGAGAGAGGGGGGGAGGGGGGGGGGAAGCGGAGAAAGAGAGGAGGGCTGTGGAGTTATGTACACGAATTTCATTGGTCTGTGTCTCTCGCCCGTCTCTTGTCTGACAAGCTGCCTCGTAAGCCGTACATTGTACAAGATGCTAGGTTATGCTAGGCTATCGCCTACACCTCGTAATTTGTCTGTCTCTCACTTCTGTTTGTTTCGTGTCTGTCTGTCTGTCTTTTTGTCTGTCTGTCTGTCTTTCTCCCTCTCTTGTCTGGGTTCATTTCTGCTTAGTTTGTTCTTTGTTTAAGTGCTTTTTTTCTTTTGCTAGATAGATGGCTTGATGAAAAAAAGAAAACTTTGCTTACCCAATGTACCGTCTGGAAATAACATTTTGATTTGATTTGATTTTGATATGATTTGATTTGATTTGATCTCTCTCTCTCGACTATAATACACTTTTACGCACCTAGAACTTTAACCTACAAAGCTATCAGGAGCAGAAGAAGAGAGAGAGAGAGAGAGAGAGGAGAGAGGAGAGAGAGAGAGAGAGAGAGAGAGAGAGAGAGAGAGAGAGAGAGAGAGAAGAGAGAGAGAGAAGAGAGAGAGAGAGAGAGAGAGAAGAGAGAGAAGAGAGAGAGAGAAGGAGACGAGAGAGAGAAGAGAGAAGAGAGAGAGAAGAGAGAGAGAGAGAGAGAGGAACAGGAGAGAGAGAGAGGAGAGAGAGAGAAGAGAGAGGAGAGAGAGAAGAGAGAGAGAGAGAGGAGAGAGAGAGGAGGAGAGAGAAGAGAGAGAGACAGAGAAAGAGAGAGAGAGACGAGAGAGAGAGAGAGAGAGAGAGACAGAGACAGACAGACAGACAGACAGACAGAGAGGTACAAAACATTGTTGCCTTTTTCTTCAAAAGACGTCACTTCTCCATGAAGTGCAGGAACCGTTCTTTTTTCACACCGCTCACTTTGTCCGTTAACATCCTTCTTCACTAACTACATCCCCTCCTAAAGGAGATGATTCTAGAACAAGGCAAAAAAGCTTAAAAAAACAACAACAACCCAACTCTACTTGAATAATTATTGTCCATGTCATAGTTCCATTTTTCTCCCCATTCTTTCTTTCTTTTTTTTTTGGTTTTCTCCTCAGGGTCCTCATTTCCAATGCAAGGACGTTGTCTTTCGTTTTTTCCTCTTTCTTTTCACTGACTTCGTGTGCGTGCTTCAAATGTCGTCTCTCGTCATTGCCCAGAAAAAGAATATTATTTTCTTGTTTGCTTTTTTCCTGTTTTTTTTTTCTTTTCTTTCTTGGTTTTATTTCACTTCTGGTTCTTTTCATCACATTCGCCCTTTCACTAGAAAAAAAAAGAGTTGAATAGCGAAGACAAGCAGTTAATCACCATGACGTTTTAGAGAAATTCACTTTTGTATTATATTTCATGTATCATATTCATGTTATACACATGCATTAAAACTCTCTCTGTCTCTTCTCTCACTCTGTATCTCTCTCTCTCTGCCTCCTCCTCTCTCTCTCTCTCTTTCCCCTCTCTCTCTCTCTCTCTCTCTCTCTCTCTCTCTCTCTCTCTCTCTCTCTCCGTGACTGCTCTCCTAAATTCCTTCAAGAATCATCATCAAAACACATCGATGATGAAAACTTCCTGCAAGAGATGTCACGAGCCAAGGAGTCTATTAGTCCAAAGGACAATGCTCCCTCCCCCCCCCCCTCCACCATCCAACAAAGTGCTTTTTTTTAGCGAGACAGAACGGTTGGAAACAGTCGTTAATTACTGGTAACATTACAAGCCTTGCTCCCTGGGTAGAGGCAATTGATTGTCAACAATTCTGATCAGTTTTCAGGCAAAACGCCAAGAAAAGCAGAGAAATCTGCTGTGACATAAAGTGGTATTTAATTAATAAAAATGAAATTAAAAAAAATAAAGGTCGTGATCTTTGTGGTCGGACTAGGCTTGGAGGTCGACTTTCAGCTGTTGTGTGAAATTATCTTTTCAAGGTCACAGCATGTTTTTTTTTTTTCTGCGTAAAATTCGGGTTATTGTCTCCACTTCCACTTCCCTTATTCATTTAGTTAGTTAGTTAGTTTTTTTTTAATTCTTTTATTTTCAAGGATAATGTAATAAGCACTTAATGTTTTTTTTTACATCCAGTCCACATGTGTATGCAAGATTTATTTATAAATCTTGTCATCCGATCTCACCGGCTCACATTGAAAGAGTGCGTCACCACAAGAGCAGCGCCGCCCATTTTTTCCCGGTGTGCGTGACTGTTATTATTTTTGTTTTCCTATCAGAGTGTTGGTTTTTTAACATAATTTTGCCAGAGACAGTAATTTTCTTGTCGTGGAAAGTTTTCTATCTATCTATCTATTCATCTATCTATCTATCTATCTATCTATCTATCTATCTATCTATCTATCTATCTATCTGTCTGTCTATCTGTCTATCTGTCTGTCTATCTGTCTGTCTATCTATCTGTCTCTCTTCTGTCTCTCTCTCTGTCTCTTCTCTGTCTGTCTCTGTCTGTCTCTCTCTGTCTCTGTCTCTATCTATCTATCTATTATCTATCTATCTATCTATCTATCTATCTATCTATCTATCTATCTATCTTGCCTCTCTCTATCTCTCTTCTCTCTCTATCTCTCTCTCTACCTACTACCTACCTACCTACCTACTACCTACCTACCTACCTATCTACCTATCTATCTATCTATCTATCTATCTATCTATCTATCTATCCATCATCTATCCATCTATCATCCCTTAGTCCGGCGACCGTGGGGGCACACCTGAAGACTTAACCAGTTTTCTCCATTTCTCTCTGTGTTCTGCCTTTCTCAAAATGTTGTTGATTTCTGGGCCTGTCCAATCGCTGATGTTGTCCTCCCATCTCTTCCTAGGTCTGCCTCTTTATCTTGCTCTTGGACAGTGCCTTGCAGTATATTCTGCACATGTGAGCAACACCAACAAGACCAAGCATAAACGTATTTCAAGGCAAATCAAGGAAAAGTGTATTTTCAAGGCAAGGCAAAAACCAAGTTCATTTCAAGGCAAGGAAACTCTTTTTTTCAAGGCAAGTTAAGGCAAAGTTGATTTTAAGGCAAGGCAAAAAACAGTGATTTCAAGGCAAAGTAAAGTTGATTTCAAAAACAAGGCGAAATTAATTTCAAGGCAAGGCTTAAGCTGATTTTTAAGGCTGGACTAAGTTGATTTTAATGCAAGGTAAGGTTGATTAATTCAAGACAAGGCAAAGTTGATTTCACAGTAAGGCAAGGTTACCTTGAAGCCACACTAGAGGTTTATGAAAGCATTACATATTGCAGGCAACTGCCTCAAAACATAGAATCATTTTAAAACCAAATAAATGAACTATTGCAGCTTTCAGTTATACACTTTGTTCATCGATGCGTCGACGAATAAACAAACACTAAAAAAGCTAAGTGAAAGCAAAAGAGGATCGTTTCTAAGAGGCAATTGCGTTGAGCCATGTTGAAATTTTTGTGGATATCATGATGAGAAAAAATGAAGTATGTAATAGATTTTATTACACACACACACCCACACACACCACACACACAACACAACCACAACACAACAACAAACACACACAGATAGTGCACAACACAACACCACATAAACACAAAACACAGTACATACAAACACACAGATAGCACACCACATAACACAACACAAACACAATACACACACACACACACACACACACACACACACACACCACACACACACACAACACACACACACACACACCACGCACACACACAACACACAAGAATCCTTCGGATGAGACCACAAGCCGAGGCCCCGTGTACGAACACACGCAATACATCTTTCAACACGTTAAATCCTGTTCCGCCTTTCATAAGAGTAGGCTATCGTGTGCCAGTGGGAACAGATGACAAGATTCATAAAACTGTATACACAGGGGTACTTGGTGAAAAAAAGCACATGAATGCTTATTCCATTATCCTCGATATAAAAGAATTAAAAAAAAAACAACAAACATGCACAACACACACGCACATAAAGACAGGCAGACAGTCAGACAGGCAGACAGAAAAACAAGGTCGGACAATCACCCCTTACCAACAGCTTTTATTCACTAACATTAATGTCATTCAATCCACCATCAGTCTTCGCATTTTTCTGGGTTTTTTTTTGTTAGTGTTTTCAATTTCTTTTGCATTAAAAAAAATACTTTTGTGGCCTTTTCTTTATTTTCTTGTGGCTTTTTTTTTGCTTGATTTTTTAAAATTGACTTTCATTTTTTTTTTTTTCTTTCGTTTAAAAAAAAAAAAAAATCCAAGAACCGTATAACCCCTAACAGGGACGAGGAAAAGAGCTTAAAAGAAGACAGACCAATGTTATTTTCAAACTGGAAGTAAGCCAGACATCGATGTCGTGTCTTGGCAAGAGGAGCCATGAAACGCTGTAGACTAATTGGAACGCTCGTTTCAAGATCTGGACTGTTCTCCGCCTCATTTTCCAAGGGTGCCTGCCTGTATTGGTATTTCCTACTTCTACCTCAAGTGGTGGTACGGGCACGTCACGTGAACATCTGGATTGGCCAGGACTGTCCTTCAAGGGAACAAACAGTGCAAGACAAAGTGGAGGAGACAAAGAGGCAGACAGAGAAAACGATGGGAAGACAGCATCAGAGAGTGGACTGGCCTTGGGTGGAACGATTTGCTACGGAAAGCAGAGGACCGCAGGGAGTGGAGGAAGCTGATTGTTAATCTTCGATGGTGCCCCACGGTCCATGAGACTACGGGATAGTGATGATTTGAAATATTTGGTATATATTTCCCTTGAGACAAAAACGGGGAAAACAACGGCTGAAAGGGCTTAAAATAGATCACATGCGTCACGCGAGGGACAAACTTCACCTTCCGAGAACCAAGGTCAAATAACATCCCATTCACATGTACATTACCAAAACGGAAACATGTTCATGTTCTGGCTTGTTATTTTTCAGGCCAAAAAGTTATTTTCATAGTAGGGCTATGGCAAACCTCTCTCTCTCTCTCTCTCTCTGGATGTGGCTTACAACCAATGCTTGGCTTACAACATGCTAACAGAGTTAGATG
>CM060327.1:56346182-56353682 GCA_030674155.1 Stramonita haemastoma | reverse complement strand
GAGGCACTAACATGGTTTGAATGACTGTGAACACAATATAATAATTTTACAAAAACAGCACAAACAAGGGGACTGGATTAAAAAAAAAAAGACATGAGTATACAGTCTCTTAGCCTCGATAAATAAGAAGAAAAATAAATTGAAGGAAACAACTGGTGTCCGTTATACACATTAAGGATGCGCCTTCTATTTTGAACGGTAGCAAAAATGTTGTATAGGTAGCAGAGTGATATCAGCTTCACTTCACTTCACCACACCACACCACACCACACCACACCACACCCCAACGCACCCTACCACACCATACCACACCACACCACACTCCTCCACACTATAATACACCCCACCCCATCATACCATACCCCACCACACCCCACTCCACCCCACCCCATCCTACCACTCCATAACACACTACAACACCACAACCATACCATACATCCTAACTACGACACCAAAACCAAATACAACCAAGGATAGCGGTAATAAAAACTACAGACTGATGATGAGAATGACAAAGAGGAAGAGGAAGATGTCTAGAAGTGGGTGGGGAGAGAGATGAGGAGGAGAGGAGGGGGAGAGAGGGGGAGAGAGAGAGAGAGAGGGAGAGGAGGAGGAGAGAGAGAGAGAGAGAGGGAGGGAGAGAGGAGAGAGAGAGAGAGAGAGAAGAGAGAGAGAGAGAGAGAGAGGAGAGAGAGAGAGAGAGAGAGACAGAGAGAGAGAGAGACAGAGACAGAGACAGAGACAGAGAGACAGACAAAGAGACAGAGAGAGAGAAGAGAGAGAGACAGAGAGACAGAGACAAAGAGACAGAGACAGACAGAAAAACAGACAGACAGAGATAAAGAGAGAGAAGGAAAGAGAGAGATACCACCCCCCACCCCCACCCCTACCCCACACCACACCCACACCATACCATACATCCTAACAACGACACCAAAACTAATAATCCAAATACAATCAAGGATGGCGGTAATAAGAACTACACAATGATGATGAAGAGGATGAAGATGACAAATGAGAAAGAAGAAGACGAGGAGGAAGAGGGCAATGTCTAGAAGCAAAGAGTACATCGTAATGCTGCTGAGGCAGGCAGATACTTATCAGGCCAGGGTCCCTCCGCACATCAGTCCGTGCAGGATCATTAATCATGGCCTTGCCCGGAGCCCCTAGCACCCCACACCCCCACCTCCCAAGGGGGTTGACAAAGCTGCATTATTATGATCAGGTCCGGAAGGGATCATATCAGATCTTGTGGGTATAGTCTGCCTGCACAACGAAGAGGGGAGAGAGAGAGGGAGAGTGGGGGAGAGGTGAGGTGAGAGAGAGAGAGAGAGGGGGGAGAGGGGGGAGTTGGGGAGAGAGGTGAGGTGAGAGAGGGGGGGCCTGGGGGTGGGGGAGGGAGAGAGAGAGAGGGGGAGGGGAAGGTGGTGGGGGAGAGATGGAGGAGGGAGAGAGAGAGAGGGGGGGGGAGCTGGGGGGAGAGAGAGGTGAGGAGAGAGAGAGAGAGGGGGAGGGGAGAGAGAGAAAGGGGGGTTTTGGAGAGAGAGGTGAGGGGAAGGGGAGAGAGAGAGAGGAGAGGGGGTGGGGGAGAGAGGTGAAGGGAGAGAGAGAGAGAAAGAAATGAATAATCTTTATTTTCCAAGGGTAACAGAATAAGCATTCACATACTGAGAGAGAGAGAGAGAGAGAGAGAGAGAGAGAGACAGACAGACAGACAGACAGACAGACAGACAGACAGACAGACAGACAGACAGACAGACAGACAGACAGACAGAGTGACAGACAGACAGGCAGACAGACGAACAGTTAGAAAGACAGACAGGGAGAAAGAGGAAGAAAGAGAAGGAGAGAGAAACAGATACAGATGGAGGAACAGAGAGAGCGTAAGAAGGAAAGAAAGAAAGAAAGAAAGAATGAAAGAAAGAAAGAAAGAAAGAAAGAAAGAAAGAAAGAAAGATAGATAGATAGATAGATAGATAGATAGATAGATAGATAGATAGATAGATAGATAGAGAGAGAGACAGAGATTCAGAGAGAGAAACAGAGAACGAGAGAGAGAGATAGACAATCAGACAATGAGACACACAGAAAGACAGAGCGACAGAACCATACCGACATTTGATGTCTTAATGGCAAGCAAGGTGGTAGGTAACCTTATCACACGTGTAGGCGTGTAGGCGACAAGATGCCTGACGTGGAGAAGCCACCCTGAGCTGTGCTACGTCTGTCTCTCCTGTCTACACCGTGACACAGTACACTGCACTATGCTGCACTTCACTATACAGCACTCCACTATACTGCACCACGCTATGTTGCACTATACTATACAATACTACACTTTACTGCACTACGCTTTGCTGCACTATACTATACAGCACTACACTTTTCTGCACTACGCTTTGCTGCACTATACTATACAGCACTACACTATACAGCACTACACTATACAGCACTACACTATACTGCACTACACTATACAGCACTACACTATACTGCACTACACTATACAGCACTACACTATGCTGCACTACGCTATACAGCACTACACTATACTGCACTACACTACACTACACTACGCTGCACTACACTATACAGCACTACGCTATGCTGCATCATCTCATGGTGTTTGTTCTCAGGGACACACACACACACACACACACACACACACACACACACACACACACACACACACACACACACACATATATATATACTCACACACAATCACACACAATCACACAGACACACACACACACACACAGACAGTCAAACACACATTACACACACACACACACACACACAATCACACAGACACACACACACACACACACACACACACACACACACACACACACACACACACACACACACACACACAAGACACACACACACAATTACACACGTTTGTGATGGATGGCTTTATCAGTTTGTCCTCCAATCAATCGTACAAACATACACACTGACTTTGATTTCTCATTTCTTCCCCCTACCCATCACCTGTCTAATATCACTTTCTGGTGGATATACATTAAAAATGAAGACACCCACACATTTCCACCCACCCACACACAAGCATCACTACTATGAGGTTAAGTAGTCACTTTCTGATATTTTTTTCGCTACTTTTCTTTGTTTTTATAGTCCTATTGCACCATAAAATTAATAGTATGGGTTTTTCTCATTTTTTCTTCAGCTTTTTAAAAATAATTCATTTTATTTTTAATTTTGTAATTTTTTTTCTTCAGCTGATTTAGTTTGAAACACCCCTATTGCACCAAGAAACTTGAGCTATGGGTTTTTGTCTTTCTTTGGTTTGGGCTTTTTTCCCCCTATTACTTCTATTATATCAACAACAACAACAACAGCAACAACAACAAAGGGCAGCACGGGTTGGGTTTTGTTCTCTCTTATTTCCTTGTTTTAGTTTACACTTTTGATACCCAAACTGCGTCAAGAAATGGACACTATGTACCCTTCCTTTCCTTTGTTTTTGTTTTGTTTTTAATACATCTTTTGCAGATAGCAGATACTAGACTTTTCTCTGTGTATTTTTGTTTTTGTTGTGTTTTTAATACCACTATTGCAGATTGTAGACACTGGAATTCTTCTCTTTGTATTTGTTTTGTATTTTTGTTTTTGTTGTGTATTTGATATCCCTACTGCAGATAGCAAACGCTGGATCTTTCTCTTTGTATTTGTTTTGTATTTTTGTTTTGTTTTGTTTTGTTTTTTAACACCCCTATTGCAGATAGCAGATACTGAGTTTTTCTATTTATTTTATTTATTTTGTTTTGGCTTTTTCTCTCTAATACTTCTGTTATATCAATAACAACAGCAACAACAAAAGGCAGCATGAGTTTGGTTTGTTCTCTGGTATTTCCTTGTTTTAGTTTCCACTTTATTCCCCCTATTGCAGATAGCAGACATTTTGTTTTGTTTTTGCTTCCTTTTTAATACCTTTACTGCATCAAGAAATGGATGCTGTGTTTTTTTTTCCCTCTCTGTTTATAATCTTCCTTCTGTTTGATATTTTCAGCTGCATCAAGAAATACACAGGGTGGTAGTTTTTCCTCAATAAAGTTTCCAGTTGGGTTTTCCTCTTTGTATTTTTGTTTTGATTTTGCTTTGTTTTTAATACCTTTATTTCATTAAGAAATGGATGCTGTGGGTTTTTTTCCCTCTCTGTTAATTACCTGCCTTCTGTTTGATATTTTCAGGCTGCATCAAGAAATGCACATGATGGCAGTTTTTTCTCAACAAAGTTTACAGTTTTAAAAAAATGTGTTAACATAAGCAATCAATGTATAATGCAATCACAGCGCATATTTATCCCCATCAGTCAGTCCATAGCTTAAACTAGCACACCCTGTCTTTGTACTCCCACATCCCTCCCTTTCTTTTCAACCCTCCCCCCACCACTGTGTCTCAAACCATTGCACGCTGGTGTTGAAGGCTTAAGAGGTGGATGGCTAGAAAGAAAGCAAAGCTTACCTTACATACAAGTGCGACAAGTGCGCTGCTGGGGCAGGCTTGTTGACTCAACCTACACACACAGCACCCTAGTCTAGATTAAAACAGTAACATTGACAAGATTTTCCCCCAGATCTGAACCCCTCAAAAATGATGAACATGTTGACTAGATACAAAAATATTGAAGGAAGTTTAAAAATGAAGTGGTGAGATTACAATCCTGACTTTGCCAAAGTCAAACCAAACTGAATTCAGAGGGGAAACTGCAATCAATTTACGTCACTAGCACGAAAATTACCACCCTCAATATTAAACAAAGGAGAGCAGCCTGACAGGAACATCCAATCCAGCTGTTATTATTTTTGTTACAACTCCTACACAATATGGATATATTGATCCTAATTTACTTCTTCACAACAACAAGAGAACAGTGCATTCAAGACACTTTGATATAGGGTAAATGTATCACACAGCACTGGAAAGTTGGAAATCAAAATCCCTGTGGTCACTTTTCTCCAACTGTAACCATGGAAAGGACACCATACTATCTTGAAGGCGGGAAGTTGGACCCTTCCATATGGTCAGTGCATGAGCTAAGATTAGATCATTAGGGCTCAACTACCAGCGTCTAAGAGCAGCAGAAAACAGGGGGAAAAAAACGACTGCCCTGCAATGTTTCCTAAGTGACTGAACTGTCGTGAAAACACACTACCAAGGGCAATTAATGCACGTGCACCGTCAGGGAAAAATAGTGGCACTGTACTGTGGTGATGATACTCTCCCTTGAAGATAGCCTTATTTTCAAAATGGGAGATCTATAGTACTGTGGTGTGATACTACAGCAAAGCTCTCTGACAATCATAATAACAATAATAATCATGATTACAATGATTATCATTATTATTGTTACTGGGTTTTTTTTTTATTATTATTATAATAATAGTAATAATAATCATGATGATGATGATGATGATGATGATGATGATGATATACTACTACTATACTACTACTACTACTACTACTATACACTACTACTACTACTTCTTCAGTAGCCATTATTATTATCATCAATATCATGATTATACAAGCAGTAGCAGAAGTACTAATACCATCATTATTCTTCATAACATTAACATCATTAGTGCCATGACAGTGTATTGTCATGAACAAAACACACAAAAGAAGCCACCTTTTTATTAATGTAGTTGGGCCTTTTCATCCTTCCTCTGTGGTTCCCCCCAAAAAAAAAACAACAACAACAAACAAAACAACAAAAAACAATCCCCCCCCTTCCAACCCAAAACAACCCTCCCTAAACAAACAACCAAAACCAGAACAACTATCTCCCCACTTAAATGATTTAGTTTCAATACTAGTACCTTTTCAGAAAAACAACAACAAAATTACTCTGTGCACTTATATATTACAAAAATACAAAACATTTCAAAGAATTGTAAAACCTCTCCATATGGTTAAACCATATAACAAGATGAACAATACCAAAACAAAAAAACTTGTTTAAAAAAAAAAACAACCAACAAAACCCACCCATACACCAAATATCAACACAGTGACAGAGTATTCTACAATATCTTGGGAGTTGGACATTATGCCAATGATAACAATTATGACCAATAGCACAGTAACACAATGTCCCACAACATTTCCGAACTAAAAACAACAACAGTAACATCATCGCAATTAACATAACGACACAATATTCCACATAAGTAAACATACATCAATGATGCCATTTCACAGGCACCTGGGTGCTAGGCAGACACAAAACACACATTTCATACATTGCTTTCAATAGACAATTGTTTCAAGAATGGGTTATTTTTTTCCTCCTTTTTTACTTTTTTTTCTTTTCTTTCATTTTTTTCTTTCATCTTTTTCTTCCTTTTTTTTCGCCTCTCTTTTTGGTAATCTTTTTTTCTTTTAAACTTCTTTTATTTTTTCTTTGTTTTTCTCAAATATCTTTTTGAGGAGGGCATTGCTGTACATGCAATAAATTCCATACATGCATCATTCACGTTCCTTCCTCTTCCCTGCCAAACAGTAATTTCCCCGGGAAACACCTCTATCAACACTAACATGTTCCAAAGCAACAATTCAAATAGCATCACACAGATCATAAAAACAGGACTGTCCATTTGACAGATTAAAAAACAACAACCCCAAAACAAACGAAAAACCCCAACCAAGTCATCTGATTCAGGCAAAATGCCATTTCTATCACTCAAATTTCCCTTTCACATTAAAAAACCCGAAATTTAAAAACAACAGGAATGGTTGGACAACTCACCAGGTAAGAAAAAAAAAAAAAAAAGAAAAAAAAAAGAAAAACAACCCCCCATCCTGGTGAGTGGTCTGTCCCATTTCTGTCACTTTCATGCCATTTCCATTCACAACAATAAAAAAACAACCCAATTCACTATTTTAACAGATGGAGCATAAACCTCGCAAACACTTATAAATTTTGCACAATCACACTGTGAGAGATAAAGACAACAACGTGAATTTGATCATATGCACATTCCCCATAATCATCAATAGATATTTTGGGAATATCCACATTTGATCTATCCATGGAAAAACTACAAATATATGTACAATACTTTTTTTCTGAATAGATCCCAAAATATCTTTTGTGTACGCACAAAAACAAAACTATACATGTATACATACATACACACAAAGGCATACTCTCAACCCTTTTCATCCTTTTCTCTCCCACACATCCCAGCACAACCCACACCCCATTTACCTCTTCCACCCCCTCCCCCCACTTCTCTCCCCCCTCCCATTCTCTCTCTCTACCTCTCTCTCTCTCTGATTACATGAAGCATATAATTCAACTTGGAAAAATTATGCAAGCTTACTGCTGATTTTTACAAAATCCTCCTAAGGTTTTGTGTAATTTTCATGGACTTGTTCCAACTTTTGGTCACTGAAAATCAGTTTGACTTGCAGGATTTTTCCTGGTTGCATTGCCCATGATACAGGATGCACACACATGCACGCGCG
>CM060327.1:56338682-56341182 GCA_030674155.1 Stramonita haemastoma | reverse complement strand
CCCAGTCAAAATGCATATTTATATTCATTTCCATTATTAATAAAAAATGTTTTGGGGCATCACTTTCTCTTAAACGTTGTCACACATGTCCGATTTTATCATAAATATCAAAACATTCTGATGTCAACACAACCCATATCATATCTACCTAACTGCTAATAGTTTTTTAAAAGTTCATACACACATAAAAAGCCAACCAAAAAAGAAAAAACCCAAAAAGCAAATTTCTAACTAAATGAATAAACACGAACAGCCAACCCCTACACAAATAAAAGTACACTCTCATAAACTGCATAAATGACAACTCGGAAAAGTTATGCAAGCTGACTGGTGGTTCTTTGCAAAAACTGCCTAAGCTTTGAGTAATAATAATGGACTCGACCAGTTTGGGGTTACTGATATCAGTCAGACTTGCACGACGTTTCCAGGTTGCCCATCATACAGAATACACACACACACACACACACACACACACACACACACACACGCGCGCGCGCGCGCGCGCGCACACACACACACACACACATGCGTGCACACGCACGCACGCACACACACACATGAGGAGGCATTTAGTCACATCTCCTCTAACCTATTCTACCCCCATCCCCACAACACACACACACACACACACACACACACACACACACACACACACACACACACACACACGCACGCACGCACGCACGCATACACATACACACATGAGGAGGAATTTAGTCACATCTCCTCTAACCTATTCTACCCCCATCCCCACAACACACACACACACACACACACACACACACACACACACACACACACACACACACACACACACACACACGCACACACAAGGTTGAATTAAGTCACATCTCCTCTCTTCCAGTGTACCCCCCCCCCCCCCCCCCCGACAAACACACACACACACACAACCTATTAAATCCCATCTCATATCATCATTATTCCCCGCCACCCCCCGATTTTTGTTCAATCTAAGATACTGATAATATAGCTTTCCTTTGATATATTCCCAAAATACTCTCTTTCCCCTTCTCTTTCTCTCTCTCTAAAAAACAAAAAAAATGTAATTTTTTTTTTTCAAACGATTTCTTTCAAACTATGATGCTGATACAGCATAATGAACAAAAGCAAACAACAGACAACATCAAAAGAAGAAAACTCCAGTTAAATTGCATATTCTATTATTCATTTCCATCATTAAATTACCATAAAAAACACAAAAAACCCACGGTCAAAATGCATATATTCATTTCCACCATTAAATCACAATCAAAAGAAGAAAAACATCCAGTCAAAATGTAAATTCATTTCCATCATTAATGAAAGATGGTTTTGGGCATCACTTTCGGACAAACATTGTCAGATATGTCCAATACTTTCATAAATATCAAAACAATTTGATATCAACACAATCCGTATTATATCTAAGTAACTGCTAAAATATAAAAAAATGTTCACACACACACACACAACCACCCCCTCAATACAATAACCAAAAAACATTTTTCCAACCAAATGAATAAATCACTCAAACAGCAAACTCCTACACACATTGGACTTGACCAGTTTTGGGTCACTGATATCAGTCGTACTTGCACGACTATTCAAAGTTGCCCATCATACAGAATACACACACACACACATGCGCACACACACACGCACGCACACACACACACACACACATACACACACAACACACACAAGAGGGATTTAGTTACATCTCCTCTGACCTACTGACCTACTCTAACCCCCCCTCACCCCTGCCAAATTACTCATACACACACACACACACTCACACACACACACACACACACACACACACACACACACACACACACACACACACACACACACGCACGCACGCATAAATAATAAGATAAAAAAAATAAACAAAAAAATAAAACACACAAGCACACACAAGGAGGCATTTAGTCACATCTCCTCTAACCTATTCTACCCCCATCTCACAAAAACCACATGCACGCATGCAGACATGCACACACACACACACATGCATTAAGAATAAAAAAAATAAAACAATAAAAAAATAAAACACACAAGCACACACAAGGAGGCATTTAGTCACATCTCCTCTAACCTATTCTACCCCCATCCCACAACACATATGCACGCATGCAGACATGCACACACACACACGCACACACACAAACACACACACACACAATATGAGGAGGCACTTAGTTACATCTTGTCTTACCTAGTCTATCCCCAAAAAAAATTACACACACGCGCACCCCCACACGCACGCACACGCACACACCACACACACACACACACACACACACACACACACACACCACGCGAGGAGGCATTTAGTTCCATCTCTTCTTTCCTATTCTACCCCCCCAAACACACACGTGAGGAGGAATTTAGTTACATCTCCTCTTACTTAGTCTACCCCCCCCCCCCAAACACACACACACAAAACACACACAGAGGAGGCATTTAGTCACATCTCCTCTAACCTATTCTATCCCCC
>CM060327.1:56318682-56336182 GCA_030674155.1 Stramonita haemastoma | reverse complement strand
TCCCCCCCCCTAAAAAAACAAACAACAAAAACGCCCACCCCCAAAAAAAAAAAGCACAAACAAACAAAAAACCACACCAACAAAAAACAAACAAACAAGTAAAGCAGAAACTGCTCCTTTTCATGAAATATATATCAAACTATGATGCCAATACATCACCACAAAAAAAAAGCAAGCACCAAAATAATAGAAAGAAAGACCCCTCCTAAACAATAAAACCGCAAATACACATTTCTATCCATCATTCAACATGGCTTTGGTTATCAATATTACTTTCTGACAAAATTAATGTCACATACGTGAATATGTTAACCTTTCCATGAATATCACAGCTTATTTTATATTCAACACAATCTGCAATACAACTCACAGCGTATACTGAATAATAAATAAATTTGAAAAACTGGGATGGTATGGGATGGGACAGGACAGGGTGGCATGGGATGGGATGGATAATATGGTATAGGATGGGAATGGGATGATATGGTACAGGATGGGATGGGATAGGATGGCACAGTATGATACCTTACAATATGGCTGGTATGGAAGTATAATGTAGCATAGTTCAGAGCACAGAGAGCAATGCCATACCACTACACTACACAGTAAGTTTCTCTTTGTGAAAATAAAGCTGCCCTGCCCAAGACAGAATATAGCCACAGTACAGTGCCACATTTTTCCCTGTTTAAATCTTGCTTGTTTGGATAGTAACAGTTTTTCAGCAAAATATAGAATAAAATATTATATTGCTGAAGTGGATTTTTCGACACTAAAGCCAAAAATGAGATAAGTCACCACTAAAGCCAAAAATGTAATAAAGTTACCACTAAAGAGAGGGCAGTAATAAAGAAAGCCAGCACTAAAGCCAAAAATGTGAAAAAGAAAGTCACCACTAAAGCCATAAATGTGATAAGTCGCCACTAAAGCCAAAAATGTAATAAAGTTACCACTAAAGCCAAAAATGTAATAAGTTACCACTATAGCCAAAAATGTGATAAAGTTACCACTAAAGCCAGGGCAGTCATAAAGAAAGTCACCACTAAAGCCAAAACTATGATAGAGTCACCACTGAAGCCAAACATGTGATAAAGTCACCACTAAAGTCAAAACTGATAAAGTCACTATTAAACCCCAAAATGTGATAAAGTCACAACTAAAGCCAAAAATGTGATTTTAAAAAGTCACCACTAACGCCAAAAATGAGATAAAGAAAGTCACCACTAAATCAAATAAAGTGATAAAAAGTCACCACTAAAGCTAAGACAGTCATAAAGAAAATCACCACTAAAAAAAGATGCCATTAAGTCACCACTTAAGCCAAAAATGTGATCAAGTCTCTAATAAAGGCAAGAATGTAATAAAGAAAGTTACCATTAAAGCCAAGAATGTGATCATATCACCACTAAAGCCATGAATAAAGCTAAGACTGTGATCATGTGACCATTACAGCCAAGAATGCAACAAAGAAAACCATTACTGAAGCAATGAATTTCATAAAGAAAAACCACTACTAAAGCAAAAAGTTTCATTAGGAAAATCACCACTATCTAAAGCCATGAATGACATTTTAAAAAGTTTAACTTAAAAGTCACCACAAATTTAAGATTTGTCATCTGTTATTCTGTGTCTGTCCGGAACTTTGTTTTTTTAACACAAAAGTTTATCTTCAGTTTATTGTCATTGTTAATAAGAATACTTTGGATAGTCAAGCATTGATTTCCAAGGATCTTCAGGGGATGTTTGTCACAGGTTGACAATTTGGTTATTTTCAAAAAGATTCAAAGTCTTCAATCTGGTACATTTCTTTTAAAATAATAATTATTTTTGAATTTGGTATTCTTTTAAAAATAGTATTTTAAGTCTGAAAATTGCCATTACAGAATTCTGTTTAAAATGGAAGGAACATCACCCATGTGTTTGTCTGTTTCTTATGCATCATTTCTTATCTTTTTTTGTTTCTTGCCCATGTTCTTTTACCCCTCACCCCCCCCCCCCCTTCCATTCTGTTCTTTCCAATTTTCTGTCCCAGCCTCTGATGTTGTTACTGTTGCTGCCATATTTGGCTTGATCACCTTTTCTCATTTTGTTTTTCTGTTTGTTGATGATTTTGCTGCTTGTTCACGAGTTTCTACCACTTTCTTTCTGGTTATGAACCTGCTTCTGACTTCTTTGAGTTTTCTTCTTTTTTCCATTTTTTTCCTTTGTTTTTATTGTGCTTTTCCTTTTAGAGTTCCCTTATCTTGTACTACTTCTTCTGTTTCTTTGGTTTTTAATGTTTGTTGAGGTTGTTTATTTTTGCTTGTTTTTTTTCATTGTCTGATGCTTCTTATTCTTCTTTTTTCAACACACACACACACACACACCAACACACACACACACACACACACACACACACACACACAAGCACACACACACACACACACACACACACAAGCACACACCACAACACACACACAAACACAACACACACACACACACACACACACACACACACACACACACACACACACACACCACACACACACACACACACGTGTAAGCACACACAAAAAATCATCATCTTGCTAACTGCATTTCCCACTTAACCCTACTTTTTATTCTTAAATAAGTTATCTATTTTGCTAAAACATTCCCTTCTCTCTTACAAAAAAAAAAACAACCAACAAAACTATGTTTTTCCCGTTTTCTTTTCTTGCTCTCACACTCACTCACACCCACGACTTAGCCATAACCTTCCTCATGCCTCTTTCCACATACAGCTAGCTATCCATCCGCCCCTTCTATCATGTTTTTCCTACACCCCCGCCCTTACTCTTCCACACCCCAAAACGCAAGAACCAAAAAAAGTTTGTCTCTGTGTCACGTCTTGTATCATCATATCCATCTACCTTTTGTGTCCACATGTGGGGCCAGGTTAAGATAACAAAGGTTAGTGTAAAGGTTAGTGTTTTAATGAATGATATTAGTAAGTGGTGAAGGGCTGTTGGTCAGCTGGCTTGTATGCCTGTATGTCTGTAAGCATGTGGACACAATGGTACACAGACAGAATGGTACCTAGCTTTTGACACAGTAGTTTGGAAGTTTTCTTTATATCACAAATCATCGGTCCTATCAACAAGCCATGGTTGGATTCTTTTTAGGACAATGTTCCAGTTTTGAAATCAGCTCAGTGGTTTCCAGCTGCCTACCTTTGTATAAAAATAGGCTGTGGGTGTTTTGAAAAGAACCCAAATTGATTAGATAAATGAAGGATCAAGCCCAAAAGTACAGTTATTTCTTGCTTATTTCTTGCATTTTCACACTGTTAAATTGCAATTTTCACCTCTGTAATCAGCAATTTCCAGCTTACTGTACTTTTGAAAAATCGTGCCCGTTTCCAAAAGAACCAAGTTGTATTAATGGCGGAAGATAGTTATCAGCCCCAAATAAAGCCACAGAGAAAAACATCCTCTTTTATATGCTAGCCTATTTTCTATTCCCAGTTACCTAGCCATATATATCCTACCCCTTTCTCACAATTGACAAATGAACCTCGCAGTTAATCTAAGGAAAAAGCCCCTCCTTCCAATTATCAGTTTCCTTTTAGTACCTCTTCTACAAAATCAACGATGATTCCCCTCTTGCCTCCCCAAAACTTATTTACATAAACATGCACATGCCACATGCAGACATTCACACACACACACATCACACACACACACACACACACACACACACACACACACACACACACACAACACACACACACACACAACACACCACCACACACACACACACACACACAACACACACACACACACCACACACACACACACCACATCCACTCATATCCACACATCACCGTGCACGCATATTAATGTGTTTTATCACATGTACAGTAAAACACTTGTTTTGTTTGTTGATATTTGTTAATATAGCCTTCTATGCTTTTGTCTATTACATAAGTTTCAAGCATAGTTTTCTCCTTGCTTTGTCGTTTTGATCTGTGAATGACAAAAAAAAATCCATCCAACTGAATAAAATCCATCCAAGTGAGCGATCGAGAGCTGACTTCCAAAGACTTACTGTGCATGTGCCAAATCAATTTTTACCTCCTGGAGACTTTGATACCTGCAAGTCCTTGTTTTGTTTCGTCCACACACTCAATTCAGTTCAATTCAATCCAACCACTTTATCATCTTTACAGAGAATGTACGCGGGTTACAAACCACACATAAGAACAGTAAACATGTAAACATAATATCATGGAAAATACCACAACATGGCCAAGTATCCGAACATCAGCTCGCACCATCAACATGACCCTGCGTCCACCTGTCTGAGAAGCACCACACACTCTCTCATGTAATTAAACCTTTCATGATTTTTCCGCACATAAATATAAATGTGATCTTTATCATTTTTATCATCATTCTTAACGAGAATACTTTTTATAGATGAGCCTTGACTTTCAAGGGTTTTAAAGGTGTTTGTCACAGACTTATTTAAAAAAAAAGAAGTGATTTTTAATCTAATATTGCTCTTTTTTATAAAAAAAATCTGAAAATTGCCCAAATGGATTAAAACAAAAGGAAAATCACCCATGCTTTAACTGAACATAAACCATGCTACTCTTGCCTCCCGACCAAATCCCCTGGATCAGAATGAATGGCGTTAAGATGCTACTTTTTGTCTGAATTTATTTTCACAATTCATCTGAACTGTTAAAAGAAGTTTATATTTTAAATCACAGGTAATCATGACAAAATGTATATTGCTATCACAACCCTGCTAATGAGTAATATCAAGTTCTGATTAAGTACAACAAGTCGGTACAAACAAAAGATAACAGTTTAAACCAAGTCACTCTCAATACAGCTGATTCTTTGGTGTCTCACCGCTTGCAAATGGTTCAAGTGCAGGGGCAGTATCATCTGCTACCCAACCTTCAGTACTTGCGGCATTTGCCTGCTGGAGTCTATGTCTGAAAGCGATACATATCTCCAAGTTCAGTCTTCTCCACCTCACCCAGTTCAAAATCATTATCATCTGCCATCGCCCTCCTTCTGACATTCCCCCAAATCAGAATAATTCTTGTAACCCAACGCAGTGGCAGAATAATCATCATTATTAACTAATTTTATTTTATACCACTTTTTAATTAATTCACTAATTAAGCAAAGCAATATTGCTCCCTCTTCTTGACAATGAGACTTTAACTCACCAGACAATCTCCAGCGCTGGAAGAAACTTACCTGTACAAACAGCCAGGGCTAAAAAGCTGAAGGCATGATTTATGTATGCATACGACGAGTGCCATCGCTGAGTGGCTAAGCCTTTCGACTTCAATGCCATGGGCCATGAAGTCGCGGGTTCGAATCACGGAGGTTCTGGAAAATTAAGGGTAAGGATTTTTATCATCTTCCAGGTCAACTTCAAGTGTAGACCTCCCAGTACATTAATTCTTTTGTGCATATACACATGCAGAAGATAAAACATATGCAGATTAAAGATCCTGTAACTCATGTCAGTGTTTGATGGGTTATGAAAACACAAACGTACCCAGCTTCATCCACTTTACGGTTGCGAATTTGAGTGTTGCTCAAATTATCTGACTAACACTGCAGGTGTCTGTATCCCTTGAGCCTGGTTGACGCCGGGATATATTATGACAGTAGGTGTAGAGTACAACCTTGTCAAGTAGTCTCAAACCGGATGCACTTCCACAGCAGCATCATTAAATCATCCTTATTTCCATTCATTATGCAATAATAAAAAATGCCTCTGATTCGGTGGCCCTCGTTGCTCTGGTCTCATGGTGACCTCAGATTTGGTTTCCCCATACGCTTCTGTGCCGGAGGTGAGTTTGTGTCGAAGCCTGTGTCATTTGGGGTTGGACGTTTGTAGGGATTGGAGGGATGTTGTGGTGGTCACCACCTCAGGCGGGTGACTCACTAAGTCTGGCTCCGCGACTGAACTGATACTGTCGTTAGTTGGGGGCTTAGTAAGTGGTGTCCTGCATATGTTAGCTCAGAACAGACAGCACTGAACACCAACAAGTGACCCAGCAGCAGTGCAGGGCCCCTCTGGCTGGTGGCCCACGGTGGCCTAACATTTATGGGCTCCCTGTGGACTCCCGACCCTGGGGATGAGACACAACGAATCTGGGTATGGCTGTGGTGGGGAGATTGAAATGAGCGGCGTGGGAACAGCAGTACAGGGGTGTCACAGAAGACGAGGCAGCAACCCTCCCCCAAAAACCAAACATCCCCCCAAAAAAAAAACCAACAACAAAAAACCACATCCCATCAGTGGACTGGCAGTCTAGAGGTAACGCACTTGTCTACAAAGCAAAAAGTCAGGTTGAAGTGTGCAGTGGTTTTATCACTGTTTAGGCTTAAAACTTTCCCCCATCTATTAGACCATGAGTGGTGGTCTGGGTGATAGTCTTTTGGATGAGACTCACCAAGGCCCATGTGTTAAACATAATTACTAAGCACACATTAAAGGACTAACGCAACAAGAGAGTTGTCCCTGGCAAATTTCTGTACCAAAAGCTACTCTGATACGGAAACAAATACAGTTGCAGACAGAAAAGGAAAAATAAAAGGTGCCGCTACTCTTGTGGCAATACGTTCTCCCTGGGGACAGCAGCCCGAACTTCATGCAGATAAATCTGCACTGGCAGAAAAAGGTGTTAAAATGTATAAATAAAAAAAAATTAAAAGACGTAAATCCCAAAGTCCACCAAGTCATGGGTTTGAATTGCAGACGTGGTGTTTGGTGAAGAATGGGCAGGGATTTTGACAACCTCGAAGATCAATTTAAAAGTGCACTCAGGCTACACAGTGCAGTGCCCTGGCAAGACAGGCAGGCAGAAAACAAAACATGCGGCAGTTCTGCACATGACCCACTCCATTAGAGGATCTTGCCCAACCTCTCCCTGATGGGAAAGAAGCTCTACAGTGACTGGAGGACCTGCAATATTTTGTACTGCTCCCTTTATCTTAGTGACTGAGCCGTCCAACTGATGAACATAAATGAAAGGAAGAAGCATCCATATCCAGTGTGATATTTTTGTTGAAAAAAAGTTGTGTGGTATTTAGATGTATCTCAGGTTACAGGCTAAATTTCTCAACCTGGTATCATGAGCTGAAGTACATAGTAGAGTGGCAACCTACACTTACAAAGGATCTACCCTTCAGGACAACATACACTCTAAGATACCTGTCAAACATCTGTCAACCACCTACCTCTCAACTGTCTCTCCTGAAGCATCGGTTAAACTCCTCTCTCCTTTCTGCTCCTCTGCATTTCATCGAAAGTTCTGGGTCTCCTCTGTCACGAGCCTATAGTACAAAAAGCAACATATGTATTCATTGGCACAAGTCGTCAAGTGTCTACTGAAGGATTACCTAAGTCTTCTGGTACAATCACCAGAAAGAAAGGCAAAACATCGAGGCTATTCTCACTTGTTTTCAGCATTGTTTATTGTCAAATCTTTTCAGATGGCTAGAATGAAATGCCTTGAACAAGGCCACATATCTAAAATTTTCAGAAAGGTTCAATAAAATTCTCGTTCAGTAGAATAATTCCCTTTCTTTATAAAGAAGTTGTTTTAACCATTTTAAAGGATTATTTTACATGAATTAACTAAAAACCAAAAGTTGTAGCTTTATAATACTGAATTTTATGTTAGATTCTAAACCATTTTGATATCCAATAGAATAACCCATTCACATAATTATTGTGTTGTGCAATTTTATATTTGAAAATAATACAAAAGTCATGTTTGTCCATGTCATAGTCATAGCCTGAAGTAAAACAGTAAACGATTCATCATTCAGTGACTTCCTGTGGTTCCTTGGGCAATTATGGAAGAAGTCAGTAGGCCCAAGTCACAGGGAAAATAGCATATCAGTGAACTGCATAGTGCAGTCATACCAGTCACCAATCCCGTCAATACACTGGTGCCACTGAGGGGCCTATAAAAATTAAAAACCAGCCACTCCCAACCCCCTCCCCCCATCTAAATCATTCTCATTTTCCTTAAAAATGTTCCATCATGTGAAAATGTGTTCCATTATCTTCGACATAAAAGAACAAAATAAAAATAAAATAGAATGAATTTAAATGAAAAATTGCATGTGCCTGTACTATAGCTTCGCCTAAAAAAGTCAAAATCATAATCTGTTACCTTCCTCATCTCTTCACTCTACACCAGGGCCATCCTCTCAACTGTGCCAACAGACCGATGTTTATGGCTCCTGCACACACAGCAAATTTCTATCTAAAGGGCCTGGATGACTGGATCTGGATCATTGTGTTCACGATACACACAGTAACCAACCGTTTTCACTATTGGCATTTGATAGGGCTACTTGGTCGTGAAACATGCAAGCAATAAGACAATACATCGATACGATTTCTAATAATTACAAAGTCAACAGAGCACTGCAATTTACACAACAGCGAATCAGTATTTACCATTTTGTAGCTTCACTGAGTAGCTTCTCACTCGATCACCTCCATGTGTCTCGCGCAATATTACCACATGGCTTGTTGTCTGAATACCGGAAACGACGTAAAAATAGGCACATTCTACAAAAACAAAGGAGAACAGTTGGGTTTTAAGGCTTCTGCTTTGGAGTATATAAACTTACTTTCAATTTTGTAACTGTTATAAACTGTTTGACGCCTATATGATTAAAAAAAACAACCTTTAAATGTGTGCATGCGCATAAGTGTATACTGCTGAGTGGTCGAGTGCACTAAGTGGTGTGTGTGTGTGTGGTGTGTGTGTGGTGTTGTGTGTGTGTGTGTGTGTGTGTGTGTGTGGTGTGTGTGACTTTTGAGGTGAGATTTTTTTTGGGTTGTTTTTGATGTTATTGTTGTTGTCTATAGTATCTAGGGTATATTTTTATATTTAAGGCTGTTGAAATCATGTTAACTAATTAATGTTGGTGAAACGCTTGTTGTTGTCTTTTTTGTTTTGTTTTTCCCATTTCTTTCTTTTTTTTGCTTGTTTTGTTATGGATTTTCTGCTTTCTTTCTTTCTTTTTTTTTTGGTTCTTTTTTTTATTTATTTTTTTTAGATAATGGCTTGATGAAAAATAAGCAAATAGATGCTTATTCAATGCACCATCTGGAAATAAAAAATTGATTTGATTTGATTTGTGGTGCATAATTAATTTCTGGCTAACTTTCCCAACTTTACAAATTATTTGGGGTAAAGAGAAAGCTTCTCTTTATCTATCTATCTATCTATCTATCTATCTATCTATCTATCTATCTATCTATCTATCTATCTATCTATCTATCTATCTATCTATCTATCTATCCATCTATCTATCTATCCATCTATCCATCTATCCATCTATCTATCCATCTATCTATCTATCTATCTATCTATCTATCTATCTATCTATCTATCTATTTATCTATCTACCTATCTATCTATATATATATATATATATAAATATATATAATAAGATAGAAGAAGAGAGAGAGAGAGGGAGAGAGAGAGAGAGAGAGAGAGAGAGAGAGAGAGAGAGGAGAGAGAGAGAGAGAGAGAGAGAGAGAGAGGGGAGAGAGAGAGAGAGAGAGAGAGAGAGGAGGAGAGAGAGAGAGAGAGAGAGGAGGGGATAGTGATTGATTGATGGATTGATTGATTATATTTTGATTTATTCTTCTATATCGAGGATAAGGAATAAGCACTCTTGTGCTTTTTTTACATCCAGTCCCGTGTGTATGCAGTTTTGTAAATGTCATCTGTTCCCACCGGCACACGATGGCCTACTCTTACGAAAAGCGGAACAGGATTTAACGTGTGCACAAGATGTTCTGCATGCGTTCGCACACGGGCCTCGTTTAGTCTCATCGAAAGACTTTAGGGGAGAGTGGAGTCGCACTGATGTTAACACCAGGGGAAAAATCCCCTCCACGGGTGTGTGTGTGTTCGTGCATGCATGTATATGTGCATGTGCGAGCGTGTGTACAATACGTAAATAATAGTGATCATGGTCTTTTCTAGTCAATGGTTTTAATAATATTGTATCCAAACATTTGTGTGTGTGTATGTGTGCGTTGCGTGTGTGCGAGCTCGTGCGCGTAGAGTGTGAGTGTTTGTGACATTTTTATTTGAAGTTATCATATATTGTCTGAATAATATGAAATGTAGCTATTTCATGTCTTTGATTATGATTCGTATCAATATGCCTGTCAGGATGATTAAAGTGTTTTTGACTTGATTGACTTGACTTGACTTCACACACACACACACACACACACACACACACACACACAACACACACACACACACTCACACTCACACACACACACACACACACACACACACACACACCACACACACACACACAGACCAACCCACAGACAGACAGATAGTGATGTGCACAAATTCAGCCGCCAGAAAGCGTCATCAAATATCCTTACCAAAGAAAACCAATTGATCAATACATCACGACACACAACCTGAAACAATAGCCCAAATGCAACAACACGTGTTAGTACTCTCACGTGCGTGGAGAACGCGCCTGAAAACAGTATTTTTTCTCTCCCCCAAACGTGAAACTTTTATCAATGTTTCTGTCTCCAATCTGAATTTATTTCGGCTTTGCAGTTGGCAAGTGTGATATTTTATACTGGGTTTATCTTCTCAAGTTATCAAGACGTCTGGAAATGATTTGAGTGGGCTAAGAAACGTTGTTGTAATGTAAACACACACACATACGCGCGCGCACACACACACACGCGCGCACACACACACACACACACCACAACACACCACACACATCAACACAACTAAACACAAACACAAACACATACATACACAAACAACATCATAACAAAAACATCACACTAACACACCACAAACACGACCACACACAGACACAACACAACAGACAGACAACAGCAGAAAACAGACAGACAGACAGACACCAAAACCACCACACACACACACACACACACACAACACACCACACAACAACACACAACACCACGACAACACACATGCAAAATGTCAGAGCATGTGTAGATCATATTCAAACACTCATCACACATATTGAGATAGCCCAATCGTAAAACCATCCATCATTTTCTCGAGCAGTCTCTTGAAAATGTTTTTGATAATTCAAATTTAGCTTTACCGTTGTTGAGTTTATTACCAGCCACATTGAATATTTATTCTCAAGTTATCAAGACGTCTGGAAATGATTTGAGTGCTAAGTAAACGTTGTTGTAATGTTACACACACATACGCGCGCGCACACACACACATTGTAGTTATATTATTATTGCTAAATGTTCATACTTTGCTGAGTTTAATTTTTGCTCCTGTTTTTAAGAGAATTGTTATTACCTTTTTTTTTAAAGCGTACAAAAATACCACCATAAGTACTTTCTTATGACGTTTTATCTTTTCACCCCTTCCACTCACTTCAATAACTTCCATTACACTTTCCACTGTTTTCCTCTAATATCACAGAGTGAACAGACGTTAAATTGAAGACAACAACAACAGACAACAACAACACACACACACACACAAGTACACAAGGACAGTGAGTTTGAGCTTGTTTGCGTCCTTGTGAATGCACACACAAAATTAATGTTTATGTGTGTGTTGTGTGTGTGTGTGTGTGTGTGTGTGTGTGTGTGTGTGTGTGTGTGTGTGTGTGTGTGTGTGTGTGTGTGTGTGTGTGTGTGTGTGTGTGTGTGACAATATATATTACTAAAATATGTGTATGTGTGCTTAAGAATACATCTGTGTGTGTATGTGCGTGTGCGTGTGTGTGTGTGTGTGTGTGTGCGCGTGCGCGCGCGCGCGGTGTGTGTGTGTGTGTGTGTGTGTGTGTGTGTGTGTGTGTGTGTGTGTGTGTGTGTGTGTGTGTGTGTGTGTGTGTTTGTTCCTTTGTGTTGTTCAGGTACATTTACTTTTTATCTCCTATTTTTTTTTACATTTATCCTTGTTAACATTTTGCCCGTGAAGATTTTTTCTCTGGATTTTTCAATCTTTTCTGTTTTATTGATCTAGCTTTTCTTTTGTTTGAGGCAGGGTCGTGGGAATGGCTTTGCTTTCGTTTGATTTTGTTTGTTTGATTGATTGATTTTCTCCGTAATACCCGTTAACACCGACTCTGTTTTCATATAAATTCTTCACATAAACGAGAAACCAAGGTACTGTGTGCAAAAGCATTCCTAAAATCTTTCAAACACATTAAATTATCACACATCCCGCCGGTCCATCTTTAATGCATACCAAGCAACAGGATCAATTATAACCTGCACACAATTTGTTCCATGTACATCAACAATTACAACTACAAACATAACAATAATAACAGTAATAAGAAAACCAAAATATTAGCGCTACCATCAAAAACAATACGACCACAACATTAAACAATAACCACACAAAAATCCAACAACAGCAAAGACATAATTTATTTGTCTGGCAAAAGGCAAAAAGAAAAGATGTCCCATAACCTGTGTGGTCGTAGGGGAGGTAGGTGTCAGAGACCTCAGCTTCTCTAGGGGCCAGTTCATTGAGGGCGGCGCCCATCTCCTCTCCCTCGCTGCTTTACCTTCCCTGACCCTAAAGAGGGCAGGTACCCATTTACAGCTGGGTAAACTGGGGGACTGTACCGAAGCCAAGACGCGCAAACGGTCACCCATCCAATTAGTAACCACGCTCGATGCTGCTTAATCTTAGCTTGGGGAAAGCGAATGCTCTGACCACTGAGCTATCCGGTCCCCCATGTGTGTTTGACGAAACCTAAAATTACAGACATTTTGATTCAAGAGAGTAACCATACTTACCATACATACTATCGTCTTTTGGCCTTCTGTATACATAGTGTGGTAGTCATGCCTTATCTACCTTTTCACGTAGTTAGCATTTTTTCTTTTTTTTGCAATTTTAAGAGTGGTTTCTCCACTGTTCTGTTTTGTTTTTTCCCCTCATTATTTGTGTTTCTTAAAATGCCATGTTTTACAACATCCTGTTTATTTTTTTTGGAACCAGTCTTTGTATACACATAAATACCAACACACATTTCTTTTTCTTTGAGCTCTGATCTCATTATACCCCTTCTCCCGCCCACCCCCTTCATCTAATATCAGAACATCTTGCAGAAACGTTAAATCCTGTTCCGCTTTTCGTAAGAGTAGGCCATTGTGTGCCGGTGGGAACAGATGACAAGATTACAAAACTGCATACACACGGGGATGAGATGAAAAAAATTAAATGGGTGCCTATTCCATAATCTTCGATATAAAAAGAACAATTAAATAAACATCACTTTAAGTGAACAGACGTAAAATCAACGACACACACATGCCTTATCTAGGGAAAAACCCCATCCAGCAATCGCTCTAACCCCCAAAGGGAGAACTATACCGTGTTTGTCACCGCCATGGCCTAGTAACTTAGGTACAAAACCCACTGTGTCTAAAGCCACAGGACTAGGAGTTCGAGTCTTGGCTAGTACAAAGGAGTGAGGAGTGAGGAGGGGTGTGTGAAAAACTTAGTATTTTTAGTATGATGTAACAAAGTCACCTGGTCACGCAGGCCTGCTAGTGCCTTTCTTTTTTCTGTTTTTTTTTTTTAAGTTGAAGATAACAGCACGTAAGTTACAGATTCCAGACAATACGTAGGGAAACAAATACAGTTGCAGACAGGATAAAGAAAAAAAAATAATGGGTAGGCGTTGCACTAGTGGCGACGCTCTCTCCCTGGGAAGAGCAGCCCGAATTTCACGCGGAGAAATCTGCTGTGGTATAAAGTGGTACAAAATACAAAAAATCAAATTCAAAAATTCACCTGGTTACGCAGGCCTGCTACATCTAGCGCCTTTCTCTTTTTTCTTTTTTTTTTTAAAGTTGAAGATAACAGCACGTATGTTACAGATTCCAGACAGCATGCAGGGAAACAAATACAGTTGGAGACAGGAAAAAGAAAAAAAAATAACAGGTAGGCGCTGCACTTGTGGCGACGCGCTTTCCTCGGGGAGAGCAGCCCGCATTTCACACAAAGAAAAATGCTGTGACATAAAATGGCATAAATAGATAAATAGATAGATAGATAGATAGATAGATAGATAGATAGATAGATAGATAGATAGATAGATAGATAGATAGATAGATAGATAGATAAATAAATAAATAAATAAATAAATATAAGATTCCTGACTATGGCTTCTGTGGGTGGATGGAGACCGAAAGAGTGTGGAATCATGACAAACAGCGTTCGTCAACTGAGCATTTCCAACGGCATTTCTCATGACGAACGCTGTTATTTATTTATTTATTTAGTAGTAGTAGTTGTAGGCACCCATCAGTCTCGGAAGACTATGAAGTTGCGCTCTAGTCTTAAGAGCGCAAAGCCTGGGCATGTATGCATGGAGGGCAAGCTGTTAGCCATGCAGCAGACCCCCCCTCTCCATGCCACTGGAATGATCCATTGGAAAGGCAATGACCGATACGCATGGTTCCAGTACTGTCGCAGGAGCCACCAGAACGTTGCCATATACCTACAGCTCCGAGCCGCTCTGGGACTCCAACTCCCCGATTTTTCCTCAGGGATGGTGTCTAAACACGACACCATTTATTTATTTATTTATTTATTTATTTATTTATTATTTACTTATTTATTTATTTATCTATTCGTTCTTTTAACTCGAGGAAAATGGAATAAGCACTAGTGTGCTTTTTATTTTTTATTTTTTATTTTACATTCAATCCCTGTGTGTATGCATTAAAAAATATATAATCGTTAATTGGAACAGGTTTTAACGTGTGCAAGATGTTCTATGTGCGTTCGCTCACGCCACCACGTTTCATAGTCTCATCCGAAGGACTTTTGGGGGGAGTGGGGTCAGCACTGATATTAACTCCAGGGAGAAAAATCCCCTCCCCCCCCCCCCAACAGGAATCGAGCTCGGGTCGTCAAATTGTCAACGCAATGTTCTGACCACTAGGCTATATCCCACCCCCATAATATGAATACAAACACGTATGAGGGTACTGTAGGATAAGAACACATTCGTGATGCTCTCTCAGTCGAAGCTTAATGGCTCCATTAGTGTGGACAGAACCGGACACTGGCCACTGAGTGATAACTTGGAGACTATCAGGCACCACAAGAGACAGAGATCGTTGGAGACAAGACTACTGACCTTTGGCAGAGAGGTTGTAACTGGTTCCCTGCACTTAATTCGATTCCCACACGCCCACCTGCCTCCACAGTAAGTAAGGTCTGTGCTGTCCTCGCATTTGTCTTTTCTGTGCCTGGTTGTTGTGTCTGCAGTTTGAAAGAGAAGTTGTAACTTCTAGTTAAACTATAGCTATCTAAGAAAAGAAAAATCCCGATAGATTATATGCATAGGAACACACACACACACATACACACGCACAAACGCACACGCACACACACAGCAAACACACCACACACACACACACCACACACAAAACACACACACACACACACAACGACACACAGACAAAGACACACACAGACACACACACACACACACACATATATATTTTTATATATATAGAGAGAGAGAGAGGAGAGAGAGGAGAGAGAGAGAGAGAGAGAGAGAGAGAGAGAGAGAGAGAGAGAGAGAGAGAGAGAGAGAGAGAGAGAGAGAGAGAGAGAGAGAGAGAGAGAGAGAGAGAGAGAGAGAGAGAGAGAGAGAGAGAGAGAGAGAGAGAGAGAGAGAGAGAGAGAGAGAGAGAGAGAGAGAGAGAGAGAGAGAGAGAGAGAGAGAGAGAGAGAGAGAGAGAGGAGAGAGAAGAGAGAATTTTATGCACATATGAATAGACAGTGGTCTTTTAATATATATATATATATATATATATATATATATATATATATATATATATATATATATATATATATATATATATATATATATATATATTTGATATATATATATAATATATATTTATCAAAACACACACACACACACACACACACACACAAAATATGCAACAGAGGCAGACAGAGACACACACTACAGATAGAGACATACAACAGTAGACTAAGACCAGAAGCACACACACACAAACAAGCAATAAACAACAATCAAAAACAACAGAACAACATCCCTATCCAGCACCAGTCCTCTGTGTGTAGAAAATTGACGGAAACGGACGTCACCAACACCCGACCCAAGGAAAACAAGAATCCTGGTTTGGCATTTCACAGACAGCCACAGAGATTGTCAAGCACACATAACACAGACAATCAGACACACATACAGGCAAAGGAGACAGGAGAGGAGAAAGACAGACAAACAGTAGAGACAGGCAGGCAGGCAAACAGACAGGGTGGCAGGCAGACAGACAGACAGACAGACAGACAGACAGACAGGCAGCGACAGGCAGACAGACAGACAGACAGGCAGACAGGCAGACAGGCAGACAGACAGACAGACAGGATGGCAGAAAGGCAGGCATGCTGACAGACACGCAGGCAGACATACAGATCAGCAGACATACAGACAGACATATAGACAGGAACAACAACACATACAGACACCTGACTGACATATAAACAGGAACACACACAGACAGACATACAGACAGACACGCAGGCAGGCAGACAGACAGACAGAAAACACCCAAGCAGAGACACACAACAGACACCAGGCAGACATACAGACAGACACCCAGGCAGGCATACAGACAAACAAGCACGCAGGCAGGCTCGCAGAAAAAAATAAAACATGAGTTACCCTACTCGTTACCTAAGGGATGATTCTCGTTACTCATGCAAGTCTATTGCTAACCAGTAGTCTCCGAACAGAAGATTTCCTACCCCCCCCCCCCCCCCGCCCCCTCCCCATACAAGCTCGTCTCCTTTTCTGGAAGGTCGTCAAATCCTGTCTATCCCCTCCATCCTCCCCTCTCCGTCCATCCCTTACCCCCCTATCCTCTTCTCTCTCTGCCTCAACCCCCTCTCTCTCCGCAACCATTCATTTTCGTGTGCCGTCATTCATGATGATATTCTTATTCTAGAACCATAACAAGGAAGAAAAGCAGAACAGAGGAGGAATGAGGGAATTGGTTTGTCCAAGTCTTCAGGAGGTGCCCACGGCCGTTGAACTACATAGATAGGTAATAGTAGCTAGCTAGCTAGCTAGATAGAGAGATAGAGAGATAGAAGAAGACAGAAGGAATGGACAATGGATGATAAAGATAGGTAGATAGATAAATAGATAGATAGATAGATAGATAGATAGATAGATAGATAGATAGATAGATAGATAGATAAATAGATAGATAGATGATAGATAATAGATAGATAGATAGATAGATGGATAACAAGAGAGCAGAAACAATCTGAAGAAAAAAGCCTGACAACCATGTTTGTTGTGACTGTTGTTATTAGTTGTTGTTGCTGTTGTTGTTTATTGTTGTTCTTCTCTGAAGAGAGACAAGACGGAGACAGAGACAGGAGAGACGAAAAGGAGAACAGAAACAGAGACAAAGAGAC